>MUZC01000454.1:723243-836367 GCA_002072015.1 Radix auricularia | reverse complement strand
CCCCCCCCCCCCCGCCCACCAACGGTAACCAGACAAGTTAAGTTTTTGTCGGGTCTGAATGCCCGCCTACTTCCCCTCCCTCTCTCGTATGGGGTCTTCAGTGTTGACAAGACGTTGACTTTCAGAGACCGGATACCGTCTGAGATGGAGATGGATAATATTGACGCGCGGAATTTAGGTCAAGAGTGGCCAGATCCTGTCTGCGCCCCCCCCCCCCACCACCCAAACCACATTCTTTTTGGCACTCTGAAAGGTCAGCGCTGCTAGAAATAGACAAGCACTTCAGATTTCTAGAAGAATAATTGTCTTGATTCCCACCCCACTCACCACAGCAACAACCAATAATTCTTTCACAACTTGTATTTATTTTATATCGACAGTACATCTCGTCTTGAAGGGCAATGTAATGGGTGTGTCTTAAATCTTGACAGAGATGGCGATATAAGGGGTGTGTCTTAAATCTAGACAGAGATGGCAATGTAATGGATGTGTCTTAAATCTAGACAGAGATGGAGATGTAAAGGGTGTGTCTTAAATCAAGACAGAGATGGCGTTGTAAAGGGTGTGTCTTAAATCTTGACAGAGATGGAGATGTAAAGGGTGTGTCTTAAATCTTGACAGAGATGGCGATGTAAAGTGTGTGTCTTAAATCTTGACAGAGATGGCGATGTAAAGGATGTGTCTTAAATCAAGACAGAGATGGCGTTGTAAAGGGCGTGTCTTAAATCTTGACAGAGACGGAGATGTAAAGTGTGTGTCTTAAATCTTGACAGAGATGGCGATGTAAAGGATGTGTCTTAAATCAAGACAGAGATGGCGTTGTAAAGGGTGTGTCTTAAATCTTGCCAGAGATTGCGATGTAAAGTGTGTGTCTTAAATCTTGACAGAGATGGCGATGTAAAGGATGTGTCTTAAATTCAGAGGGTGTTTATTCCATTAACATGATACCCCACACATCTTCATTACTTTAAACTAGGGCTGCGAAAATTAACGATTAATTTTCTGTTTTTGGTTACTTCCCTTGAAATTTTCATTTTAATGTCGTCACACATCTTTATTTTTAGCTCTAATGAAAATTATCGATTAATTAATCGGTAATTTTTCAAAACTTAACGATTAAATTTAAATTAATCGATAACAGCCCTACATTGGGAATCGGTGTACACAAGATGTGAGTCTCTGTATTATGAGATGCGGACAAAAAGGTATTCAGTCGTCTATATATGTTCACGTTCTCTTGATTAAGGAATCAATACCAAACCTTTCTCTAATCGTGTATTTGCATTTCTCCTTCCTTTCACTGTGTGTGATAGATATATGTAACAAACCACTGGCCCGCAGTTACAACGCACTATCTGTATTTGTTTTATGGGGCTAAATTTTTTCTCATCATTACCTCTCTACTGACTGCTTGCTCACTCTTTTCACATTGCTTCATAAAACATTATATCTGTATATCTTCCGATCTATATGACTATCTCTCTTCACATATATTTTTCTCTCTACCCTTTGTCTCTCTATCTCTGTCCCTCTCTTTCAATCTGTATGTCAATCCTCGTCTTCTTCTCGTTATCTATTTCCTATCTTCATTTGTCTCTTTTCCCACACGCCATATATCTTTCTATCCATCATACTTTATTTCCACTCTCTTTTCCACTCACATTTCATCTGTTCTCTCTGCATATTTCTCTATTTATTAATCTGTAATAATTCCTCTTTCTTTAAAGCTATTTCCTCTAATAACAACACTTCAACCTCAATAAACAACGCGTATTACGTAGAGCCATGTCAATGGATAAAAGTAAAATTTTAAATAGCTTACTAAATGTAATCGGATAGTAAGAAGAACAAGGGGGAGTATTTAGCGTATTGCACTATTCTTCGTATTTACCTACATTGTACCCTCACCCCCCCCCCAATCCTTGTGCCATATCCTCATACTTAACACCCGACCCAATCCTTCATTTCCTGACTCTATGGATCCCTACATTGGAACACCTCATCTCATACTTAACATCCGACCCAATCCTTCATTTCCTGACTCTATGGATCCCTACATTGGAACACCTCATCTCATACTTAACACCCGACCCAATCCTTCATTTCCTGACTCTATAGATCCCTACATTGGAACACCTCATCTCATACTTAACACCCGACCCAATCCTTCATTTCCTGACTCTATGGATCCCTACATTGGAACACCTCATCTCATACTTAACACCCGACACAATCCTTCATTTCCAGACTTTATGGATCCCTACATTGGAACTCCTGTATCGACGGTTCCATATACAGACTCTATCTATGGCCGCCCTTACCCCCGTTCGGTTCCCTATTTTTTTTTTTACACCTAATCAAATCAGCACTGAACTGTTCCCCGAGGCCCCGCCCCCAAGCATTCATACATTGCTATGTAACCAATCAACGTGAGTATAGACGTGTCGTGCTGCCCGGCAGTCACTTCCGTGACGTCACGTCCGTTCTATTTCCTGCTCAGACCGCTATCAGACAATACGGTGTCATTCGCCTCATTGTGGGCCAACAGCCAGAAAACGAAGTGCGTTTAGTTGCTTGTATTTCTTTCAATTTCAATAGTTCCTACGATAATAGCCTCGTGTCCTCTTTCAGTACCAGTCTACAATCCCGAGACAAGAACATGGACTGTATATTGACTTCATTATCTACTCACTTTTTCTTTTATATGGTATTATGGTGGATGAGTAATAATTTATGTTGTAAGATTTTTATTTTCATTCAATGCCATTTAACTTTTTTGGACGACGTTTTTTTTAATATAAAAGAATATGAAAGTTTTCACATCTTTCCTAACTAAACCGAGAAGCCGTTTTTTTTATTTCGTCGCCACTATTTCAAATACAGCGCCGATTGCTGTTGCAGATTCAAGTTCAATCAGAAATTGCTTGGACGATGACTCAACTATCAATAAAACAGAAACGCCGATAATTTTTTAACCCACTCATGATCTAAGTAAGGACGCCAGAAACCTAGAACAAGATCAAGCCTTAAGGACGCCAAAAACCTAGAACAAGATAAAGCCTTAAGGACGCCACAAAACTAGAACAAGATCAAGCCTTGAGGACACCACAAACCTAGAACAAGACGATACAAACCCTGAACAAGACGCCACAAACCTAGAACAAGACGACACAAACATAGAACAAGACGCCACAAACCTAGAACAAGACGACACAAACCCTGAAAAAGACGCCACAAACCTAGAACAAGACGCCACAAACATAGAACATGACGCCACAAACATAGAACAAGACGCCACAAACCTAGAACATGACGCCACAAACATAGAACAAGACGCCACAAACCTAGAACATGACGCCACAAACCTGGAACAAGATGCGAAATACCTAGAACATGACACCACAAACCTAGAACAAGACGCCACAAACAAGATCAAGTCTTAAGGGTATACAGGGTGATGCAGGCTACTGATAGTTTCGTTAGTCAGACAACTAACGTAGTCGGCGTCCTACAACTCTACGCCTTGCCACTTTCAGCGCTTGAAAGAACTCGTAATCTTCCCATCTTTCGATTAAACATAATCGTAAGCACAACAAAGAATAATGATGATGCGTAACACAAATAAAGCAAAAAAGAGGAACAGGTATAAAGGTCGCTGAGCCCAAGTGCGTGTTACAGCTATGTGGCGTTTTTGTTTGATCCGTGGTATGAAGACCAGCATTTCGACAAATATTTTCTCTGCTTTATGAGCCACTGCACGCCGCCGGGTTTTGATACACTAAAGAGTTGGAGGTGATCAAATGAAGGATTCAAGTTCAGACGATGTCACGGGTTCCCGGTGCAAGAATTCGTACGGGTTGAAAGATATGGTGAACGAAGAGGCATAAGGTTGGACAACAAGGGACATTGAGTTGGGCAACAAGGGGTATAGAGTTGGCCAACAAGGGGTATAGAGTTGGCTAACAAGGGGTATAGAGTTGGCTAACAAGAGACAGAGTTGTCCAACAACGGATTTAGAGTTAGCCAACAAGGGACATAGAGTTGGCCAAAAGGGGTATAGAGTTGACTAACAAGAGGTATAGAGTTGGCCAACACGAGACATAGAGTTGGCTAACAAGGGGTATAGAGTTGACTAACAAGAGGTATAGAGTTGGCCAACAAGGGTCATAGAGTTGGCTAACAAGGGGTATAGTTTTGACCAACAAGAGGCATAGAGTTGGCTAACAAGGGGTATAGAGTTGACTAACAAGAGGTATAGAGTTGGCTAACAAGGGTTATAGAGTTGACCATCAAAAGGCATAGAGTTGACTAACAAGAGGTATAGAGTTGACTAACAAGAGGTATAGAGTTGGCTAACAAGGGGTATAGAGTTGACCAACAAGAGGCATAGAGTTGGCCAACAAGGGGTATAGAGTTGGCTATTAAGGGGTATAGAGTTGGCCAAAAAGAGGCATAGAGTTGGCTAACAAGAGGCATATAGTTGACTAACAAGAGGTATAGAGTTGGCTAACAAGGGGTATAGAGTTGACTAACAAGAGGTATAGAGTTGGCTAACAAGTGGTATAGAGTTGACGAACAAGAGGTATAGAGTTGGCTAACAAGGGGTATAGAGTTGACTAACAAGAGGCATAGAGTTGGCTAACAAAGGGTATAGAGTTGGCTAACAAGGGGTATAGAGTTGGCTAACAAGAGGTATAGAGTTGGCTAACAAGAGGTATAGAGTTGGCTAACAAGGGGTATAGAGTTGACCAACAAGAGGTATAGAGTTGGCTAACAAGGGGTATAGAGTTGGCTAACAAGGGGTATAGAGTTGGCTGACAAGAGGCATAGAGTTGGCCAACAAGAGGCATAGAGTTGGCTAACAAGAGAAATAGAGTTGTACAACAACGGGTTTAGAGTTAGCCAAGAAGGGACATAGAGTTGGCTAACAAGAGGCACAGAGTTGGCCAACAAGAGGCATAGAGTTGGCTATCAAGAGACATAGAGTTGTCCAACAACGGGCATAGAGTTGGCCAACAAGAAACATAGAATTTGCAAATGAAGAATATAGTTGTCTCACAAGAAGCATATGATGGGTATGGAAAATTGTGCACTGATTTATGATATTTTCCCAAACACAAAAAAAAATGAATGGACTCATCTCAGTTTAAAACCATTGTCAAAATTTGCGAAAGTTTCTGTCACGTGTTTTGTGGTAAAAGTGGCGTGTATTTCTGTCATGTGGTCTCTGCATGGTGTAAGAGTGGCGTGTGTTTCTGTCATGTGATCTGTGGTAAGAGTGGCATGTTTCTGTCATGTGATCTGTGGTAAGAGTGGCATGTTTCTGTCATGTGATCTGTGGTAAGAGTGGCGTGTATTTCTGTCATGTGATCTGTCATGGTAAGAGTGGCGTGTATTTCTGTCATGTGATATGTCATGGTAAGAGTGACATGTATTTCTGTCATGTGATCTGTGGTAAGTGTGGTATGTATTTCTGTCATGTGGTCTGTCATGGTAAGAGTGGCATGTATTCCGGTCATGTGGTGTATGTTAAAATTGACAAGCATGTCTGTCACGTTGTTGCTGGTAAGAGGAACCAATGTGTCGTTGACAGGCTGTTTGCGGCAAGAGGAACGAATGTGTCTGTGACAGGCTGTTTGAGGCAAGAGGAACGAATGTGTCTGTGACAGGCTGTTTGCGGCAAGAGGAACGAATGTGTCTGTGACAGGCTGTTTGCGGCAAAAGGAACGAATGTGTCGTTGACAGGCTGTTTGCGGCAAGAGGAACGAATGTGTCTGTGACAGGCTGTTTGCGGCAAGAGGAACGAATGTGTCGTTGATAGGCTGTTTCCGGCAAGAGGAACGAATGTACATCTGACAGGTAGCGTGCAGTGAAATAATTTATTGTTTGGTTGTTAAATTAACCCTTAACCTTGGACTCCACGTAGCGTGCTTTTAGCTTTTTTTCTCAAACTGTGTCAGACTAGCGATAACCGAGCCAAAACACATTCAAAATATTCTAATGAGATTTCATGTAGATACATGTTCCTATATTTCTCATGGCTATACAAATTGTAGAATGTTCAAGATCTTGTTGGAAATGAGAAAACAGTTGTGGGATGGTGATTTGATCGTTGGTAAAAGTAGTTATTAGTGGAGTTGTGGCTGGAGTATATGGGTTTGGGTGGAGTTTTTGCTGGAGTATATGGGTGTTTGGTGGAGTTGTGGCTGGAGTATATGGGTGTTTGGTGGAGTTGTGACTGGAGTATATGGGTTTGGGTGGAGTTTTGGCTGGAGTATATGGGTGTTTGGTGGTGTTGAGGCATGAGTGTGTGGGTGTTTGTTGCAGTTGTGCCTGGAGTGTAAGGGTGATTTGATGAGTTTGTAGAAGAGTGTTGAACTAGAGAGTGCGTTTGAAATAAGGGGCACAATTCTCATGCACAACACAAATAACGTGGACATTGACCGTTGAGAAAACTAATGTCTCTGGTTCCTCACAAGGGTAGCCAAGAGGTCGCTTTTAGTCGTGTTCTGCGAAGTGAAATGAGTTCAAATGAAGTGGAGCTTTATAAGGGGTTTTATTATTTATTTTAAACAGCGGTAGATGGCGTATTACTTTATGAACTATAATCCTGTTTGTAGAGTTTGGGCGCTGAAAAGGTTGGGGAGGGGGACACTATTGGGATAGGTACTGGATTAAATTTTGTAAACTACATATTAATAGAGTAAATCTGAATTGATTAATATTTTTGTTTATTATGATCTTATACTTCCAAAATACATCAGAATTACTTTTTCGGACAAAGAGATGTCCATTAAGTTGACTTCAGAATTTATAAACAAATAATTTATATTTGGTTTTAGATTAGCTCTATTACAATCAGACTTCGTTATGTCGAACTTCTCTAAGTCGAAAACCTTTCTAAGTCGAATCAATTGTTAGGTCCCAGGATGTTTTGTAAATCTTGAACACTATTTTTTTTAAAATTTTATTTTGCACACTGACCAGCGTAATTTAAAAGGAACATTTCGTGCGAGATATACAAAGGCTAAATAAGACTTATAATATGTTCACTGTTTATGTAGATTACTATTGTCAACATTTTTGTGTAGATTATAGAACAGTTATTTACCATCGGTTGATTAAAATTTGTTATATATATATTTAAAATAACCTAAAAATGGTGTTAAAATGAATTGTTCACTTGCAAATAGCAACAGCTGAGATATAATTCTTTTTATGCTACAGAATGACGTCATGTTCTGTTGTTAGGTTCCGTTGTTTTCTTTAACAAGATTTAACGTGACAAAGTAGTTGGGAGACATAACAAATACATCCGGCAATAACCTTAACTCTTCTCTTGACTAGTCAAGTTCATTTGTCAGACACTGGCCGACAATAATTTACACAAAAAAAACAAGTTTCCAAAAGCGCATGTTTGCCCCATAGAACGACGGATGGCTTCAGCGTTTGAAAACATTAAAAACACACGCAAATCTTGAACCTTACATGCTTAACTTATTACAACATTCCATTCAAACGTTCTTTTGTAGCTGCAAGTGTAAAGTAAAACATGCTCGCTCGTGGCGCAACGATATGTAAAGCAGTGGCGTACCGATGGGTGGGGGAAGTCAAGGTGTGCATATGTCTTTTGGCGTCAAGGTACATGACAAGCCAAATGTGGCTTACAGCATCCCATAACAAGAAGTAAACATTGGTAGAATATTAATTAAAAGGGAAAGGCTCCAATTTTATTGTTTGTCCCGAGCGGAGAATATTTCAGTTACGCCCAATGTTCCCCTTAAGCTGCGTGGCTACGCGGACGCGCAGGTATCTGACATACGCCGCGCAGCAGTATAGAACTACCACGCAGAAAAAGTTTTTAAAATATTGGAAAAAAAATTTGATGATGTGCTACTTAACATACTAAAAAAAATTCTTTATGCACGGACCTAGCAACATTAAAGGGAAAATTGGTTACGCCTCTGACTTAACATACTATATTTTTTTTACTTTGTGCAGAGACCTAACAACATTAAAAGGAAAATTGGTTACGCCTCTGATCTAAAGAGAAATTTGTGATCTGAAAAACGTGTAGTTTCTCGTCATTTTACACAAGTCGTTTCCGCTCTCAAAAAACATTCAGGAAACAAAGACAGTTTTAAGTTCAAGTATTCCAGAATGTCTTTTTTATATCTTTAATTTGTCCACGCCAGAAGGGCGACAAAGAAACAAGAGACTTTGTTCTCACAGTTAGAGAGATCAACTGTGTTTACTTGAACACACAAGTTAAGAACAGTCAGCGTCCTCTTAGATCCACTCTAAACGTCATTCATTCCATGGGTTATACCCGAGGGGCAAATAAGACGTCAAACGTTTCATATAAAGGCTATATTACATGGTCAACATTAAGGACGACATTAAATAAAATTTAAAAGAAATAAAAATGTTAAAAAAATATATATTTGCTTAAATATTTCCTTGAATTACATTGATTAAAGTCAGTTCAAATATTTTCTTTTATCACAATTGAAGCGTGGATGATCGTTAAATCTACTTGAAAACTTACCAACTCTTTTTTATCGAACGTCTGGTATCACTGTCGCTATCCCAATATGAAATAATTATTTTATCCGTAAACTTAACAACGCAACTGGGGGTGATGAAACAGGAAAACTCAGCGAAATGTGTGGACCAAACAGTTCTTGTAGGTACTTGTCAAATCACTGATGTTCAGCTGAACATTAGATCACAAATCCATAAACTTGAAACATTAGATCACAAACAATCTATAAACTTGAAACATCAGATCACAAGCAATCTATAAACTTGAAACATTAGATCACAAGCAATCTATAAACTTGAAACATTATATAACAAATAATCTATAAACTTGAAACATTAGATCACAAGCAATCTATAAACTTGAAACATTAGATAACAAATAATCTATAAACTTGAAACATTAGATAACAAATAATCTATAAACTTGAAACATTAGATCACAAACAATCCATAAAGTTGAATATTAAATCATAAACAATCCACAAAATTGAACATTAGATCACACACAATCTATAAACTTGAATATTAAATCATAAACAATACATAAAATTTGAACATTATCTCACAAACAATCCATAAAACTGAACATTATCTCACAAACAATCCATAAAACTGAACATTATCTCACAAACAATCCATCTTGTCCGACAGACTCAGACGTTTCATCAAACGGACAAACAGCCGTACCCCAAGGCAATGCGTTTAAACGTTGAGGTTAATGACCTTAGTTCATTTATTACATTTAAATACTTATGTGTGACTTGCAACACTTGACTCACAAAGAATATAAATAAAATATTCTTTGGTAAAGATTTCTTTTTAATGCTGAATTTTATCAAATTTAACCATTTTATTTCGCTCTAATAAAGTCCGGTCATAGCGATTTGAGAACCATCTTCTCTCCTCCCCCACAAAGCATTAAAAACGAGTTCTATTTTTGAACTATAAAGAAATTGTGAAGGGTTGTGGCAGTGGTGGTATCTAAAAATCTTCGCCAACTCAAGGGCAAGCAACTAGCCATAGTTAAACAAGAACGAGGCGAACCTCTACACCCCCCCCCCTTTTTCCAACCCCCTTCACCCCAACGAAAGACAAATCTTGTTGGAATTTATCCCAATATCAAGTTTTAAAAGTTTGATCAGCTGTGGGTGGGGTGGGGTGGGGGATGTTCAAGCGAAATGCCTGGCCAGGCAGTAGAGGTCCAAACCGAGAGTGTAAACATTGCTGGACCACGCCAGTTATCTTGTTATGGGGTTGGGGAGGTTTCGTGTCTAACGGGTGGTACTAAGGGATTTGGTGAAGTTGGGGGGGGGGACAAATAGGGAGGGGCACGTGTTATGATAGTTACCCGTGAAATCCTTAGAAGGTCTTCAATTTAATGAAGGAAAATAGAAGTCATGTTGTATATTCCCAAGAGTACACCTTCACTTCTGAGAGACATTTATCAAAGGACAGAGAGAAAGGCTAACATAAGTCTTTTCATGCAGCGTTTGGCGCCTAGAGGTAATGTCGGCCGATGGAAACTTCGGGGAGTCGCTAGTCAAAGGTCGTGTTGGCAGGGAACGTGGACCTTGAGGAGCTTATGACCATCAGTAAATTTGGTAGATGGTTAGATGCAGCATTGCAACATGATTCTGTATGAACTTAGAGTAGTTAATGGTTTAGTCGGGTAGGCGGCGGATGTAACTTTGCGAGAAGGGGTGAGCAATGATTGCTGGGTGTCAGAAGTCGGGGGGAGATGGGAAATGTGGGTCAGAAGGTGCTGGAATACATGTGGTGCTGGTCGGTCTGGCGATTCGGGCGTGGACGGATGAGTTGCCTGAACGAGCTAGGAAAATCAAAACACCCACACCTTTCAAAAAATAAATCCAAGAATAGACATTAGCCATGGATAAGCGCAAGACGCAATATTAGATTGTATATAACGGAGCATCTGTAATGTATTTAAAGGAAAAGGTGACTGGTGTTAGCTTTTTAGTCGGCTTGTTAGGTTGGAAGGCCTTAACCGCAACGCACACCACTTGTTTTCGAGTCCTTAGATACATTAAGGGTTTATCTTTCTTTACATTAGAGAAACAATAAAATAAGAGTCATCTAATAAAGTTCAAATAAGCAATGCAGAATAGTTGATTTAGAAGCTATTAGGATTTGTGCATTTGTCGGATTTTAAAGGATTGCAATAATATTATATTGCAAAATGAATGTTTTAACACCAAATTAACAAACGCCCCAAAACACGTACACTTTCGTTTTTAATCACACGATTTCTAAAAGCTGGTATTAAACTGACTGATCAAAATTTAATAAAGGAGAACAAAAAAACGTGATAACATTTTGAAACCGGAATTAAAATAATCGCATTATGATCCAAGCTCACAATCTTTCTCTAGCTCAAAAATGATTTTTTTTTAAAAATTGCTAAAGATCCTTTCTTGAAAAACATTCCGAAAGAAAGGAGCTTTTCAAATCTCTAAATAGCCATCTCCTTGTCCGAGACCCTCTTTTTGTTATAATCGTTGAAGTCCGTTTAATCCAAAGTCCACGGATGTCAAGCACAATGACAGAGCCAGGCGAAATGCTACAGAGAGACGGGCAAACACTGCGGGTTTTTCGGACAAACAAACACTCGGACAAACAGTCGGGAGACGAAAATATTCGGACGAGTGCACTGGAAGTTCAAGGTAAGCTGGGGCACAGGAAGAATCGGACATTTTGTCCGAAATAACTGAGCTCTTTAAATAAATGGAAATATGTCCCGAAGTTCACCATTAATTTATCACGATACTTGACATTATTAAGGTATATGATTTAGTTTTACCATACTCCATGCTACTAATAGCCCCCCACCCCACGTCTCTCCATATGTACGACCCGAAAGTATGCCCAGGTTCATGTTTTTGATGAGCACAAAGTTCTTTGAAATAAATCTCAGAACTTTCACACTGCAGTTGGAGCGACCATTCTGACTTGTTTCGGGGATAAAGGTGTGACAACTCCGGCTTGTCGATTTAACAATCGACTCAATCAGTCGAAAACCATCAAAGAAATCTCAGCGGCAATAGGGTATAATGGAAAATGACTATTTTAGAAAACCAATACAGCACATGTACCGTACACAGACAGACACACACATACCTAAAGACTGACACACACGCAAATTCACAGTGGGGCTCCCACAAATATTTTGGTTACCTCACTTAACGGTAGCCAACTACAGATAGGTATATCATATACATAAATGGACGGTAGCACTCTACACATGGCTACATCATTTGCCTCACTTAACGGTAGCCAACTACAGATAGGTATAACATTTACATAACTGGACGGTAGCACTCTACACATGGCTACATCATTTACCTCACTTAACGGTAGCCAACTACAGATAGGTATATCATATACATAACTGGACGGCATCACTCTACACATGGCTACATCATTTACCTCACTTAACGGTAGCCAACTACAGATAGGTATAACATTAACATAACTGGACGGTAGCACTCTACACATGGCTACATCTTTTACCTCGCTTAACAGTAGCACTCTAAAAAATATGATGGCTTTATTACACAACTTACTTCACAGGAAAGTGATAAATGTTAATGTAACAATGTACAAAATCTCGTCTGCTATAGACAGCAGATAAAACGATGTGAGGGAAAAAAACATTTTAACGAATATAATTGTTTTCAAAAAATTGAATACTGTTATATCTTAACTCTACATTCTAGATTATTAATTAAATACAGAATAATTTTAATTTTATTTCTTTGTATTTAAGAGATTTAGATAGTTATATAAGGATGTTTTCATCAAAGGTTATTTAAGTAAATGTTTTGAGAGTTTTCTTTTTCTAATTGCATTTGCCATTATCGGCCTTTGGAAAGTGGAACTTTGTTTGGAAACACAAGTGACATTGAAAGCAGATAAGAAAACCTCATCCAAATTATATATATTCAATTATTAATAACCAAATATTATTCAATGTAGCTTTAAAAACTTATCTTTATTAAGTGAGAATATTTTGCACTGTCAAAGGACCATGTCACTATTTAAAATTTAGATGCCATTAGTGAGAAACAGTAAGCACGTTATTTTTTTTTTCGTTTGTCAGCTTTTTTTCTACATTTGTTTGGATCGTATCTCTATAATATATGTAAACAAAAAATTTCATCACTAGTCACTACTATTAGAATGCGAACTACTTTCAATTGCCTATTTAAATTTTTACCCCCATCCCCACTTCGCACAGTTGCACAGGCTCATACTTAAATACAAGGCAGTCTTAATCAGCTTATCCATAGAACTATAGTAAAAACAATTGATATCACAGGTTTAAATATTTTTTTTAATTCAAAAAATAGGAAACCGTTCAGTCAGCGAAAGTTTCGAGGCGTGTTTACTTTCATGTGATCATAACGAGGCATGCACTAGGCGTCCGTTTACAATAGTCCAACTTAAGCAAACATCACCTGAAAGTAAACTAAATTCACACCAATTGCCCACTCTATCTCCCAGTCTTTTGACCACACTGTTGCCCTCCATTAAACGGTCTCTATGGTGAAACAGCTCTTTCAGGTTTTTAATTTCAAATATTCAATTTTTTTCTTTTACAGAAAAAAAATAATATTTTAAACCTTTTTGTACATGAAAACTATCTTAAATAAACAATAAATTTTTTAACATAAAAATAAAATTTTCCAAAGATTTCACGAAAATATTAAGTAAAAAAGCATGCATGAGACGCACGAAAACACAACGGCGACACAGTAATATGGCTGGCATTGGCCAATAGGAGAGCAGAACTGTCAGTGGTACGTTGATTGACCTCACGTTGTTTCATGTGTTGTCAGCTGTGCGTATTTTTAGTATCTTGGGAAAAAAATATGCCAATGGCCTTTCGTATCTTGAACCATTTATATCTCGAGTTACTACTGTATTTTTTAAAAAAAAGTTTTAAACTAGGTGGCGTAACCATCTTAGAGTTTATGGATGGGTAGGGGAACAGGTAATTTGTAGGAACGAGGGCATCAGGGCACTATGCCCTCACCATGCCCCAAAGGATGATCCGGAAATTATATTCCCTTACGGTGGCTTTGAAATTTTTGACAGACAATGTGCCCTAGCGTCAGATCGTTCTTTGATTAAGCCCCCCATCAAACTTTGCATGCCAGATTTTGATCGAGGACTCGACCAAATCAAGCCATCATCAGACCAAGTCCGATAATTAGACGGTTTTAGCACCTGTCTGTTAGCGGGCGCATACAATCAATGGCGCTCAGAGCTTCTGGTTTCACGCTTCGTGTGCAATCATAGATTAGAGGAGTCACTGCAATACGGTCACAGAGGACAGTACGACTGAGGCAAAGGATCTGTTTTAGAGACAGTCATACTGATAAGCAAACACGTAACAAAAGAACAATGAAACACATGTACATTGATTCATTTTATTTTTAGGTTCTTTTGACAATAATAATAAATTTAATATGAATTTTGCCCTGATGAGCGGCAAACAAAACTCTATTAAGCTAGGTGTCTTCTTGTCTTTGGTTAAGAAGATGACTAGACACGGACGGGCTCTCTGTATACTCTGTCTATGTCTAGACATAGAGTGTCTTTCTGGACATGGTATGTCAAGACTGCCCTTCCAATTCTACTGATTGCATAATCAGGGTTTGTATTGGTATGTTCATATATCAACTTCAGTAACTTTGGAGAGGTCAATAGGAACACATATAAGAATGCGGTTGAAAATTGTAAATCAACATAATTGCTTTCTATTCCCATCTCGTTCCAGGAGCCGCACAGTAAGAGTAATAAATATTATCCTTTACGTAAAATGGGGCGCGGTGGTCTAGCGGTAGCACGCTGGACTGTCGAGTCGAGGCAAAAGAGAGTCACTAGGCAAAAGAGAGTCACTGGCTCGAGCCTCGGTGCTGGTAAGGCTACAGGGGCATTGTGATAGCCACACATTCCCCTACTCGTTAGTGGTGGCTCAATGAAACTTGTGAACACTACTTCGCTTGCCCCCATAGGCCGTCTTGGTCTGAAAAGGGGTTATTATTATTGTTATTTACGTCAGTACAACCAGTACTAATATAGATGGACATCAATGGTGTCATATCTTAGAAACTACATCAACTAGATACAAAATTAATTTAACACAAAAACTTGACCACCTTTTGCCGCCCTCTCTCCAGCTGCCAGTGTCGTAGCTAGGGACTTTTAGGGATTTGGGGACAGGCATGACCTTTTTGGGAGCCCTGTATACAACGCAGTGGTGTAATATTTAATGTAAAAAAAATTAAGACACTTCTTTGGGGGCCCCTCTCAATTGGGGGCCTTTCGAATTAGGACCCCGCTCTCCTAGCTACGCCAATGCCCCTGCTCCACCTTATACAAGTCCTTATATCATAACCAAGGTTGCATTTCATTTACATTTAATAAAATAGTCGTGCATTGCACATAATCGATTTCTTTACTGAACCACAAATCCTGGACAACGGTTTACCATGGAGTAACATGTTAGAGACGAATATCTTAAATATCGATATTTTCTTGCTCTATTATTGTTTTAATTCATACAATCTATATGTAATCCACACGTGATGAACTGTATAGTTTGATAAAATACACAGAAAGTTTTTTTTTTTTTTAATATACTTTTCTAATAATAACATTAACTTTTGCGTATAAAATAAACCTGAGAACATAAGACGAAGCGATGTGAAAAGCCGTGCTCGCAACTTGGAATATTGAATTTAAATAACCCTGAAAGCTGTTTAAAGCCTCTTACAAGCATGTTTTTTTGTGTATGATATTTCTTATACAGCCTTAAGCCGAAAATAAATAGTTTTCTTCGGGGGGCCTTGTGGTGCAAATCATTTAGTCTTTTTCTTTTAATTAAAAAATCAACTGCAACTAATGCAACTGGTAAATTTATTTTCTTCAGAATAATTCTGTCATTAAAATAGGATTTAGCCCATTGTTGAGATTGTACCAAACATATGTTCTGTGCTCTCCTGTATTTACATATTGTTTGGTAGGCCCGGTTGGGGGAGGACAATACGACAAAGGTTTACGACGGAATAATTTATACGACACGATCTGCTACAGTCAGTACATCTCAATGATGATGGTGTATACCTATTATAACCGTTTCTTTGACACGCAAAAAATTCATTATAACTGCATAAAGATGATGTTGATTTACCACCCAATTTGCAATTGTCATTTTAACTACAGAAAGATGATGTTGATTTCCCTCCCATTAATATACTTCATTATAACTGCATGATGGTGATGCATGATGTATACCTTGTTGGTCCATTAAGCATTACCACGTCCATTAAACTTGACTTCAACTAACTCGGATGTTGTAGCACCCTAAGAAAATACACAAAATAACTTCAGAATTCGCCTCCACTTCTGCACATGTAAAATTTAATGAAAGAAAAAAGTTACAGGGTTCGTCGATAAAGAGTGAAAGGGAATGAATAAGGGGAAAGATAAAAATTACAGATTTCGTTGGCATACAAGTCATATAAAAAAAAGTGTCGGTATTTAGGTTTTATCCGATGACCTTAGTAAATTTATATATTGTTTTGATATTAACTGTTGGCGAGCCCGCGATATTTAGGCTATTGCTATATATTACTACTAGATAACTATGGTAAATAAGAACTTCTCCAACTTACACCTATGAAGATTAAATAAGTTACTATTAAATTAAATAATGTAACTTATTATATANTATATCGTGGCGTTTATTTGGTTATATAACAGATTTCCACGACTACTCGATTAGTTGGATGTTAGCACCGGTATTAGAATCGACGAAATGGTGGCCGTTATACAAGGTTTCATGACTGCCATATCTTTTTTAAACTTAGTGATTCTATATACAAATTGATAAAACATAACGCAGCAAATTGATTTTTAAAATCCTACATTCTTTCATTTAACATTTAGTTAGATTTTAGTTTTAACCGGGATTGTTCTTGTCAAATGTTAATATAGTGTTATATAGTGATATAGCCAATCGTGTTACATATGATTTATTTTGTTAATGTATTAGTTTTGCTTAAAAATAACATTAAAATTTATTTAAACTAGATTAATTATTTTAACATTAATTTATTTAATCTTCATCGTCGTAAGTGGGAGAAATCCATAGCCATCTAGTAGTGGTAGCTAAGTATCGCGGAGTTGCCAACAGTTTATTACAAGAACAAACAGAAAAAAACATTATAAGTTTATGTCAATATAGACTGACTTTCAGTAAAGGAAAAATTGTATCATTTCCATCTCGGTTAGATTCTTGCTCTGGGTTTATTGTTTGATTTCTCTTTTGATTGTAGTATCATATTTAAACATTGCACCATAAAAAGCTGAAATGTTATCTGTAATGCTAAGGAGCTTCGAATACTGAACAGCAATGAATTAAGGTTGTAAGCAACCTCCCCCCCCCCATAGGTTTGATATTTGATTGACTCGTGGGGGGAGGGTTGGGCTCTGCTCCCCTAGGAACACCACAATTCAATTTAAGACAACAATCAGGCTATACGTTTAATTATAATCCTGTCAATAAGTCCAAGCATCACTCTGGTCTGTGGTGTCAGTGCGGCACAGCTGATACTTCAATAGTTTTTCCTACAACCTATACAGAAGCAGATGCATCGCTTCGGGGGGGGGGGTAGCACGGGGGTGCGTGCGATGTGGACCGCACCATGCGACACATCACAAGGTGCCTCCAAAATGTACAATGTCTGTATGTTGCCGATATTTGGAACTGGCAGACTCGGTGGAAGTCTGTGGGTCAGTAATCATGAGGTGACACCATGACCTACCACACTGGGTGACAACAACAATAGTGACGCCTCTGGACAGAAATTTCTTGGCCAATCTAGGTAGTTATGATAAGGTGATTTCTGCCAGTTACTGTTGCATTTTGTACGAGCGTCAACGAGCCAAATTAGTTTTAAAAACGCTTAAAGTACAAATTTTAATTAATTACACATGCAAAACGTATGCAAGAAAGACACACACAAACATACAAACACACACACGCACACACACATGCGCACACAAACATACACACGCACACACACACTTCATCTAGCGCTACCGTTCTCTCTTGTTGTCATCCTCTCAAACTATTCTCACTCTCGTGTTGTCATTTTTATTTTAAAATTCATATTTTTACAATTTTTACGCATAGTTATGTTAACTATCTCACGGGGCAGGGGTGGGAAAAGTCCATCCAGCGGACCAGACGCGGCCCACCAAAGAGCTTTAGTGGTCCGCCAAGACTTTTAGAAACTCGCCTTGATCTGAGATTTCTCTACAACCAACTTCACCCCCTCTCCTGATATTTTAAATATTGTAAAAAAAAAATTGAGATAGGATGCACTTGTCTCATTAATCTGATGTTGTAATAAAATAAAATACGCTAGCAGCTGGAAATAAGACATAATGCTAACGAAAGAAAACACTCATTTTAAACAATGCGGCCTTCCGCTAAATTGTACTATCCACTACCACAATGAGACCCCGAAGCAAAAACATGTGCCAACCCCTGCCACAGAGCATTCTTTGATGATGAATATTCTTGAAAATTTCTTTTAAGTTTAGGGGTAAAAAAATACGCAACATTTTAGCCATATAGACTTTTGAAGTACATATGTAAACACTCAAAAGCATTCACACACACAAAAAAACCTCCCACAAAAAACCGATGACAAAAACAAAAAGTCGGAGCGATATTTTCCGAGGCGGAAATCACGTGCACACATGAGTTGACACTAACACCCGGGACAGCTGTTATGTTCTCTCACCTGAAAGGCCCCAACGGTCTGACTCATTCATTCATAAATTTTGTCAGCCATGCGAGTCAAATGACATACGTTCATCGATCTCAGGTGTGGGGGGGGGGGGGGTTCATAGGAGTTCAATAGGTAAGCCGCACACGTGAATACCTCGGAGAAAATTAGGTCAAAGATTAGGATCTGGTTCCGCCAGGTCGCCGCCAAGACTGTGGAATGCGACGACATCTGGTCAGTGAAGTTTTTGTTGTGTGGTAGGTTAGGGGTCAGGGAGGGGTTGAGGGGGGGTAGGGAGAACTAGAATTTAGTCGTCAATCAGTCTCAAATTACAACTTATCCAAGCGACGGTTCTCATATCGAATCCACGTTTCGTGGATATTTACATCATTGGTTTAGATTTGGATGTATTTTCTTTTTATTATTATTATTTTTTGTTTGGCATTTTCCCCACTTGATTTTAAAAAAAAAACTTACTATCGCCTCGGTTGTCATGTGATAGACAAATCCAAAATGTTTGGCAACAGCACGTAATCTCAATATAAATTGAAAAAGCAGATGCGCTCTTAAATCTGTAGTGGCATGCACACAATGGATTTTGTAGCAGTAATTGTTTCTTTCCTTCTCGTAATCATACACTTTGCCATTTTTTACTTAACTTCGCTTCACTTACCATCTTTCACTAACCATCTTTCACTTACCATCTTTCACTTACCACCTTTCACTTACCATTGCTTAATTCACCAACGCTTTACTTACCATCTATTCACCTGCCATCACTTTGTTCACCATCACTTTTCTTATAATCGCTTCACTTGCTATCGGCTCACTAACATTACTAACAAGCCGAGCTTTAGCCGAGCCATCTTCAACACTAAAAACCATCTTTCATTTGTTCGGCATTGTTGGACCACAAGGCCTAGAACATGGGCCGGGAACCTTTTTCTGTGTGTCAACTTAAGATTTTAATTATTGTGAGTGCTAAAATCACGTATCGTTTTATGCAAGTCAAGATCAATATTCTTATTTTACTATATCTGCGTGTCATTTGAAATTGCTTGGCGTGGAAAGTGTGCCACGCGTTCCCTAGGTTGCCGACCCCTGATCTAGAACATTGCTTTATTTGCCGGAGACGGACTAAAGTCAGCAGAAGACATAATTTTACAAGAACTTTTTCTCTTTTTAAATCAATAATTAATTGAACTAAAATAATATAAACTAATTTTTTTATATAATACTTTAGGGAAGGGCAGTATATTTGAGATCTGAAAACACGCAGTTATTCCACAATGTTAGACGTACCCCTTTTAATTAACTTGAGAACCAGAAACATACCGTTTTTAAAGTATCGTTTATTCGGCTGTCTATATGCCGTTAAAATAATTATATCTAACAGCTTAGCCGCACATGCTGCCTATAATCTAAGCAAACAAGACAAAAACGTCTGCGGTATGCAGAATAAGACACATCTGTCCCAGGCCAGGGGCGGAGATGTTAAGGCCTGGCTGATGGTGGGTATCAAGATGTGGGGGGGGGGGGGCGACACAAAGATTCTTTGAAAGGAAGGTAATCGTCATTGATCTAGACATAGGTCAAAACGTGTTGCCTGTCCATGAAGCCTGACACCCCCCCCCCTTTTTTTTTTACACCCACACATGAACTAATTGCTCCGAGAATCGCCCCTGCTCCTGTATGCATGAGTTAAACAGATGCTAACAATGCGGGTCTAAGGGGCATGAACGAGGTGAGCGAATGACTCAATTTTAACGTACTCATTATCAACTCCACGTGAGTGTTTACATTCCTTATTGTTTGTAATAAGTTAATATTCCACAGCTTTTATTCCTGGTTACCTGTATGCTCCAGAGCTGTAACTAAACACCGGCCTCTATCTATAATAGCTTTTTAAGTCCCTCATATTTTTACTGTATCCTTAATTAGAGCAGTTTAATGTCTGCGTACATATAATTAGAGTTAGTGGCGGGGAGGGATTAGGGATTTAAGACTGATGGTGGGGGGATTTCCCACATTAAAGGGTCGGGGGGGGGAGTGGTAATTAAAGGGGCAACATACCTAATGTGCCCCTCTCACTTCCTCAATTTAGAATTCGTTATAATATACACTTTGCATTCATTTAGAAGGTAAATTTATCACTCCGAAAGTTTGAGGATTACGTTGATAGTGGGTAGCAGTTGCGAATGAGGCGCAGGTGGCCAGTGAGGCGTTAGTGACAAATGACGCGTTAGTAACCGGTGAGGAGTTGGTGGCCATTGAGGCGTTGGTGACCAGTGAGACGTTGGTGGCGAATGAGGCGGAGACTTGAGTTTAGTCCTGCCCCTCAAAATAGACCGTGACAACAAATGGGGGTGTGGACTTTAAATCGTATTACCCCCCCCCCCCCCCCCAATTAGACGACCAGGTACAAATTCCCGAATAAATCAGTGATGTCATATTTCATTACCCGTCTATGCCAACCTTAGTTATTTTGTTATCAAGCTAAGTCTGTAAACCACAAATGATGTCATTCATCGCAATGCGGGAATCGCTGATGGCTTCTCTCACCTATCAAGCCAGTAGATTTAACAGCCTGGCGGATGCGTTTTCTCACGTATCTCAGCGGCGCACTCAGCTACAAACCAAGATCGGCATGCGAGGGTAAACATCAGACTAGGGGCGAGCAGCACGCCAGATAGAGACATTTATTATCACCCTTTGTTATGATTGGCTCATTTCCCAGAAGAATTTTTTTTGGTCAGCTTTTCCCTCTTCAAGGTAACCACATTTACCTTTTTTTAAAGTCGTCATGAAACGAAGTGGTTCTAAAGATGCGAACCATAGACACTTGGTCCCCTTACCCCCAAGTGTTGAGACAACAGTTTCTGATAACAATTGAAAACTGTCGTCTTACACAAATTTTAAAATAAGTAAATTAATTCATGTTGCGGTGAAAGGGACATTGCACATTTAGTGATGAATTTAGTTGCCTTATTTAGCACATTAAAGTCACGGCGGCAGTCAAGGGGTTAAAAAAAAATAATAATAAAAAATAAAATAAAAACTTATGTCATCGGTTTTTAGCAAACACAGTGACTTCATCGCGGTGAAGATTCCTGAATGTTTATTGAAGATGGTCTTATTACACGTGTAGTTGTGATGACTTATGTCACATGAACTACAACAGATGTCATGTAACAAATGAAGTGTGATAACTGATGTCACATGTCATGTAACAAATGTAGGTATGATGACAGCTACAAAAGATGGTTCTGTAAACTGTGTAGGTATGATGACAGATGTCACATGAACTACAAAAGATGGTTCTGTAAACTGTGTAGGTATGATGACAGATGTCACATGAACTACAAAAGATGGTTCTGTAAACTGTGTAGGTATGATGACAGATGTCACATGAAATACAAAAGATGGTTCTGTAAACTGTGTAGGTATGATGACAGATGTCACATGAACTACAAAAGATGGCTCTGTAAACTGTGTACGTATGACAGATGTCACATGAACTACAAAATATGTCATTTAACAAATGTAGGTGTGATGAAAGATGTCACATGAACTAGAACTGAAAGTGTCTCATAGAATCGTGATATTATTGGACTCTTATGTTTCTAAACTTTTGGAAAAATTGTGTTTGTTTGTTGGCTTGTTTGTTTGTTGTCTCTTTTTTAACGGTGGAGTAAGGCTAAAAATATGATAAAACTAAATAAATGTATAGTCAAGTGGCCTTCCTCAACGTATAGTCAAGAGGCCTTCCTCAACGTATAGTCAAGAGTTCTTCTTCAGTGTATAGTCGTGAGGCTTTCCTCAACGTATAATCTGGAGGCCTTTTTCATCGTAAAGTCTAGAGGCCTTCTTCATCGTATAGTCGTGAGGCCTTCTTCAGCGTATAGTCGTGAGGCCTTCTTCATCGTAAAGTCAAGAGGCCTTCTTCAATGTATAGTCGTGAGGCTTACTTCAACGAAAGTCAAGAGGCTTTCCTCAACTTATAGTCGTGAGGCCCTCTTCGGCGTATAGTTAAGAGGCTTTCTTCAGCATATAGTTAAGAGGCTTTCTTCAGCGTATAGTTAAGAGGCTTTCTTCAGCGTATAGTTAAGAAGCGTATAGTTAAGAGGCGTATAGTTAAGAAGCTTATAGTTAAGAAGCGTATAGTTAAGAGGCGTATAGTTAAGAAGCGTATAGTTAAGAAGCGTATAGTTAAGAGGCGTATAGTCTTGAGGCCTTCCTCAACATATAGTCAAGACTTCTTTTTCAGTGTATAGTCCTGAGGCTTTCCTCAACGAGGCCTTCTTTATCATATAGTCATGAGGCCTTCTTCAACGGGAAAAAACAACAACAAAAATAACAAACAAACAAAAACAAACAAACAAAATCATAGGATCAAAGCATAAATGTGAACAAACATAGAACACTGTGTACAATAAGCAAAAAGTAAACAAAAGATTAGACTGTCTTATATAAATAATATTATTAATATAATAGTCCAAGTCACTCACTGGATCTGTAACTCTGAGGAGCGATGTACGACAGTCTACAGCAGTTAGTTTAGTTGAAAAATCGTGTGTTGATGAGCGCTGTAAAAATATTTAATACGATGACGTCATTTTTGGTGTGCATCGGTGCGCAAAATACAACCCCTATTATTAAATACTTTGCGTACATTTCAGAAAGTTTAATATTTCGTATTTATCAAAAAAGGACAAGTTAGTTGGTCTTTTGAAAAAAGGTTGGCGCCGTAGGCGCCCAAAAAAAAGGGGGCGCCGCAGGCGCCACGGCATCCCGGCAAAAATTTAGTAAGCAATAAGAAGGTTATTTATTATGGAAGTTCAATCGAAAAATTTTTTAAATTTGTGTTGAAAAACTTGATTGAATTTTTTTGTGTTGAAAATTATTGTGTTGAATTTCGTTATTTAAAATTTGACATGTTCAAATCTTCTATTTTAAATTTGTTATTTTGACATTTATTTTGATGTTGAAATTTAAACTGAAAGATATGTTGAAAGTTATGCTTTTTAATCAAATAAGTGGCGTTTAAAAAAAAAAAAATTCAACATTTCTAGGTTTATTTAACTGACATTAATTCTAGCGTGATTTCGCTGGTCGATTCAAGTCAATACGAGAGAAAGTGTTGGAAAATTCTGCTACAAAGTTTTTTTGGAAGAGCTCAAGGGAAGAAACGGCTAGTCACAATAATGCACATTTGATATATTCACGTTTTAAAGTTCACAATTATACAGATTGCTTATCAATTAACTAAATAGTTTTTAATTTTTAATAGAGTCATATTCATAATATTTTATAAAACCTCTTTCAGAATACACTGTTTTTGACCCTCTATCAGATACGGGAGATAACTAACAAAAATTCAAAAATGTCACATAGCCGTTTTATTTTAATGTTACAGCAAAGAGTGAATGTAAGGCATGGGACACAACTCTGGAAATGTAAAAATTATAAACAGAGTTGACAAAATACTGAATTATGTAACTTTATGAGGATTCTAAAAAATATATATATAAACTCAAAATTAGAGAAAGTAAGAAAGAACATAAATAGTATGATATTTAAGATTTGATTACTCACCATTTTAATGATCTTTCCTTAACTTTCTGTGACGTAAAAGAAAAGTATCCAATTCACATATTAGATGATGATCCACACATAATCGAATAGAGTCATCATTGTATTTAGCAAACAGCAATAATTTTACTGTGATTGTATATATGTTGTAGTTGCTGCCTCTGACCTCCCTAAGAAACAATTTTGATACACGTTAAGTTTATCTAATCAAAGCTTCAGTATAATATTAGATATTCTCGCTCTTTTTCCCTGCAGTGCCAAAAACAATTGCTTTCACTTTTATTGCATGGTGTATATTACCCTAAGCCCAGTTTGAAGATTAAAATTGATTACACGTTATATCAGTTGAGTTGCAGAATTTCATTTTTTAAGTCACCAAAAAATCGAATGTCATGTAGGAGCGTATTTATGGCAGCACGAACTTTCTGATCGTCCCCGTTTTCGTTTTTAATTTATACACTTTGACCTTGACCTCACTGCAACCAGGAATTCGAACGTCTGCTAAGTAATTATTCTTCCAGCGATAGAAGTGCACGAGAAGCTTGAGAGTCACGTGACCAGGGACGGAGTACTTCGTTGATGACTTTCGGATGTCTTTAAATAGTCTTCAGACAATGGATGTCGGAACTGCAATGAACAATAACACTTTGTTAATAAACATACATTTTACTGACGCTCAAATACAAGCAAAGTTTTAAGCCAATCTGAAACGCCGCAAATGTCCTATATTGTTATTTAAGAGATAACAAAAAATAGAAACAATAAATGTACGAAATAACCATCTTTAAGACAACGGAATGCACTTATAGTAAAAAAAATAAAAAAATAAAAAAAAAAAGAAGAAGAAATTGAGCAATGTACATTTTCTTTTTCTAAATTGAGAATAGTTCATAATTTATAACATTTATTTTATTAAGTTGCCACTTGTTATGAACCGCCATTTATAGCTTTCGACGGATGCCATATTTAAGCCTAAATATCTGAAACAATTCAATATGTTTAGGAGATAAGTGATAAAGAAATTGTTTTAAAGTATAAAGTAATTCGATATTTAAATATCATCAATTGACTAAACAGAGGCATATTTGAAAAATAAGACTCGTATCGTTTTTCAAGCCGTACAGAGGTAGATTTCAATGTAAAATAAGAGATATACAAAAGCAGTGGGCTATTAAAACAATAATCTTAAAGCTTCGTTGAAGGGCAGATAATTTCATGTAAACGTTTTAGGAAAGGCCTTCATCGATACAATTAAAGAATACAATTAGTTTGTGTATCTTATAAAATTCTTCTTAACTTGAAAGATTTATTGAGATTCCAGAATGGATTTAAATGTGCCTAAAGTTCGGCCACTGTGCCCACTTAGTCGTTGATAAAAAAGGGACTGAGAACAGGAGATGGGTGAATAAAACCTGGACAAGAAAATATCTCTAACAGCAAAGAAACGGAGAGGACTTCTAGGAACTTGAGTGTTTGAGGTGGTGAGAAAGAGACAGACAAAGTGAGAGTTTGAGAGTAACACTATCAGGGTGAGACAGTGAGAGTGAGGTAGAGATAGTGAGACTTTAAGAGTAACAAATTCAGGGTGAGACAGTGATAGTGAGGCAAAGATAGTGAGACTTTGATAGTAACACTATTAGGGTGAGACAGTGATAGTGAGGCAGAGATAGTGATAGTGAGACTTTGAGAGTGACACAATCAGGGTGAGACAGTGATAGTGAGGCAGAGATAGTGAGACTTTGAGAGTAACACTGTCAGGGTGAGACAGTGAGAGTGAGGCAGAGATAGTGAGACGTTGAGAGTGACACAATCAGGGTGAGACAGTGATAGTGAGGCAGAGATAGTGAGACTTTATCAGATACGGGAGATAACTAACAAAAATTCAAAAATGTCACATAGCCGTTTTATTTTAATGTTACANATCAGGGTGAGACAGTGATAGTGAGGCAGAGATAGTGAGACTTTGAGAGTAACACTATCAGGGTGAGACAGTGCGAGTGAGGCAGAGATAGTGAGACTTTGAGAGTAACACAATCAGGGTGAGACAGTGATAGTGAGGCAGAGATAGTGAGACTTTGAAAGTAACACTATCAGGGTGAGACAGTGATAGTGAGGCAGAGATAGTGAGACTTTGAGAGTAACACTGTCAGGGTGAGACAGTGATAGTGAGGCAGAGATAGTGATACTTTGAGAGTAACACTGTCAGGGTGAGACAGTGATAGTGAGGCAGAGATAGTGAGACTTTGAGAGTAACACTATCAGGGTGAGACAGTAATAGTGAGGCAGAGATAGTGAGACTTTGAGAGTAACACTGTCAGGGTGAGACAGTGAGAGTGAGGCAGAGATAGTGAGACTTTGAGAGTAACACTATCAGGGTGAGACAGTGTTAGTGAGGCAGAGATAGTGATAGTGAGACTTTGAGAGTGACACAATCAGGGTGAGACAGTGATAGTGAGGCAGAGATAGTGAGACTTTGAAAGTAACACTGTCAGGGTGAGACAGTGAGAGTGAGGCAGAGATAGTGAGACTTTGAGAGTAACACCATCAGGGTGAGACAGTGATAGTGAGGCAGAGATAGTGAGACTTTGAGATTAACACTATCAGGTTTGGACAGTGATAGTGAGACAGAGATAGTGAGACGTTGAGAGTAACACTATCAGGGTGAGACAGTGATAGTGAGACTTTGAGTGTAACACTGTCAGGGTGAGACAGAAATAGTGAGACTTTGAGAGTAACACTATCAGGGTGAGACATTGAGAGTGAGGCAGACATAGTGAGACTTTGAGAGTAACACTGTCAGGATGAGACAGTGATATTGAGGCAGATATAATGAGACTTTGAGAGTAACACTGTCAGGGTGAGACAGTGTTAGTGAGGCAGAGATAGTGAGACTTTGAGTCAGTGTGAGGCAGTGAGAGTGAGACAGAGAGAGAGCGAAAAAAATAGTGTGAAGCAGCAATTGGAGTGAGACTGTGAGGAAAAGACGCTGTGACATTGAGACATAATTCTTTCTTTCTTTCACCCCCTCCCCCCCCCAATCCTCACTTGTAATCGACCTGGCCGTAACTCAGTCAACTCTTCCAAGACGTATGATGTACTTAATTGAAACTGTTGATACAACACAGACCCACAAATCAGGCCGTGGGAACAAAAGTGACGATTGTGTCCCCTTGATTGTATACAGAGGGTCTTGGTTGGGCAGGGATTGACTGTCGAGAAGATCAGAGGGTCTTGGTTGGGCAGGGATTGACTGTCGAGAAGATCAAACGAGTGTTATGTATGGTCCATAGTTTGTTTACAGTTGATGTCTGACTTTTATGTGATACTTGAATTTATAAAAACTAGAAAATATGTTTATAGGTAGATAAACATAGAAATGAGAGATTTTTTATATTTTTTTTTTAAAGAGTGAACGAATCATTGAATGGTCAAAACTTTAAAGACGTTAAATCTTTTTTTTTTTTTAAATGGATAGGAGCCATTGTGACATAATCCAGCTGGCCAGCCCCCACCCCTCAAGCCTCCCTATGTGAAAGGGGTGATAAGAAACGTAAACTAACAACGTTTGTTTGAAGCTGATGTACAAGGGGCTACTCTTACACCACGTGACTCAACACGAGATTAATGGTGTTTGTTGTGATGGTGTTTGTTGTGATGGTGGTGTCTGTTGAGGGGTTTTTGTTGTGATGGTGTTTGTTGTGATGGTGGCGTCTGTTGGGGGGTTTTGTTGTGATGGTGTTTGTTGTGATGGTGGTGTCTGTTGGGGGGTTGTTGTGATGGTGTTTGTTGTGTTGGTGGTGTCTGTTGGGGGGTTTTGTTGTGATGGTGTTTGTTGTGATGGTGGTGTCTGTTGGGGAGTTGTTGTGATGGTGTTTGTTGTGATGGTGTTTGTTGTGATGGTGGTGTCTGTTGAGAATTTTTGTGAAGGTTTTTGTTGTTATGGTGTTTGTTGTGATGGTGGTGTTTGTTAAGAGGGTGTTTGTTGTAATGGTGGTGTTTGTTGATGGGTTTTGTTGTGATGGTGTTTGTTGTGATGGTAGTTGTTGAGAATTTTTGTGATAGTTTTTGTTGTGATGGTGTTTGGTGTTTTGGTGTTTGTTGTGATGGTGTTTGCTCTGGTGGTGTTTGGTGTGGAGGTGCAAGGGTGTGCTGGTGTTTGTTGAGGACATATTTGTTGTGTTGATGTTTGTTGTGGTTATGTTTCTTATGGTAAATTTTGAAGAGGGGATATCTACAAATTAGATCTATACTTAAAAAAAAAATCATGTTAAGCCTGGTCCCTTTTTGGACTCAGGACGTGTTAGCGCATTTTCGTATTATGTATCAGTACTTATGTTAGATATCAGCATTATGTAGTTATCAGTAATTGTGTTTAGATTTTAGACATATATTTATGAATTTTCTTGTGTAATGAATATACCTGAAAATTTTTTTATTTAAAAGTCATTTCTTTACATTTTAAATTTTTTTATTTTCTCTTTAATCTAACTACAAGTGGTTTGTAGTCACTGAAATAGGACTCATTAATTAAACATTCTAAATTGTAATCAGCTAATCGCCCAAATACTCCGTCAATTGTTGTTTTATAGATCGTGGTTGCCAATCTTGTTGAAAGTAGTTGAATGTTGAAGCTTGTTTCGAAAAAGTTTTCAATTTCTGCCCCTGAGCCGCTAAGATCTTGATTGAAGTCACCACAAATGATGACGTAAAACTCTCTAAACTTTTACACATATTCTAATGACGTCAACAAAAAAAAAACAACTAATACTTTTTGCACGCTTTTTGACTTCCAGCAATGGCGGTCGTTGCCTGCGCCAGTGTTATCTCTCGATTCGCAATGTTTTTTGGTAGTTTTAACGGGGTTTTTTAACGGATGGAGTAACTGAGTGTTGATGCACAAATGGCAGGTCAGGACATACAAAAAACATATATAAATCATGGGTCTAGGACTTATGGATGCTGAGATCTAGGGTGATGACAGACGGACGGACGGACAAAACGGGTGTAATAGCGCATTCGACTTCTCGAAAATGCGCTAAAAATCGCTACGCATTCATTTCTAGCTTTTTAGGGCAATTTCATTTGGGAAAAATTGCGTTTATATGTTTAAAATGTCTGGCCAGTCTTTTAGAGCTTTGAACAGCAACTCCTCCTGAACCATACCAGATGGAGGGTTCGCGTCTTTTGAAAATATGTTAAGGAGCTCCTAATGATGGCAAAAAGCAAAAAAAAAAAATTACCGAAAACGTTTGCTGGATTTCCAAAAAAATTACCCCCCCCCCCGAAAAATATCAGTATTTTGTTAATTTTTTGCCAACTATAACATCTATCGGATTGAATCAAAAGCCAAACGTTAGCTAATAATACTTAGAACTATGTTCATGGAGAAGGTTTTTTTTTAAAATCTCATTTCGTTCGACTCCCGTAATTTTAGCAGCAATTTGTAGATACCAATTGTTTTGTTTATTTAATTATCTACTTGAAGTTACTTTTAATGTAATCTGGAATGATAGTTAACAGAGTTTTCCCGCTTTGTGAATGCTTATCTTATCTAATCTGTTACAGAAGCTCCTTCTATACAGAAGATTATTGCGTCCTAAGTTTATCTATGATTATTATATTGACACATTCTTAGTGTGATGTTGTGTGAGGCATAAGAAGTTGTATTTTGTTTAAGTTCAGAATTACTGATTTGAAATTATTTTTAAAGGAAGTGTTTTGTGGTGCTCGAGTACCATTAGTAGTGTCCCTACGCAGAACGCTATTGGTAGTCTGTTATTATTAACAACCAATGGGACTAAAACACACTGAATAGCTTACTATATATAACCTTATAAAATTCATCAATTGTATCAAGCCTTGGTCTCATGGTTAAGAGTTGGACTGGTAAACTGAAAATTGTAGATTAGGTGGGGGGGGGGGGGGGCTATTTTCAATTGAACCTATTTTTTTTCCTTTTCTTACAAAATTTATTTCAATTATCTATAATTTTTAACTATGAGGTTAGGTTGAGTGTTTAGAGAGTATGCTAAACCTGGGACTAAAACAAATGAAATCAATTTAACATTCTTATAACTAAAATTAAATTAGATGTTTTAGTTTTAGGGTCAGGATTAGGTTTAGTTGACGATTTTTTACATTAAAATAGGAAAAAAATGTAGCAGTCGAAATTATCATTTATTGAACGCACCGTTCTCTTTGCTGAATTTAACGTTGCCTTTAGTGGCTTTAGCAAAAGCTAAAAAAAAATAGTATATAGAAAGTCTAGTTATGTAAAATGAAATAGATCGTGGTAAAAATAATAACAAAACCTTACCAATGATCAACGCCAACAGTTACAAATACTAATGCGAGTTTTTAGTCCATATTATTTAAGATCAAACTCAGAATATCACCTAGTTGCAGTTTTATTAACAATTAATAATAGCGGACTTCCAATAGTCTACAGCCAGAAGTGGCTATTCGTAGTCGAGCACTATTAGCTCTCTGGAAGATATTGGTCGCTGACTACCAATAGCCGCAGCCTTACATTTAATGTCATCTAGAATGATTTCCCTTAAATTAAAAAAAAATTCCAAAATTCTTTTTTGGAAATAGCGTTTAAATTCTCATTCGAGTTTTTATGACTTGTTTTTCTAATTACTTATGTCTTTATGTTCTTTGAATATTGGAAATTTGCTTAGATGCACACACAATATTCAATATAGAAAAATGACATTAGTAGGGAGATCAGAAAGTGGATCGTAAGCTCAACAAATAAATTATTCTCTATGGTTGAGGGCTACTAAACATATTTCATTAACATAAAGATGAACATGTACAGGCAAACCCCTCATTCACGATTAACTTTGTTAAAAATACTAAGACTTCGTTCTAACTGTGTCAATTATTGGAACAAGATATTAAAGTTTGCAGTGAACAGAAAACAGGGAAAAATTACATACAGCTTTCGCCTAAAATTTAAATTAATAGACAGTTTAAAGAAGACAATTAACTCCAATTGAAAAGCATTACGTTACCTAGTTCATAAAACAACTTTGTTAGTTGAATTGTGGAAGCAAAGGTGCACTTCATAAAAGTAGAAAAACAATAAAAACAGAACAATAAAAATAAAACAAGCCGATGAGATTTTTAAAAAAAAAGTTATGACTACAATGGAACCACTCGGGTAAGCGGAAAGTAGGCTGTCCATGAAACATTTGTCGCCGAGAATTTGAGGCAGACATCAAGAGAAGTGGCAATGAATAGAAGATCCTTGAGAAGCTGGCCCAAGATAGAGATTCCTCAAGGTCCCTCGTAGGTGGCCTATGAGCCTATGCCCTTGAAGTATCGCAGACGCCGACGATGATCGGTGGTTTCACCTCATGGACGAGAAGGCTCAACAACAAACAACAATGACTAGAAGTGGAGAGAAAGCAGAACAACTAGTTCAATAGTATTTTAAAGTTTTTGAGTGTATGAGAGTAATTTGAGAGTATTTTAAGGTATTTATTAGCATTTGGGAGTTTTTGAGAAGTGAAAAGTCTTTGAAACTCTGAATAAATATATTTTCAATTTAAATTCTTGCTGGTGTAATAGTGAAAGTTATTAAATTATCCTACATCAGATATTCTCTTAATTTCACAGTTAAAATGGAATGAGAGCTGGCTGGGATGGCTGTTTTGTTCAATATTTCTAAGATGTTACTGCATGTTCCTTATGTATCTCTACGTTTGAGTAAGCAAATTTCTCTCTTATGTCCTTGTGTATATCATCATATGAGTATACACCATTTTTCTGTCGGGTCCTTATGTATCTCCACTTATGTTTAGACACTGATATAAGTTATATAAACATCAGCTCGTGTGTGTACTAGACACACGGGGTCGAGTTAACCTGGAATGTCTCATGGCCACGACACATAACCACACACACACATACACAGCCAACACACATACACAGCTAACACACGTACACAGCCAACACACACATATACAGCCTACACACATACACACAGTCAACACATATATATATACTATACGCACACAGAAAACACACACACACTCCAGCAAACATCCGATAACCTGTTGGAATAAATGCCTTATCTCTGCTTCTCCTTCAACACCTCAAGTAAACAGAAGACAAGTCGTGGCACAAACGTTCCTTTCAGTTTCAAAGCTTAAGTCCTCACAGCCTAATGCCATTTAATTTGTGAAATGTTTTAATCGTCCGTTAGTTGTTTTTTTTTAATGGTTAAAACTCGTGTTCGGTATATTTATATGTTCTTCTTTGCCAACATGTGGGGAATTTAACCAACACAAGTGGTAGCAGAATTAAAGGCTAAGATTTTCCCTCCCCAGTGACGTCACATGTAAACAAAAAGTACGCCGAGGGCAAATATACGTCCTTACGCTTTATTTATGTTAGTTGTAAAGTACAGTAGCTACGTACAATGTTAAGACTTAGTAGAACCGTCATACATACTGACAATATTTTCAAACAGATCAGGCAAAAACACATCGGACACATTGACACAGAACAGTTGTAGACTTTTGTACAACAATAATTATAGTGATAAAACTGAAAAGTTGTAAAAAATTAATAACTTACAACCACGAGAGTGTCCTGAGAGTATCAACCACGTGCAACAACTGCCAATCGGTGCCGCTGGCTGAGGATGAACCAAGTACATGAAATACTAGGGTGTCCCTTGGTACATACCCCCATGTCTGCTCATGAGATTTAACACAGTGTTAACCAGGGCAAACTTTTTTTTTCTTTAAGGAACTGCACAAACGCAAAACACACACACACACATAGGTCACGGCAAGCTACTGAGAGGATAAGGGGGGGGGGGGGTAAAGGGCAAGTATGCGTCAAAATAACAGGAACTTTTTTAAAAAATAGGGCTGGGGTGGAGGGCGGTGGGTAGGGAGGATTTCAATAGAGACGCGAGAAAATAGCGGGAACGAGTCAGGTCTAGGCTTCTGTTGCCCGCCCCGCGAGAAAGTCGACTGCGAAGTGAAGTTTGTAATAAGGTCGCGTTCACAACAGGAGAGATGGTTCTTGTGAGAAGAAGAGAAAGAAGGGGGGGGGGGGGGTGTGGACTGCGCTGAAAGATTTATGTAAAGGGCAAACCACTGGGTGGTATTACGTCATAGAGAGCTCTACTTGGGCAGTTCTTTTTTTTTTTTTACATTCTGGAGACTTTTTTTTTCTTTAAGTCAGTAGTTTCTAACAAAGTATTGTGCCGGGACAGAGAGAAAGTGCTTGTTTGGGGGAGGGTTGCTGATTAAAAAAAACACCGCCTTTTAAGTTTTAAGTATACATTTTACAGCAGAGGTCTGCAGGTGAACATGCTAGGGTAATGGAAGCTTGATATTAAAAAATTAGGGCTGTTATCGATTAATTTAAAAGTATCTTTTGATACTTTATACTTTAAACGTTATCTTTTGAAAAATTACCGAAAAATTAATCGATAGTTTTAATTAAAACTAAAAATAAGAGGTATGAGGTCCTTAAACTGAAAATTTCAAGGGAAGTAACAAAAACAAGTTATTAACATTTTAAAAATGTAAATATAAGTAGCTCAATATAAAGTCAATGAATTTAAATTTTGTTATTGTTAATTAAGTAAAACCAATTTTTAATTTTGTATATCATTTTCCTTATAAAACAGCTTATTTTAAAGTTTACACCTTAAAAAAACTTTTTTTTTTAAATGGACAAGTTTGTACGTAAAAAAGCAAACTATGACAATGGTAATCATTAATAACTAATTATTTATTAACATGATGAAGTTATTTACACAATTTAACTGTACTTTAATAGCTATTATATCGATTAAAATCATTTTAATCGATAAAACATTTTACTAATTAATCGAGAAATTAATCGATAATTTCCGCAGCCCTAGAAAAATATATAATGTTCAAGGTTTAAACAATATCAAATATCCTACAGTAGAACGCGGATATATCGCTGCGTTTGGTTTCCTAAAAAAAAGGAAAAAAAAAAGGAACGTCGAGATAACCGCTGATCGATAGATACGAAAATTAATGTAGCAGGAATGTTAAGATTTTATTAAAATCACAACCGTCCTACAAATCAAATATGCAAATAAACATTAAAAACTAGATTTAAACATCTACTTTGGCTCATGATTAATTATTTTTTTCCAAACCAACACTGATACTTTAAAATACTTTTTTTTTTCTTCTTTTTTTCTCACCATAATCTTTTATGAATGAAATGACGAATACATAGTATTATTAGTAGTAGAAGAATCACAATTATGTTCCAGCAGCGTAACGTAGTTAGCACGCGTTCGTGTTAATGTGAGTATGATTCGACCCAACTTTTTGCGCTCCTTAAATTTCAACTCCCAACCCCCCTCCTCCGAGACAACCGCCCTGACGCCACCAATAGCGCACGTTACGCCACTTGATGGTCCTCCGCTGGGAAAACCACAAATGAAATTCACTCCAATAAAATAACAAATGTTATTATTAGCAAATATAGTCAATCTGACATTACAACACTTAGTGATTTTTTTTTTCAAAATTTTGTTTGAAATTATACAATAAAATAAGTATCGTGTTGAGTAGGAAACATTCTTGGACTTTCTACTAATTGGTGTCTCGTCCAAAACTAACACATAAAAAACGTATAGTAGGTTGTACGGTGTAGACGAATCTGATCATAATTTAGAGTCCAAAGACGACTGTCTTTGTTTACAGAAGAAATTCACAGCAAATCTGATCCCCGCCCAGTCCCCGTTATTAAAGTCCCAACATTGAAAGGCCTATCAAAAGTTAAAGCTAGTGATCTGAACGCTGGCTTAACGTGCAAGATGGACCAACGGGCGCAATCACCACTAGATGCGCCCCCCCCCCGCGTCTTTTTTTCTTTGAAAATCGCTGACCCTGCCCATCGGGTAGATTGGGTTTGAACTTAGGGGCCAAGGACATAACTAGCCGGTTACTGGACAGACGGATGCGTCGTCACGGACACATTCTTGAGTTGCACCATCATTCACCATGGTCACCATAATGAATAATGACTGGAAGTATGAGACTAGGCACTTTTAAATTTTTTTTATTTATTTATTTAATTTTTTGATATATATATTTTTTGGAGGGGGGTATTGGTAAAGATAGTGAGGAATGGGAGTGGTTGCAAAGAGGGGGGGGGGAGTCGCCGGTGATTGTTGTCGGAGAGAGTGACACACTTCAAGCGAGGAAGTTTCAGGAAGTTTAATTAAAATGTGTTAAACTGTTACATGATTAGAGGATATATTTTAACAGAACTACGGGAAACATGTTTTTTGTTATCATGGTCATCAGCTTCCAAAAATTAACGTTGGCGTAGCTTTGAAAGCCCCATCGACTAAAATCTTTTGACGAACCATTCATCAAGTAACGCCCCTTATTAACTCTTACTTTTTTGTGGAATATAAAGAAATCCTTTAAATTTAACCTCCTAAAACCCTCCATTTAACATTGCCGAATAATATTCGCCCGCCAATCGTGAAAAAAATAATCTATTTTCCTCAGTACAGACATCACCTATGAAACTTATGCGTGTGTCCTATAACATTTACTGTCCATAAGGGGGAATTACCGATTATGTTTGAAAGCGCATTCTAGACAAAAGCTTTATTGTTATTAAAAAAATTGTTGCATGTCTTCCTGCATAAAAGTTTAGTACTGAAAAGCGCACTGAAATTTAAATAACTTAAAAGTCCGTCGAAGCTCTAACTTTATTTTACTCTTTACTTTTTGTTTTGATTTTTTAAAAATAATCATAGCGTCCCGAGGAGGTTTATTAAACACTCTAATAACATGATGTATTTCAGGACGAATAGCTAATAAATATAGTTGCAATCCATTCTTCTTCCCCACTTGTTATAGAAATACGTAATGATTTACTTGGCCAACGTAATCGCCACATTATGTTTTCAAATCTTACATGTTAGATGTCACTATCAGTAATAAATAAGAGAATTTTAATAAGTACCAAGCACATTTCTTTCTAAAGTTAGAGACAATGTAAGTTTTTGTACACATCATGAGGCGAGGCAAACTAGAACACACAGTAACAACAGGATAGGGAGGGCTCTTGAAACTGAAGATCAAAATTTTGAATTCCAACTACGTGACGAAATCTGGTGGTTGAAGGTTTAGTTTCTTTCCGATTTATTCTATTAACTGAATTCACTAAACTTAAGTCTGCAAGGACCATCTGAGAGCGTCATTACATCTTCATCGAAGTTGAAGACATTTAATGAGAAATTGTCATTGTGCAAAATTAAATATCGAAAGAAATATTCGAGTTCTTTCCAACTGCTAACGAATTTTAAGATAAGAAGAAAATAGGGTTAATAGGAAATAAAATTTTCAACACTCTCAATCAACTTCAATCATCTCTTCAACATTATTTTCCATCACTCGACATTTACGTATTTGCTCGGATGATCAATCCTGTTGCAGTCAGTCTGCCAGTGAAGAAGTCAATTTGACGCCCAAGAGGAGGAGTAGCTGATCATAACAAATTCTATCAAACAACGTCCACCAACACGACTTTAGAAGAATTTGGGCTTGCAATCATGAAAGTCTATCATTTAGTCAGTTTGAAAGCAGTTAAAACTCTGTTTCCATTTTCACATTCTTTGTTCTGTGAATTTGGCTTTTCGGCATTTACTGAAATCCAGTACAAGAAACGAGAGAGACTCCTTACACTCCATGATGAGTTGCGCGTTTGCTTATAAACTTAGGAGCCCCGATGGAATATGATGTGTTCTCTTAAGCAGGCAAATCAAACACCCTTATATATCAGAGTAATATACATCAAGGTAATATGTAATAAATGTTATCTTTTTAATCAATAATTTAAAATTATTTTTGTGTATCGCGAAAATTCTCAAATATTCTTAGTGTGTCGTCACCCAAAAAAGTTTGAGAAACACTGTTCTAGAAAGTCAGTGAACTGAACTGAACTGTCCCTTAACCCGACGCTGGGCCGGTTGGGCACCATTTTAAGCTGCGCACTATCTCATGCCAAGTGTCAGTACAATCTGGAAAACACCCACACAGAAACCATGAATGTTCAATAATCAAAAGAACTGGACAGATGTTGTAGTAGTAGGAAGGATATGACCGTCTGCGGTTGGACTCGCCCTCAACATTCGACCACTTTATGTTACTTATGTGTAGTGTGACCATCATCATTGGTTGACCCCATGTCTTAGACCACGTGATGTTAGCCGTGCGTGTACATTGACTTTGATCTAGACGAAATAATTTCGGATGACGGGCGGGGGGGGGGGGGGGTAGAAGAAAGTAACATCAACCAACAGCCAAATGAAAGTTAATGTTATTAGGAGAGCTAGGCTCACTATCTTGTCTGCTCTGGCTCATTCAGACCCACTCAAGGAAAGTAACTCTTTGATGTCAACACCTGCACACAGTTATCTCCCAGCCAAAGGGGTAGAACTAAGTGATGTGTACTAAATGATACCAAAAGGTTACAGACGGTGAGTCGCTTGTTGTAACACTCACTGGAATTTTGCCCGGTAAATTCAAGATTCTATTTTCTGTCGGTAATGCTGTTCTCTGTGATGTGTAATAGTTTTATTAGCTTCTGTTATAGATGTTGGGGGATAATTCCACGAACCCAAATTTGAAGACAACTAAGTAAGAGAAAGTAATGGCCTTGAACCTTTAGTTGCCCTTACAATGCCGTAGGGCTGTTATCGATTAATTTAAACTTTATCGTTAACTTTTGAAAAAATACCGATTAATAAATCTATAATTTTTATTAAAGCTAAAAATGTAGATGTATGACGTCATTAAAATGAACATTTCAAGGGAAGTAACAAATAACAGGCAATTGACATTTTATGTCTTATTAAGTTATTTCCCCTGTGTTAAAGACATTTTCAAGAATAATACATTAAACTAAATTGTTTTTAAAAGCAACACAGAAAAATGAAATCAAAGTTTGCATACAATGAAAAAGAAACTGCACATTAACAATGAAAGTATTGCTAATTCTTATTTCCCAAGGCATGTTACATAAAGGTCCAATGAAAATTTCAAATTAATTTTAAAAATATAAAAGTAACGCAGCTGTCTAAAAATTGCTTGATAATTAACAAAAACATAAAGATCATATTTTTATCCAAAGGGATTCAAAAGTTATGAATTCTTTTCTCAGACCTCATAATCACTTTTCACTATGTCGTTTTTCTTCACATTTTGTGCCCTTTAAATGCATTTTTAAAATGCCCATAACTTAAGTATTTCATTTAAAAAATAATATTGTTAGATCTATTTAAATATAATTAATTAAATATAATGTCAATGAATTTAAATTTTGTTATTGTTAACTATGATAAAACAATGTTTAATTTTTTTAAAATAAATATTTTCCTTATAAAACAGCTTATTTTGAAGTTTACACTTTCAAAACTAATTTTTTTAATGGAGAAGTTTGTACGTAAAAAAAAAAAACCCCATCAAAATCAAACAGACTATAATTAATTTTTAAAAATTATTAAGTAATAAATCAAAACAACAAAGCATTTTCGTTTATTTTAATCGCTATTTTATACATTAAAATAATTTTAATCGATAATTTTTTACCGATTAATCGAAAAATTAATCGTTAATTTTATAAGCCCTACAATGTCGTAAAATAATTTAGTCAGTATTGTATTTAATAATAATAATAATAATAATAATAATAATAATAATAATAAAGAGAATGGGGGTGGGGGAAGTGAAGATTGGGGGAGGGGGGATCGCGCTCAAAAGAGTTTTAAAAATTTATCACAATTAAAAATGTATGACAAATAACTACAAAATCTTAGTGTGCACTGTGATAAGCGATAAGTCTCACGATTGTGTGTGTGCCCTGTGTCCACTGGTTGGCTAACCTCTAACTAACCCAATGCCACTTTGTGCTACCATACAATAACAACCACTGAAGTAATATTATGTCTAGAGTCTAGCCAAACTCTGTATTTTTAGCGCATTTTCGAGAAGTCGAATGCGCTATTGCACCCGCTTTGTCCGTCCGTCCGTCCGTCCGTCCGTCTGTCATCACCCTTGATCTCAGCATCCATAAGTCCTAGACCCATGAGGTATATATGTTTTTTGTATGTCCTGACCTGCCATTTGTGCATCAAAACTCAGTTACTCGATCCGTTAAAAAAAAACCGTTAAAACTACCAAAAAATATTTCGAATCGAGAAGTAACACTAGCGCAGGGAACGGCCGCCATTGCCGGAAGTTGAATACATAGTTTTTCAAGCATTGAAGAGTGGTGTGAAAGCGTGCAAAAGAATTAGTTTTTTTTTTTAGTTGACGTCATTAGAATATGTGTAAAAGTTTAGAGAGTTTTACGTCATCATTTGTGGTGACTTGTAGTTAGATTAAAGAGAAAATAAAATTTTTTAAAATGTAAAGAAATGACTTTTAAATAAAAAAATGTCAGGTATATTCATTACACAGGAAAATTCATAAAAATATGTCTAAAATCTAAACACAATTACTGACAACTACATAATGCTGATATCTAACATAAGTACTGATACATAATACGAAAATGCGCTAACACGTCCTGAGTTCCAATAGGGACCAGGCTTAACATGATTTTTTAAATTCAATACCTTTAAACATATCACCACATAATGGATTCATGACAGTAGTATTTATAATATAATTGTAGAACCGAGTACTTGACACATCTGACCAGTGGCGTCGCTAGGGGGCGGGGGGCGGGCCGCCCCGGGTGACACCATTAGGGGGTTGACAGCAAAGGATAAATTTTTACTGTGTTACATTTTATGTCAGAAAAAAGAGACACAATTTTTATATTGAAAGAAATTAAGAAACAATGAAAATACGTTTAACACCGAAACTTTTTATTGACATCAATCCCACTCCCTCTTTTCATCAGTTAACTTACAATAATAAAAAGCGTCCCGGCACCAGAGTTTTTTTTTTTAAAAAGGGAGTGTCTTCTGTTGTAAAAGATATTTTTTTAAAAAACTGAGCTTTGAAGTATTGACATCATGGACGGATCCCAATCCCTCTTCCCTCCACGTCAGAAGGGTGGGAGCGAAGAATACGATCTTTCTAATTTAAAAAATCAAAAGATGGGTTTTGTTGTTATTATTTTTAGAGGAAAATTATAAATTCAATGTCTTTGAGTTAATATTTTTGAAATTTATATTTTTAAAGGCGTGCAAGCATAGATATGCATGTTTATGTATAGGTAGTCCTCCGGTTCGTAGTTGCCATCCTTACCAATGTTCCCTTCAAGCTGCACGGCCGCGAAGCTATCTGGCAGATTCCGCGCAGGACTTTTGAGTTATCATGCCGCAAATTTCAATAGGAAAAAAATTAGAATTTCTGCGCCTTTGCCAGAAAAGTTAGTAGCAATTTTATCTCTTATTCTACCTGGGAAACAGTCGCAGCTTTTGTTAAAATCCAATTATGAAAACAAGTTTAAATGTCCAGAATGTATCTTCCATTTCTAACATACAGCAAACAGACACTAACAACATAATTCAACTCATTCGTCTAAAAAAATATCAAACACTCCCTTACAAAAATAATTGACATTGGTGACTAGCCTTGAAGCAGAGCATATACTTTAATATCACTCGCCGACAACTTACAAAAAAGACTTTGATGTCACGAACAAGCCGGTGTGATATTTTAATCAAAACAATGGGAGTTGTTTTTGGGGTGATAGTGTGTTGAAAGGAGGGCTTTGAAATGACAACTCAGTTTGCGCTGGACACCTTGAGAAGGATTTTTTTTAGACGACACGGAAATCAAATGGCTTTCACGGCACTTTGCTTTACACGCATTGTTGCTCAAATTGTTGAGAAACATACAAGTACAGAATGAATACTGTGAAGAGCTGGTCCGTTTGTATTATGACCCATAGTCATGGTCAATAAATATTTTTTCGTAGTGTCATTTATGAAGTAGTTGGATACTTTGCCAAATTAAGCAGGCTGTTACAAAGGAAAAAATCTAACGACCATGGATGCATACCAGTTTGTATAATGAAGGATCAATAACCTAAAAGGCCATGAGCACCTTGGTGACAATTTTCATTGGTCTGTAGAGGTCGCTAAAATGTTTTCAGGGCTGTAAGGGTGAAAACATAGTCCCATTCTCAAATTCGTTGAATGTCTGAGTTGGCACGTGGACTATCGTTTTCTTGAAATCGACTTGATGCTATGGCGTTAATTGTTGTAAGCGTTAGTCGACACCTCAAATTTTAATTTCTGACAAGATGAACTTGGTGCCCTAATTTCTAAATAAAAAGCATTATTTAAAAGCTATGAAGACATTTTGCAGAAACTTATGGATCAGTATCGCAATTTAAATTTATGATTAATGCTAGCGGCAAAAAATTAAAATGTGGGTTGATGCAGACTTTTGACAAGGTGATTCATCATTCAGTTTTCCATGACTGAAGAATAGTTCAGCGACTTTGTCATTCTGTTGGATATTTGTGCCACATTTCTTGCATCGAGCACTGGTTGCGAATGTGGATTTAGCCTAATGAATTCTATAAAAGTAAAATATAGAAATAGGTTGGAAGAGTTACATTTAGACTTGCTTATGAGGATTAAATCTTGTCAGAATGATGGACATCGGATCAACCTTGACGAAGTCTATAAAATATGGATCTCGTTGAAAGACAGACGCCAGATCGCCCCAGAATAGATTAGCGGCTTATGGGTATGTTGGCATTTCGTTGATTTATGCTTGATAAATACCGTTGAACAGATGAAAAGAAATATACATTTATAATTCTTGTTTATTTTAATATAATCTAATATATTATTTTGATAAAGAAGTGTGTCACTTAATGATAATGTACATCGGTCCAATTGGTGCATGTATTTTTTTGAGATGTCAAAAATTTGAACACAAAAATGGTACTCTGTTAAACTTTGAACATGTGTGTTTTTTTTTTTGTTTTTTTTTTTTTTAAATTTAGCACAACAACCGGCAAACCTTAGAGGAAACATTGATCCACACTTAGCTGTTTATCTGTTATACAAAATTTTTTTTTCATGTGGTAAAGAAATAAAAATACCACTCTTGAAGGGAAGGAAAGTGCTGATTTACAGTGTTAAAAGGTGACAAAAATTTAAAATTATGTATGTTCCTTTTATTTGCCACTGGAAGACAGGATAAGTTCTAGGGATTTGGGGCCATGCATAAATGACGTCACGTGCCTAGGGGGAGGGTGTCCCGCATCTGTGACGATGTGTGACAAGAGGGAGGGGTGTGTTTAAAAATGTAACGTTAAATCAAAAATCCACTTAAATATTGATTGTATACTATTTAATTAATGACGTTTTCAATGGTTTCACGCGTGTTATGATATTAGAGTGCAGACTTACACTAAATACATATTTAAATGACAAAAAATAACTTGCCACTTGATAATTTTTATTTAGAAAATACGGNGGGGAAATCAACAACCTCGTTTGACGTCATTTATGGACGTCCCCTTAAGTCGTGAAGGGGTGACACCATGAGCTTCCGCCCCGGGTGACACCAACCCTAGCGATGCCCCTGCATCTGACTCATTTAGTCTGCCTCTCTAACATAACATGGCGCTCCCACGTTGTCCTAGAGCTCCCTGGACCTACTACAACGACTACCACCCACCCCACAAACATCATATATATAAAAATTCCATCCTCGATCAATAATCATATCACCTAGTGAACACAATTAATTAACATTTGGCAACTATGATTCTCACACCCTTGACAGTAGGACCTACAGGATTTGTGCTTTCTTATTTCGGAGGCTTTGAGCCACCACCGGGGACATATGCTATAATGGCTAGTTGATATGCGACACTGATTCGGGAGGGTGGCAGGACGCAAACATTTTTTTTCCTTTTTCCACGAAAAAGCCCCCTTAAGGTGAAGGACACGAAGAGGTAAACGATGTTATTTATTCCCATCTCGCCCCATCTGATACGTCACATTGGTACTTGTCAGAACAACAAGAGTATTCAGGGGGTCAGCTAGTCGTCGTAAGATGTAAGGCAGCACGTAATAACATATTTACTTGATACAATCTATAATACCAACGCCATTTAAATATGAATAATATACATTGTAAAAGTTATAATTATACAATTTGAGACCCCTGATTTGGCACAGTAGATTCATTGAAGTTAAATAAACTCTTCATTAAATAAATGTGAAGACAATATCTCCCCCCCCCCCCCCCAATGATGCTTCATGGATGCTCATTTGTTCAACTTATAGAATTTAAAGCAAAATGACCTTGTGATAAGATTATCGAGTGACAAGTTTACCTTCAAAAGTTCCACCTTCAGGCATGAACTGTATGTTTATTTTTCTTACTGATATGGAAATATATTTTTTTTTATAAATAATATAGTAAACAAATACTTAAAGTATTAATTTTTAAAATAGAAATCAATTCATAACACGCCAGTTTTGATAAATTTTATTGTAATTTCCAAATACATAGTAGGATTCAAGAACAGCTACTCTCTGAACCCGGAAATAGTACCTGTTAAAAAAAAGATTTCTCCACTTACCTTTCTCTGTGTTTGTAAGCGGGTAGAAAGTAACGCAATGATACGCTAACGCCAATATTTACACCAGTAATCAAGGAGGAATTCTTATATTCTGCTCCAAAATGGAGCTTTCTTACTCAGTTTTGTTTATTTTTTGCTTCGTAGGTTCAGGTGAGTTCTTATTCCTCAGTGAATTTCGTAAAATTGCTACCTTAAGTTTCAGGAAGTGCAGCGTTATAAATACTGCTTTCCGCCATTTTGTCTCACTTACCTGTACATGTTTCTTAGTCTTATTTCTAGACTCTACTGCTTTAATTTAGTTCGCCCCCAGAATAATCTTTAAAAAGCCTTGCAAATACGCAATGATGGTTTGGCATAATGTTTTAATTAAAAAAAATATTGACATATACTATATTATATATATAATTATATTAATGTATACTTAAACTTAAAAATTAATGTAGGCTAACTTCTTATAATCTTATAACTTATAATAATAGTAGTAGCTTATTGTAAATTGTAACTTCACTACTACTCTTCTAATACTACTACACTCTGACTCTACAGTTACGGTCACTGTGTAGTAGTTTAGCATAGTAAAATATCGTAATAAGAATTATAATTATAATAATCTAGGCTAAGTAATAGAAATTACTAAGTAAAAGTAAAGTAAATTAAATAATAGGAGATTAATATTTAATAGTAGTGAAACTAACGACTGAAATAAAATCTATAGCTCCAAACACTACATTATTAATAAAGTTAAAGGGTGCACATTTTTTGAGTTAGAAATAGAGTTATCCCCAGGACCAGGACGCCCAGTCCCAGTAATACATCCATAGTGTTAATCTATTAATATATATTATATAGGCATAGGGCCTAGTAGCGGTCTGAATTCTAATTTTAATTTCATTCCTACTACTGAAATCTAATACTTAAACTTAAATAACTGATAGATAGGACTTAATCCCAAGTTTGCTATCTTATGTCATATTATAATTTACTTTAAACCTACTTAAGACCTATTCATGAATGTGATGAATCTATATTATTATTTGTGTAATCTCCCCTTGCAGAAAAAAAACACAAAAAAAACAGTCTCTTATTCATATTAATTGGTTCTAATTTTGATATCTTATATATTTTCTTGCTTAGCCTTTCAGCTTATATTCTGCCAAAAAACTATTATACAACAATAGATAAATGTAATTATCTTTGTAAAATGTTAAAAATCTTCAAATAATCTGCACTATTTTCTCCTTGTAACATAGGGTTGGCACTTGAGTGCTATGTGTGCCAGAACCAACCAGACAACAGAGACAAGTGTGTCAAGACCACTGTCCAGTGTGAGGAGAGCCAAGACACCTGTTTAACACATATAGAATGGAGAGGTGAGAATCTAGGTCACTCAGTCAAACTGCAGTGTGTCAATTTTACTCCCTGCTTCTGTGTGGTCATTGTTTTTTAAGCTTGCTAGTAATTTCTGAAGTTCTAAGAGTTTTGAAGGGTTTTCTTTTCTTTGAAAATTCTTTGCCTGGTTTAGTTTTTATAAAAACTTATTACAGTGTTAACTGTTTTCAAAAAAATATTTATCACAGAGTGGTCTGAATTTTTATTAGCATTGTTTATGTTTATAAAAAAGAATTATTTGTCAAAAAGTTATAGTAATATCTTTCTTTATGCCATCAAACTAAAACAAATGATAATACATATTAAAATGTCAACAGCTCCTGATTTCTGGACTCCCAGAAGTGAAAAGATTCATTATGTCCACAAGCAGTGCCACTCATCCAAATACTGCTCAGACATGCAACGAGAGGTTGGCATGAAGTGCATGAGGGATTGGTACCGTGATTGGGAATGTTATGAGTGTTGCCAGGGTGACCGCTGTAACTTTTACGTAACGGTAAGTCTCCATTCAAGCATTGATAAAAACAAGGTTGCAAACATTGATAACAATTTATTTGAAGAGTTTGGAATTTGATGGGAATTTCATACAGTTATTTAGTTCAGAATTAAAATCTCATGTGTACAAACACACCTTTATAGTGACACTTTTATAACTCATTATATAAACCTAAAGTTGTCATTTTATGTAGCTAGCTGTAACATGAATAAAAATAGTTTTACGATGGATAGAGGATAGAGGCAGTGCTGGACTTAGGCCTCTGCAACTTATCCGGCCGCAGTGGGTCCTGCACTATGATTGGCCCCGCCTTTCTTAACTTTCACTTATTATCTTTGTCCCTACCCAGAGTCTGGGTCAGACTGGGCCACGCGCAATATGTTTTGTATACTAAACCGCATTGGGTCTTGCAATTGTTAAGGCCAGCCCTGTATAGAGGGGGAGATGGAAATAGATACTAAATTTTTCTCCTTTCTAAAGATAACCCTAAAAATATCACCTAACTAGCAGCATTGATAAAATATGATGTTGATTTTCCTGGAATGCTTTTAATTACTGATATTTTATTTTCGTCATAAGTTAGAAGGGACGCCGTGGTTGAGGGGTAGCACGCTGGGCTGTTGTACCCAGAGTCACTGTTCAGAGCCTCGGTGCTGGCAAGGTTCCAGTTCATCTAGCTTTGAAATGGTATCTGACATAGGTTGGGGAAAGTAATGGCAGCTGGGGATTGTGCTAGCCACACAATAACTTGCTTGTATGCTGTTGCTGAAAAAAAAACAACCTGTGACCGTTACTTCCCTCACAGGCGATCATGGGCTGAAAATGGGACTTTACTTACATAACTAGAGCACATGTGAAATATCCCATTTAACAGAACTCAAAAGGGAAAATAAATTGAATATTTAATTGAAATGATCTTTTACAAAGAAATAGTATCCCATGTTAATAGAGAAAATAAATAACCCAGGCCACAGATTCAACACTTTGTTGTTAAAAAATATTTCGAAAAAAATTAATCCATCATCTGTAAGTAAGGAAGATAATGTTGTTGTTTTTTTTTTACATTTTCTAGTTTGTCAGAAGCTAATTTAAAAATCTGTTACCATGACCACCATTCATGTGTTCCTGTTCATATTTTTTAATCCACAGCTGGGATCTTCTGCTGTCATCCCAAGCATAATCATCTTGATCACATCACTGTTATTTGTGTGGGCGGCTCAGTTAAGATAAATCATGTGGTGTTCTGTCTGATTGTTGGTGCGTCTGGTTGAATCTTGGTCTATGGCAGCATGAAGTTGTTCAAAACCCTGTTACTGGAAGTTTCTGGGTAACTTAGTTTAAAAATGAAAGAGGAAAACATTTTTGTATTCATATTTACAGAAATTAAGATCAGCAAATAATTTCCAGAAACTTCTTACCTTTAAATTAGGATTGATTGTCTTGTGACGTTGTTATTTTTAAAACTAAAAGGTTTGATATGACAGATTTAGTTTAACAACTACTTTATTTCATCTTGTTGCTGGTTAGACAACAACTTGAGAGTCTGCAGTATATTTGTGTTTTATTTTCTAATATTTATCTCATCTGCTTTTTTCATTTTCTGAAGATAATACAATTGAATTACTATAAAAAAAATCACCCTCTATTGTTATGTATGTACCTACTTTTATTCTTTGTAACATGTACATATTCACAAAACATCGTTGTATATAAAGAATAATAGCAAGAGAATCACCATTATTTTCCCTTGATGTATATTAAACTTTAAAAAAAAATTTCTTTCCTAATGGGCTATAAGGCTGATTACCCCAAACCATGTACTTCAATATATGTGTACATTCCGTGTCAAGATTTGTAAGTTGCTACATAAAACATCCTTTGATTCATTTCTTTGAGACATTCATTCATGTGTTCAACAATAATTGCTGTAAAACAAAAAATGAGTTTAAAAATTGAGGAATTTTTTTTAATAACATCTCCTTTATTTGTAACAATATTCCAGTTTTGTTTTAAAGAATCTTTTAAAAAAACCATTCCACTGGTATTCAAGTGTTATTATATTTTACATTTATTTTAAAACAATTAATTAAACTTGATGAACAATATGGTTTGTTCAGAAATGTAAGGTGTGAATCTAAAATGTTTACTAGTTGCTGTTATTTATTATACAGTTTTAGTCATATGAGTATTGATTCTCTTGTTCCTAAGTTAAAATGTTTTAAATAGATTTATTTGTTATCAGATACAGCAACATGTGCCAAGGGTTTCATTCATTCTGAAACCTGAATTCACAGAAATTTCACAATGAGAATAAAACCATCTTAGTGATTAGGTTTAAAATTTAATTATCCCGATGGCAAAACTGAAATACATGTGTCTGAAAAATTATAACCTAAATTTCAGTAGTGGAAAATTGAAAAAAAACAACTTCTGAACCAATTAAAATAATTAAATTTGCTTTTAATGGGTATTTGTGGTTCATGAATGTGATTTGAATTGTTAAATTGTCCAGGTTATTTGTGTGAAATCTTTCTTCTACATTCCATGAATTGATATTAATTCAAATATTTGTATGAAATGTATTCTGCTGGTTAAAAATCTTAAGACACAAAAAAATGTTTTTCTAGTTCCATTATAATGGAACTAGAAAAACATTTTTTGTGTCTGAATTATCCCAAAATGTTCGCCTGCCGTTGAAACCAGAAATCAAACAAAATTTTCAACTCTAATTAAGGCATCATAAAATGACCATCATTTATTATTTTCTATATAAGCCTTTTTAATTTCTATTGAAGACTGAAAAAATCATGCCTAGAAAAAATGTACACAATTTTTGTGTAGATCTCATTTTTTTTAAGGGAGTGGACTGAAAAGTAAAAATTGTGTCCACTGCTTACCACTGTGTCAAATCTCTGATATGTCTTGTATAAATAAGGTCATCCCCTGGATTTCTATGAATCATAAATCTCTTTCAGCTAATCCTATTTTATTCTCCAATTTGCTCAATGATACCAGAGATGTCTGCTGTAATGAGCTGTATTTCAATTGTAAAAATGACAGCCACTAATCAACACAGGGGATGAGCTAAAGAATGAGTAGCATAGGCAGCAAAGTCTCACTAGCAGCTTCTATTCCCACAGAAAAAAGATGAACTATCGTTTTACAAAAGGCAGCTGTGCTTTCATTTTGTTGTTATTTGTTAAGGCCACTTGTCGCTAGGTTTTTGTTGTTGGGATTCCATCATTTCTGATCTTAATTAAAACATTCCTTGGTGCCTAGCCAACACCAGTGGCACCTTACTGGTGATATCAAAGGCCTCAGACCATCTTTCAAGCTGTCTGTGTTGTTAATTGTCATGAGTAAATAAGTAGTGACCAGAACATTTCACGGAAAGGAGTAGTTGAAAAGTTTTGGTTTTCTAATTTTTATCTGAAGGAGCTCAAATTGAAATTTGTCAATAGAATTCATGTTAAGAATTTTGTTGCATCTGAAAAGATTGGTGATAGAGTTCTAGAGTGAATGAAATATAAGTTTAAACCAAGAAATTTTGATCTGTAAAAGTTTAATTGATTTGTTGTGTAAATATTTGATAACTTGTAACTATTTTTCTAGTAATAAATTTATAAACATTCTTTTTGTTGTTGTTTTGTTTTGCTTGAAATTTCTCTGGGTTTTAATTTTGAGAATTTTGGAATGAAAAGCAGAAAGTTTGAAATTAACTAAATGGTAAGTTGGGGTTGAAGGTTACATTAAACATTCTTATCTTTTTGCACATTTATTGGCAGCTTAATACTTGAGGACGGTAAATAAAAATTGAGTGGCGCATCGTTATTTACATACAGACTACGGCCGGATTTCACAACTCTTTTTGACAATAGAATCAGAAATAGGTGATACCCAATGATTAATTGATAGACATTTATTTTTACATGGCAAATATTCCTTGCCTTGGTCTCAGACTGAAGGACCTATTGTTGACCTCAGGATGATCATAAATACTGTTATTAGGGTAAGATATCATTGACGGCCCTGGTCCAACCAGACTGAGTGGAGCTATTGGTTTTTTGTTTAGTATGTTTGTAAATATTGTTATGATAAGATATTATACCCGTGACAAAGACTCGGTGACTTTCACGGTCCTAACAGGCTGCAACACCAAGTCGGGTGCCTGTTGTGTGATATGTTGAGCTAGAAGAGTGGAGTCTTTTTCAAATTTCATTGGCCATACTTTGACGTAGTTGACACCAAGTGGGTCAAATCCCAACAGATGCATGTCTGGTGCCAGTAAAAATAAATTGATCACACATCTCAACATCAACGTTTAATTTATTTGAACGTTTTACAATGACAGTGCAGTACAAAGAAGACAAAAACGTTCTTTCTATGACGCATTAAAAGTAGAATGAAATTTAAAATAAAGTAAGCAATAGAAACTAACAAGAAGATAAACGAGTCTTTGAAATGAGTCAAATTATATAAAGGTTTGTTGACAGAACTATATTTTTTTCTTGTGCTAATAACTGGCTCCATCCCCTAGCTCACATGACCCCATGTTTTTCTCTGTGTGTGTGTGTGTGTGACGTAGAAGCTAATCGACTGACAGGGTCAATGTGGTCCTTCCATTCATTGAAATGTTAGAGGTGCCAAGGGAGGTGATCTGCATGCAAACATCTCGTTCACTTTATTCAGAGTTGCCAGACTTGTCTTCCCTAATTGCTTTGTGCAGTTGTCCTCCGTGCGGATGCGTGAGTTGGAGGTCTGTTAAATCTTCGTTAGATTGTAATATTTATGGTGTTCCATGCGGCATAAGAGCATGTACAACTAATACATAACCACCTCTTCCCCCACCCCCACACACACCATTGCCAGTCTATAGCGTATTTCCTCTAATGCTTCGTTAGTCCGTGTGCAACGTAGCATGTGTGCTGCTAAGTTGCACAGCAACCATTTTTCGTGAAATCATTAATAGCTGCGCGGCATCGGTCAGATATCTGCGCGGCTGCAATACACTGAACATTGAAATATTGTTAGGAATGACAAGAATAAAAAAAATCCATTGAAAAGAATCAAGAGAAATATGGCATGAAAATGTAGAAGATTGTACACAAAATAATTTTTACTTATATTTATTTTTGGTGAGTTTTAAATCATTTGTATGCATGTAATGAATGTAGTTTGATCCTGTCTTTACACAAATACTGATTGTCTAGTTAATTTGCCACGGAAATAAATGCACCACTGGTATGTGAAGTGTAATAATATTACTAATATTATGCTAAGACGCTTTCCAAAGTCAGGATACATTTTAAACACGAACAATGTAGTAATCACTCTTGTTGTATATATTAGAGTTTGTATGTGTGTGTACTTGCAAACGAAATAAGAATGGTGTTTTTATCCTTATGTCTATCTTAGGATTGTATGAAGTTATCTTTGTGTAGTATTTCAAAGCTAGAATTAACTACCATTATTAATACTTGGCTCTTTGTTCTTTTATTCCCTAGGACAGTGCTTCTCAAACTTTTTATTATGGCAAACCGGCAGGAATTTTTCCTTTGCACCAGGGACCGGTAGCGGAATGAAATTTATTTAATTTGATTTGTTTCAATTGATGTGCTTATTGCGAAAAATTGATGTGCTTATTGCGAAAAATTTGACATAATCTATAGGCTCAGTAGATCTAGTAATTTTTGCAAATGGAGGATTTTAATTATATTTTCTGTCCTTCCTTGGTGTTTTCTGCGGACCAGCTGCAGATGGCCCACGCGCCAGCACCCGTTCACCCGTTTATTGATTTAACTTATTGCGCCACCCTTGTCAGTTTTGAATATTCTCCAGTAATGAATCTGGCAGCTCTTTTTTAAAATGCATTCTCAATACTTTCTATTGTGGATGGAACCCGCACAGAAGATGCATATTCTCACCAAAGTATGGTAGCATTTCAGTTTCATTTATGAAGAATATTTATAAATGAATCTTATCTTATCTTAGATATACAGACGCTCCTTCTATGCAGAAGATAATTGCGTCCACAGACCATGAGAGATGATCTGTTGGCAAGTGATGCAGCGGTCACAGGCCACGGCTATAGGGGTTCCACGCATTACCCCAGCCGCCTAACTATTGTCTAGTTAGGTACCCATTCGGAGCTGGGTGACTCGGGGACTCCTCAGGCCCCGGGAACAAATCCTCGCCTTTGCGTGGATTTGAACTCGTGACCATCGGTATGACAGTCGAGAGCGCTACCTCTCGACCACCACGTCCCACGAATGTATGTCTCGTTGAGTTTACTCGGGAATGATGTGTGCTGGTACTTGTGTTGTACAAGTCGTAATTTGGTTGTCTTATACTAACGTGCTTCTTTATCAACAGAAATACTTAATTTATCTTGTTTGCTTGTTATCTATCGATTTAAAAAGAAGATAATGAAACCAAGCTATTTTGTTGTTGAACTAGTTTTCAAACGAAAAGATACATGAGGGGGTGACCACCGTGAACTCTGCTAATAGTGATGGGAAACCGGATGTGAATCCCTTCAATGACTTCCGGAATGACGGCTCGACTTCCGGGGAATATTCCGCACCTTTTCTAAATTTAAAAACAACAACAAAACAATTTCGTTAGCAACAAGGAGTTAGGAATGTGAAGGTAGATGGTGGATTTTTAAAGGATTAAATTTAAAGAAGGAAAATAGCCACTTACACAAGGAAGAAAACCCCCCTCACTTTTGCTCGTTCAGTATTTGTTGTTCAGGAAAACGTTAATAGTTAAATTATGTCAAACCACACTTTAATAAACATCAAAATAAATGAGCTGTTTGAGAATTAAATGCTCCATCATAAGTCAAACGTCATCTTTAAAGTGATTCATGTTTTGGTCTTTATTTCTATAGTCTGGTTGGTGCGTATTATGAAGAGTTTTAGACTAGAGATGGGTGGAGAGTTTATAGACACACATCATGTATCAGGTTAGAAATTCGTAGTGGACACCAAAGCGCCGATGGCTTGTTTTCACAAATGGCTTCTTTACATTTTGTTCAGGCCACTTTAGAGCGATACTTCTTGTTATTTGATATAGCAGTCTATCTTAGAACCGACCATTTACAAATTAAAGGACATGAAAAAAATACATTAAAAAGGAAATAAACAAATTTTAAGGAAAACATAAAATTGAAATTAAAGAGATCATTTAAATGTTTTGTCACATTCTGAGCGAACATTCTTAGCGGAATTCGTTACAAAAATAATAATATTTAAAAAATAATTAGATACTTTTCTACTTTTCAGATTTTAGCTTTTGTCTGAATGACGATCTTCTTGAAAAAGTCTTAAAACAAATTTTCTGTTAATTATTTTCATCCGGTTAATTATTGTTCGGATGCTTATTCAGATTACTTATCGAACTTATGGTTACCGCGGTTGCTTTCAGGCTACTTTTAAACTTGGCATACCCGGCGGGTTACTTACTTGGTTCCAGGTGGTGACCAAAGGTGGTTAACTATCCCAAGAGGAGTACGACTGTTCCCCAACCAGAGATGCTAACTCTCCCATGGTCAGCCCCATCATCCCGTGCCAGACGACCCTAGGCAAACGTACACTTAGTCAAATATAATCATCAATAACAGCAGAATCAACGCAGTGAGCCGCTCTACGTACTTAGAGGCACATTGCGCAGAAGGCCGACATTGATGACGAGGTGAACGTCAAGGCCAGTGCAGCATTTAACAAAAAGTATACAGAGCTGCGGTGCTCCCTACTTTGCTATATCGCATCTGAAACTTGGACCGTATACCAACGCCATGCGAGGTTGCAGAACCACTTTCACACCAAAAGCCTAAGACAAATTCTCAATATAAAATGGCAGGAAAAATTTCCAGACACTAAAATATTAGCCAGGGTAGGACTACCCAGCATCTTCACCAGCCTCATGCTGTGCCAACTATGCAGGGTCAGCAATATGTGAGGCAAATAGACAACAGGTTGCCATAGTTCAAACCAAGGGCGTAGCTAGTAATATGTAGGAGTTTGTGGGCCAGCCCGGGGGCAAAAACTCTTTGGGGGCCCCACATACATGGCTGTAGTGTAATGTTTAATGTTAAACAATTTCGGACTCAGCTTTGGCCCCCCTCCTTAATTGGGGGCTATAGGAAGGACCTTCAGATTTTGTCCCCATCACCCCTCCCATAGCTACGCCACTGGTCCAAACGTCATAACAGGAAAAACCTGTACAAACCCCCACCCTGAAGAGATCCCATCCATCTCTTATCCGACATGCTGACCCAAATTTCGGGTAAGAATAGGGTTATGAGACACCAGAGGACAATCGTGGCCGCCAGGTACTGGACTAATATGATGAAAGTGATCCTCGTCGACTACGACGTACAAACAACAACAACAACATGCTATTAATGTGTTTGTTTGAATAATTTTCCTTTATGGTAATGTTTAACTCTTCCCACTCAGAAAAGCAGAGTTCAGAGACAAGAATGGAAGGCGAGAGAGTGGTAAGGATTTCTGTGGTCATTGAACTTGGTTATGTCACGTGACTGTCTACTGAGCAAGTTCCATTTTCTCTAGGCATCCGAGGTGGGTTGTGAGGGGTGGAGTAGAGAAGAACAACTCAAGATTTTCAAGATTACAACTTTAAAAAACAACAGCAACAAGATATTAAAATATAAATTCGGAAAATATATTTCGAACGCACTTAAAATACTAAAAAGATGAACATTAAAATTCTTCGTTGATAAATTTAAAATTCAAAATAATTAAAGGTCCCATATTTGTTATTTTAGGAAAAAAAAAAGAGTAGGTGGCTGATAAACATTGTGTCGAATGACGTCATCTTTCTTGCATATTACATAAGGTTTTAATTTTATTTCATTAGATTAAAAAAAAAAAGAGCTTCATGCCTTACAATACAACATTATCGAACTTGCCATCAGCGTAGTTCAAATCAAAAATTTTTTTCATATTCCAATTAGAAATAAAAATATTGTAGACAAAAATATAATGTGACATAAAACCGTAACAAAATCAATATGTAGACTATTTTTTTAAAAAAAATTGTTTTAAAAAACTAACAAAAATTTATCGTTAAGTAAATGTTAGTCTCTTGTTCAATTTTTTGAATTCGAGCTCAAAAAAATGTTTTAAATCTAAGAATCTTTTTAAAACACAATATAATAAACAGCTCATTTGCGGCTTAAGACAGACGAGATTTAAACAATATTTTAAAGAAAGTGATTGAAGAATATAAGGCATAAATATATTACGACAATTCTTTTAACGCCCGCGATAACTAGGTTCATAGTTTTAAAATATGCCATTTACTCAACGACTCAAGCGATAACTAGGTTCATAGTTTTAAAATATGCCATTTACTCAACGACTCAAGCGATAACTAGGTACATAGTTTTAAAATATGTCATCTAGTCATTGACTCAAGCGTAGAGTTAAACCAGCTTCTACAACTACAACCCCTGACGTAACGACACCCACCTCCCCTTTTATCATCCCCCCCCCCACTGACGCCACCGTGCTGGGCGAGAAATAGCCACCAGGTCCAGTGTCTGGACCAGGCCTGACGTCGTTGGTTGTGAACACCCACACACCCCGTCCCACACACCCCAACCCACCAGACAAACGCACGCACCCACACATACGTGCCATGCATTTATCGATTTTGACGGTGATTGCAAAAAAATCTGGCTATTAACATCGGGGCGTCCCCCATTTAAGTAGCCGCCCCTTCTCACCCCTATTTCCAACGCCCATTCGGGTTGTGAATATTAAGTGTACAAGAAGGAAACCCTTCTTTGTAAGCTTGTTTTCTTGTATTTTAATATTTCGTTAAAACTAATCTAATAAAATAAAACCAAATGAATGAGTCGATTTAAAAAAGATATTTTTTGTGTGCGTGTTGGTAGTTTCTAATAGCGAGATATAAACAGGGAACAATGGCTGCACTGGAACCCATGACGTTTATTGCTTTAAAATCAGAACTGGTGAACTTATCTGACAACATTTTATAACAGGTCATTAAAAAAAACAACAACAACAAAATTTATTATTTTACTTTGTTTCTATTTTAAAATATAGGAAGTTGCATTATTTTCAGCATCATGGTTGGATTATTCTGAAGTTTTCCTTATTCACTATAACGGGATTGGATACTTTGAATATTGTTGTATTATTTAGCTTCGTTACCGGATTTCCACAAAAAGTCAACTCGAAAACAAAAAAATGTTATTCAAGCTGCGGTGCATGATGGATAAATTCATTCAAAGTCAATGAGAGAAATGTAAGTAGTATTTCATCGATTAAGGAACAATGTGTGATGTAATAATGTATCTGATTAACGTTGTTTTACTTTTATTATGGTTTATTTCTTTTCATTGTAATAATATGAGCTAATTTAAATTGGCAAAACTTTGACTGTCAAAAGTAAAAAAATGAACACATAAAATCAATAACACTGAGACGTACAGTCAAATGCTTCAACAAAGTGTATACTATACTGTATTCTAATATCAAGCCGAATTACCTTTCCTTCTCTGAGGTAACCTCGCTTTGACCGCAAGGACACTTGCTACTAAAAGAACAAATAAAATTGTTAATATGCTATACCTATCTGAGCTACTCCTATCGTAACGTTTATACAAATATTTACAGATTGAGTATGTGATAAAGATAAAAACATCAATGTGATAAAGAAAGCATGTGAGAAAGATAAAGACAGCATGTGATAAAGATAAAGACAGCATGTGATAAAGACAGCATGTGATAAAGACAGCATGTGATAAAACCACCATTTGATAAAGACATCATGGCAGAAAGATAAAGACAGCATGTGATAAAGACAGCATGTGATAAAACCACCATTTGATAAGGACAGCATGTGATAAAGACATCATGTGAGAAAGATAAAGACGGCATGTGATAAAGATAAAGACAGTATGTGATAAAGACAGCATGTGATAAAACCACCATGTGATAAAGAAAGCATGTGATAAAGACAGTATGTGATAAAGTCAGCATGTGATAAAACCACCACGTGATAAAGACAGCATGTGATAAAACCACCACGTAATAAAGACATCATTGTGATAAAGACAGCATTGTGATAAAGACAGCATGCGATAAAACAGCATGTCCTAAAGAAAGAATGTGATAAAGACAGCATGTGAAAAAGACAGCATGTGAAAAAGAAATTATGTGATAAAGACAGCATTTCATAAAGAAAGAATGTGATAAAGACAGCATGTGATAAAGACAGCATGCGATAAGGACAGCATTTCATAAAGAAAGAATGTGATAAAGACAGCATGTGATAAAGAAAGCATATGATAAAGAGATAGATATTTGATTTATTCGCAATGGATAAAATGAAGATTGAAGATGATAATGAGGACTCCCCATTATATAGAGCTGCCTAACACCATCAACCCTCCCCTATTATGCCACCCCGTCACTGCAAATTTCATATTAAGATTTTTACTTTTAAATTCTTTTTATAAATTACTTATCATCATTAATTCTTGACGAATGACCAAATACCGGTATTATCATACAAAATAAGGCCGTTTCGAGTTTTAAGCAAACTGTTTATTGTACTTTTAAAACAAAGTCATGTGCATATGTCAAAGATAAAAGCTATCAAAACGTATTCTGTCAGGGTTCAGAAACATATTAGTCCCATAGTGCAGAGAACCTTATCTAGCGAGAAACCAGACAATGAACATAGACTCAAAGTACTATTTATCATGGCCTTATTTTTATTTTGATGCCTGGGAAATGGGCTTTGTTGCCCCGACTTTCGTTTCTGGCCTATATACGCCTATGACAACCCTGTCTCCCCCCCCCTCATTCATCATGCCCACCTAAAAGGTCATTCTGCGACGTAAGCAGACGTGAGATTATGAAAGAAAAAAAAAGCAACAAAACAAAGTCATCTCCATATGTGGCCAGCTTGGCGTGTTTGGTTAACGTCTGCTCGTGCTGGTCTATGACCCCGACTACTTGATCCGGAAGTGTACAAAAGATAACTCGCTCAAGAATCGCAGGACACGCGGGCATTTTGCAACCGTATTAAATAACAACTTTAAAAAAAAAAAAAACTACTGCCGTTTTATGATATTTTGGACAGTTTTAGAAAATGCTAAGAGGATCACACGGGATGATTGAAATCGTTCGACATTATAGACAATAAAGACCAGATAATGACACAGCATTAGGTTGTGTCCCCTCTGATGTGGGTTTGTGGAAAGGGAAGGGGGAGACTTGTATTATAGATTATTTACTACATAACCACTGCTTTGATTTATGCGTAATTTTCTAACGATAACCACGATATGTATTTCAAAACCCTTTAATAAAAGACACCGCCAAAAACAAAATTTTGACTATAAATCCTTTATTTACGCGACATCACTAAAAGAATGTTCATTAAAATACGCATCGCACGACAATAAAAAAATCCAAAATTGTAGTTATGTCTCATATATAAAGGATTTATAGTAAAAAACAACAACAAACTACTACAGTCAGACTGCTAAATTTCAGCTCGATTTGATAATGGGAAAATGGTAATAAAAACATGTTTAATACAGTGGCTTAGCTATGGTCATCTGCGCTAGGGGCAGGAGCGGATTAAAAGTGCATGGGGCCTCGGGCTGCAATCAAACGGGGGCCCTATCCAAACAAAATAAAATTTTTGCTTGCAGCTAATATAAAACTTGCAATTAAATATTATAATGAAAAAAAAACCAACACGAAGAAATAACTGTTTGAAATGTTCGCCGGTATGTTGCCGTTGGGTGTGAAAAGAAGAATTTTAAAAATATATTCCTCTACTGGGAATCGATTCCGACACCACTTGCATCACGAGCCTACACTCTTCCACACGGCCAGCGGAACTTATCCAAATTAAAAACTTTAAAGATATAAACCATATTTTATAATATGTTCTCTTAGTGAGCCAATCAAATCAAGTTTTTCCGATTATTAAGACTATCAGGTCTGAATAGCGATCAGTTTAATAGATAAGATTTATAGATTTATTTAATTTATTTTATTTTCAAGGGTTCCTGCAAACATTTGTACACTTTTATTATAAAATATAAAAAAAAGTTTGGGGGCCCCCAAACTGCCGGGGACCTCTGGCTATAGCCCGTTCAGCCCCCCCCTTAATCCACCATAGGCCAGTGGATATGACACAAACTCTGCGGCCCCTCTCAGATCGACACCCCCCCTTCCCTCCAGAAAATTTTGAAATTTTGTCGTCTATATGGTTTATTTTCGAAGCACCTGGTATTTAATGAAATAGAATACAGACTAATAATTCTCTATACGAAACGACTTAAACAATTTTTAAAAATGGTCGTGTCCAGAAAAGGTTGCAACCTGGCTCAAATTGTAATGCATGTTGACAATTTCTGGCTCCAATTATTCAAGATCAGATGCTGCTTGATTGAAATTCATAGTAATAATAGGATCCTGCAGCCTTTGCTGGACACGACCATTTTTTCAAAGTATAATTATGTTACCGAACTGTAACCAAATTATGTAGTTGAGGTTTAGTATACCTGCCTGCAAAGTTTCTGCATCACTTCTGGTGTCAGGGGTCATAGTTGCATCCAGTGTTAGAAGAAAAAAAAAACGACAACATGCCTGGATTTTTACTGATCAAGGAATTTGATCACAGAGAAAAACTTTCCAAAATTTTTATCCTCGTCATCATGAAGATGTTCATCACAGCCAAGCAGTGCCAAATTTTGTGAAACTAGATGTTTAATACAGGTATTATTTTCAAAATATTGCGCCCAAATTTGTTCTTCCAATTTTCAATTCTCTGTAACTCACTGTCAAAAAAAATTTTTAAAAAAAAATAAATAAAATAAAGCGCCATCAGAAATATAACATTGTGGGTAAGTATTTTTTATGAGGAGAATGGCGTCCGTTAATGCTCAATGGGGGCGCTAAAATCATGACTGCAAACTGATTTTAGATTAAGATATTTGTGGAACTCCGAAATTCAAACTTGCAAACTTATTTGGGATACATTATTTTTCATCAAAATAAAATTTAATAACTAGTTTTCATATTAATTTTTGCACCCCCGACTTGGCGCCAGTTGACATACGCCCACCCTGCACACCCTAGCTACGCCACTGGTTCAATATAGTGCGCACCGCGAGACACACTAGAAATTACTAGCATTTACATTTACAGATCGGGTATATATTTTTAAAAAGTATTTAATAGACGATAGGAAAATATTAAAAATGTTTTTCAATATAGGCCTAATACGCACCGCGACACTCTAGCACAAAAATTAACATGCTGCATAGAGATAAATAGAGATAATATAAACATTCATTAATTTAATTACAGTTTAAAGTCGATCGATCTGAAATTTTGACTGATCATTTTTATCGAGTCTGCCTGCAAAATTTCCGCTCGCTTGCACATGGGAAAGTGGGATAAAAGGGATACAAAGATTTTTCAACAAACAATCAATGTATTAATCAAGCAGACGCCACTACTTAAAATAAAGTATTTAAAAATAGGTTTCTTTGTCTGTCTCTCTCTCTCTCCCCCTATAGTATAGCTATAAATTAGTTATCAAAAGCCACTATGTGTTGAAATTATCCACCTAAGTCATACAAAAAACTATAACAAAAAAACGCCAAGAAATTACTGGAGTCGAAATGTGACAATTTTTGTGTGTTTATAATGCGATAACTTATCCACAATCTTTACGTTTAAGAAAAGAAGACACATTTAAAAAAAACACACTTTGTTACACAAAATAGTTGCAATTAAGTTTTAACACAGTATGCTGCTCCAGACAACCAGATATGCTGTAAAGGTTGATGGTTCTCCTAATACTGTAGCCGCTGTAGCGCTTTTGTCCAGGCCAGTTCTACTTTTAGCTTGCTCAACGCAAATGGGACTCAGATGTGTGACATATTTTGTCCATTCTCCTAATTGATTAAATGTGCACAAGTCTGAACATTGAAACCAAAACATTTTCTCCTTTAAAGTTATAGTTTTCTAATTTTAGATCAAAAAAAATTCTCAACTGGTAGATTTAGGACTGTGTTTTGAATTTAAAAAATCCTTTTATATGTTTATGTCAACGAAATACGATCTGAATAACCACTTCGGGAATTTTGACCTGTGTTTTTGTCCCATACCCGTGTGTTATGGGTGGGGTGGGGAGACTACAATAAGGTATCTCATAAACACAAGTAATTTGCTTGAATTTATCATTTGTAAGGCATCTTTTATATTACGCGCTCCTTCTATACTGAGATTATACTTTTAATAATAAATGTGAATTTCATGCACCTCGACCTGGACGTATTGTGAAGTAGGCAACTGTTTTAACTGCCATACCTATTTTATGATGACTATGATAATGACGATGGTTTTGTGTGTATGTGAGTGTGTGTGGGTGGGTGGGTGNTGTGTGTGTGTGTGTGTGTGTGTGTGTGTCTATCGCCCATCGTCCATTTAAAATATTTTGATGGTACGTTTTGCTTAATTCAAATATTAGTTTAAAAAATTTTTGGAACATGTATTGTTGCATAATTTAGCACAGTCCATTTCTTCCATTAATAGCCCCCAGATTGGCCTGCGCTGCGTCATTATTTAATTTAGCAATCGCCGATTATCACACACAAACACACACGGGGATCAATAGCGGATCAAATTCACCCCAGACCGAAGTGTTGCTTTTGATGGCGATTCTCATTTCTCCGGTACACAATACTTAAAGCTTGTGATAAATTGTTCGTGTGTATTGCTGCTACTGCACTAACGAACGGGGGTTCGAGGCTATGGGTCACAGCTAATCGATTCAAGTGATTGGCCATGCAGCTGTAGGTTGTAAAAAAATACGAACAAACAAACAACATGATTTGTGTTTGTGGTGACTCTAGTTTTAAGTTGCGGTGATGAAAATTTCAAAGCCTGAACTGAAAGCGATTTAGTTCCCACGGCGATATTATCTGAGGTGGTCACAGTCCGGAAATTGTTTTGGTTTGTTTATGGAACAAAGTCAAGAGATGAATCATAAGTAAAAAATTAAACGGAGAAGTTAATATGTAGAATGAATTAAAACAATACTATATGTCATAGTTATTGTCGATATCGTACCACAGATAGAATCCATAATATAATACTAAGTTTTCATATTATTTTGAAATCCGAAAAGTCGTGACGGATTCTAGAAAACAGAAAATGACTGCTGATAGACACAAATGGCATCATTGGAATTACAAACTAAGGTGAATACTGTTTGGACTGTGATGAAGAATTTAATGAATAAGAACTGTTTTCAGAAGTTTTGTCCTTATATCAATTCGAATACAGTCAGTTTGAGTTTACACCCTTCCACTCGTCTACACTCGTGCCTGTCATATTCACGTGTAAAGATTATATTACTTTCATAGAAGCTCCTTCTATTCAGAAGATTTTTGAGTCCAATGTATATTTATATTTTGGCCTTTTTTTGTGTGTGGGTTAACTGGTCATATACATAAGTGAAGTTTTTGCACTGCAGTGCATCTTTTGTTTGTTGCCTAATGCAAAGTGTTCACTTAGGCATTCCGTTTTCTTTTAAGTCAACATGACTACATCAATATTTTCCATGTCTTCAGATGTTTTACACAGATAAACAGCCCTGGAAGCCAATACCAGTTGCTATCAATTGTAGCTGTTAGATTTTTAATGAGGACTTTCAATTAGAATATCTTAATCTAAATCTCCTCCACAGGACAAGCCGACACCCAATCTAAACGAAATTTTAGTTTTGAAACACAGACAATCTGCAATTACCAATGCTGACGTCACGGGGCAATCATGGCGGATGTTGTCAATAAATAATTCATACCAGGATTTCCTGGGAGCTTCCACGAGCTTTATGTAATAGGCGATGTCAATACAAAGCTTGTTAGTGTTGCTGTCTCATAGAAAAGGAAAGATGATGAAATAAGAACATTTCTAAAATACAACAAACAACCAAATACAATTACTTCATAGCTTTCAATGTATGTTTAATATGTGCTTAGTGCGTGTTCAGCATATTATTATGTTAGGTATCTGTCATATATAAGTTTAATACGTGTTCAGCTTGAGTTCTTTATGTATATTAGAGGAAAAGTAAAAAAGGACACACTTTCCGTGATTCTACCGAGATGAAATTTTGCACATAGACTTGTGTCACCTAAAAATGCATTGCATAAAAATTTCAGATCGTTTGAATATACCGAAATAAAATTTTTAAAAAATATATCTCTATGTATCTCTATGTAGCATTTGTAGCCGTCTGGCACTGACGATCTCATGGGTCACTGGAGGTTCAATCCAGCCCTCGATGACGATATCCCCGTGTTTAACAGCACGGGGAGTTCAGTCAAGTTCAGTCTGTAAATTTTTAAACTAGTCTGTCACGCGGTGCGTATTATATTGAACACAATCAATACTTTTAGTGTTATCTCGTCTATATGGGATTTATAGTAAAACAAAATGTTCTTACAGGCTGTTTAATTAACCAGATCATATCAGGGCAGTGTGCATAGTGCGGTGCCGTGCGGGTGTGCACACTTCTACATGTATATATACTGCGGCTTGCTTGCTCTAGTTTCCGGCAAATTATATATATGGATAATATTGAATAATGTCGTATAAAGTTTATTTAGCTTTAATCTTCTTACGATAACAATTTAGTGATTAAAGATAACTATATATAAGTTCCGCGGCGAGCACACACCTCAGACCGTCTGAGGGACCCTAGGTATTGTTGGTCATCCTTTGACAACCAAAAACTGTCAGTGCCAGAAACTAGTGAGGGTCATTTGTCATGGTTGCTGGCTCGCGCCGCCTTGTGCTTGTCCAAATTTTTGGCCAATCATATCATCATTAATCATTAGTCCAGTGACTGTTGCAGTCGTTGAGGGAAGCGCATGTGCACATCAAAAGATAAACGATCTCCACAGTTGCCTTTCTTGGGCGGCGGTCAGTAGTTCACTCAAACCCACCCCTGTCAATTCCTTTATGTTGTCAAGCCAGCTTTTCCGTTGTCGCCCTCTTCACCGGCCCCCTACTACGGTGCCTTGTAGGATAATTTTTGTAAGGGTATCATGTCGCAGTATATTACCGAAAACTGCTATCTTAAGTCTCTTAGTTGTTTTAATCATTTCTTGATGACCTGCAATAGAGTTTATTTTGTCCCCTGCATAATCATTGGTCCTGTGTTCTAAATAGGAGATCTGGAGAATTTTCCCCTTGCACTTATTTTCAAATGCCTGCAGCTTGCTTGCCGTGGTTGCCATTAGTGTCCAGATCTCACATCTATAAAGGACAATGGCTTTAATGAGAGCTCTATAGTGCCTGACCTTTATTGGCAGGCTAATGTTTTTGTTCTTTCATATTTTGGTTAACTTCGTCATCGCTGCCTTGTCAACCCAATTCTAACTCGAACTTCAGCTTCGCAGGTATCATCGCTAGTTAAAACGGCTCCTAGACATTTAAAGATATTTACCTCCTCCAGCTATTGTTGGTTCATTACGATGTTAGCCATGCTGGCATCTGAGGTATTGACCAATATCTTACTTTTTTCTTATCTGATTTCCATCCAATATGCACCTGATTTGCCTGCAAGTTTGTCAGTGTGTTCCCAGCCAAAAGATCCATGTCATCAAAAAATCTTAGGTTGCATAGGGGTCTTCCGCCGATAGAGATGGACGTGTGGTGATCACTGAGTGTTTCTTGCATTATTTTTTTCAAGGAAGATATTGAACCGGACAGGTGAGAGAGTGCAGCCTAGGCGGACTTCAATCGTCGTTTTGAAGAAGTCCCCTACACAGCCTTTAAAAACAACTGCACACTTGCCTGTTTGTAGAGTTATTCGATTACCTTTACCAGACCTTCTTCAATGTTGAAACTCTCATAACTTGCCATAGTCCGTAGTGCCATACGCGATCAAAGACTTTCTTGAAGTCTATAAAGTTGCGACAGTTGAAGATCTGCTCGATTGTGCATAGGCCTGTTCTTCTGCCAGTAATTCCTCGGATATTGGCTTTAACATTTAGCATTTCTTTGCTAGGCTGGCGGATGATGCTGATTGCTCTCTAATTTTGCATTGTTTCGTATTGACTTTCTTAGGTAATTGTATATTAAGTGACTGTGTCAAATCCTTGGGCCATACCTTTTTTCAAGTATGTTCTGTAAGAAATTTGTTAGGGCTTTCGTTACTTTTGCTCCTCCATGTTTCAGCAATTCAGCAGGGGTGTAGTCAACTCCAGGCGACTTACCCCATTTTAAGTTCCGTACTGCCTCTTTAACTGCGATCAAAGGAACTGTTGGATCATTAATCTCTGTTCTGTTGCTCCTGTAGTAAGTTGCTATCTGGATTGATTTTAAATTTGCACAGGTCGGTGCAATATTCTGTCCATCGTTTTAGTACTACCATATTATCAGTAAGGAGGTGGCAATTACTGTCTTCAATTGTCGAAGCTGTCATATTTAAGAGGGCATCTTTCTTAACTGCAGATATAACTTAATATCTGATATATAAGTGGACATCTTCCTTAACTGTAGACATAACTTAATATCATATATATAAGTGGGCATATTCTTAACTGTAGATATAATTTAATATCTGATATATAAGTGGGCATCTTTCTTAACTGTAGATATAACTTAATAACTGATACATAAGTGTGCATTTTTCTAAACTGTAGATATCGCTTAAAATCTTATATTTAAGTGGGCATCTTTCTTAACTGTAGATATAACTTAATATCTGATATATAAGAGGGCATCTTTCGTAATTGTAGATATAACTTAACATTCAATGTCTTGAAATCCTAACTCTACAGTTATTTCCTTAATTTTGAGTTACGACCCGGAGTTGTTTAATAAGGTTTCACTTGATGTCAACTAATCACGTGTGCAATTCATTATACATTTTTGCTGCTAAATTATTATCTTTAAAGATGTAAAATACATGGAATTCAATGCATAAAATACAACATTTTAACTTAAAATAAAAACAATTGACATAACACTACTTTATTTTGAATAAAAAATTCTTCTAGAAGATGAAGTCAATAAAAGTTTTGAGACGTAACTTTTAATCAAAGGTTTGGTTTAAGACTATAATTTTACATAGTCTTATTAGATAAGCGCTCTTGGCTGACATAAAAAAACAATGTAGTTTACAAACACAACATCTGGACCTCAAACAAACAAACAAAAAATTAATTAAAAAAACAAATTCTGTTACTTCTTTACAAATAAATAATGAATATATTCACATTGTTTACCGGCGCAAAAGTTTATTTTCTTAAGTCTTGCTATTATTCAGATGCAGTAATCCTTGCTTCAGTTCACTGTATTCATTGTATATACAGCTATAGGTGTTACCCTAACGTGAAATATCACAGCAAGAAACGCGCTCTGCTAATCTCGACTCCAAGATTGTCATTGTTTATTTAGTGATTAATTCAATTTTCATCGGCAGTTACCCGCAAAACGAAGAAACACACATGGATGGAAGTTAACGCAAATATATTTTTGTTTAATAGGAATTTTCATTACCAACAAAATTAAGTTAAATTATTATTAGCTCACACCACGATTTTCTTATATCAGGCATGTAAACTAGAACGTCATATTCTCTAGTAAATGCAAAATATATGCGCGTTGTACAGAAGTGTAATAAAATAAAATGCGCCATCCAAGACCCACAGCTTGTTGATTCTGGTCTGTGGCGTCAGAAGTTCAACAAACGAACTGAGATTACAGACATGAAGCCACATAATCACTCGGACTTTATGAATCCTTGTCAAAAGTGTGATGTGACAGAAGACACAGCTGGACATAAAGTTGGTTCTTAGTTTCCTCCTGTGTGTTCATTGTGCGCTAACATGTGAGTGTCTTTGTTTTCTTGTGCAGATTGTGTGTTTTTGGTTGATTACCCTTATGGTGTGTCTTTGGTTCATTGCGCCTGATGGTGTGTCTTTGGTTCATTGCACCTGATGCTATGTCTTTGGTTCATTGTGACGGATGGTGTGTCTTTGTTTCATTGCGCCTGATGGTGTGTCTTTGTTTCATTGAGCCTGATGGTGTGTCTTTGGTTCATTGCGCCTGATATTGTGTCTTTGGTTCATTGCGCCTGATGGTTTGTCTTTGGTTCATTGCGCCTGATGGTGTGTCTTTGGTTCATTGCACCTGATGGTGTGTCTTTGGTTCATTGTGACGAATGTTGTGTCTTTGGTTCATTGCACCTGATGGTGTGTCTTTGGTTCATTGTGACGGATGTTGTGTCTTTGGTTCATTGTGACGGATGTTGTGTCTTTGGTTCATTGTGACGGATGCTGTGTCTTTGGTTCATTGTTACGGATGTTGTGTCTTTGGTTCATTGTGTCCCATGGCGTGTCTTCTTGGGTTAATTGTGCGCCAGATGGTATTTCTTTGGTTCATTGTGTACCATGGTGTGTTTTTGATTCATTGCGCCCGAATGTGTGTCTTTGGTTCATTGCGCTTGATGGTGTGTCTTTGGTTCATTGCGCCTGATGGTGTGTCTTTGGTTCATTGCGCCTAATGGTGTGTCTTTGGTTCATTGCGCCTGTAGGTGTGTCTTTGGTTCATTGCGATTGATGGTGTGTCTTTGGTCCATTGCGCCTGATTTTGTGTCTTTGGTTCATTGCGCCTGATGTTGTGTCTTTGGTTAATTGCGCCTGATGTTGTGTATTTGGTTCATTGCGCCTGATGGTTTGCTTTGGTTCATTGCGCCTGATGGTGTGTCTTTGGTTCATTTTGACGGATGGTGTGTCTTTGGTTCATTGCGCTTGATGGTGTGTCTTCTTGTGTTAATTGTGCCAGATGGGGTGTCTTCTTGTGTCAATTGTGCCAGATGGTGTGTCTTTGGTTCATTATGCCTGATTGTGTGTCTTTGGTTCATTGTGACGGATGGTGTGTCTTTGGTTCATTGCGCTTGATGGTGTGTCTTCTTGTGTTAATTGTGCCTGATGGTGTGTATTTGGTTCATTGCGCCTGATGGTGTGTCTTTGGTTCATTGCGCCAGATGGTGTGTCTTCTTGTGTTAATTTTGCCAGATGGTGTTTCTTTGATTCATTGCGCCTGATGGTGTGTCTTTGGTTAATTGCGCCTGATGGTGTGTCTTTTGTTCATTGTGACGGATGGGGTGTCTTTAGTTCATTGCGCCTGATGGTGTGTCTTTGGTTCACTGTGACGGATGGTGTGCCTTTTGTTCATTGCGCCTGATGGTGTGTCTTCTTGTGTTAATTGTGCCAGATGGTGTTTCTTTGGTTCATTGTGTCCCATGGTGTGTCTTTGATTAATTGAGCCATTTGTTATGTCTTTGGTTTATTGTGTAACATGGTGTATCTGATTCATTGAGCCAGATTGTGTGTCTTTGATTCATTGAGACTTATGGGGTGTCTTTGGTTAATTGTGCCAATTATTTTGTCGATGGTTCATTGTGGCATAAGGTGTGTCTTTGGTTTATTGTGCAAGATGGTGTGTGTTTGGTTCTTTGTGCCAGATGGTTCTGTCTTTAATTTATTGTGCCAGATGGTGTGTCTTTGGTTCATTGTGCCAGATGGTGTGTTTTTGGTTCGTTGTGCCAGATGGTATCTTTGGTTTATTGTGCCAGATGGTGTGTTTATGGTTCGTTGTGCCAGATGGTGTGTCTGTGGTTCATTGTGCCAGATGGTGTGTTTTTGATTCATTGTGTAGCATGGTGTCTTTGGTTTATTGTGCCAGATAGTGTGCGATGGTTCTTTGTGGCATATGGTGTGTTTTTGGTTTATTGTGCAAGGTGATGTGTCTTTGGTTCCTTGTGTACCATGGTGTGTCTGATTCATTGAGCCAGATTGTGTCTTTGTTTCATTGTGGGTGTCTTCTTTTTTAATCCATAGTAATAATCAGAATTTTTTAATTTTAATTTTAACGTACTACAAAACAAATCAAAAATATGATTATAATATATTATTTACAATCAAGAACGCACATATTTTAACCCTTTTTTGAAAAAAAAATGACCTTGCAGAAGTGTTCACAATCAAAATTAGGAAAAAGTCAAACTTTTTTTTTTTATTAGTCTCCAGACATGTTTTGTGCAGGCAGCATTACTTCGTTAATTTCTTCCCCGATTTCTTTATGCAGACATGCGTATTTTCATGTTTTGTTTATGAAGCTTACTAGTGCCAAATATCCTGTATAATGTATACATACATTAATAGGTTTCATGTTGATTGTTTTACCCCCCCCCCTTCTCCTCCAACCATCCGTCCCCCAAATGGACTATTGGCAAACAAACTTGACAACAGCCTTTTAAAAATCTGAACTTTTTGTATTTTTAAAACTATAAAAGTATATAAATAGGGCACGAATACGGTAGGGGACTTTTTGTTTGAACATTAAAAGAAAATACGTTTACGCTTATTGTTTAAAAATTCAGAATTAGTTTATCCCAATCATTATGTACTAGAGTGGCACAACCAGTGTGCACTAGATTAGTACAATCATATGTACAAGTATGGAGCAATATCTTGCACTATATTAGCACACTCATTGTGTACTAGATTGTCCCAATCATCGTGTTCTAGGGTGGCACCATCATTTTTGCGTTAGATTAGCACAACCATTGTGTACTAGAGTGGCACAATCACTGTGTACTAGACCAGCACAATCATTGTGTGCTAGAGTGGCACAATCACTGTGTACTTGAGTAATACAATTATTGTATACTACGTAGGTGCAAGCGCTTAACGTCACATTTAAATTGAAGTACTTTTCCTACCGGTTTTAAATTCAATCATTATCCCAAGGATGTTTAAACCCGCCCCTCATACACAGCCGGGCCACAGTTGCATCTGTCATGTCTGCTTGACCAGTCGGCTTCCTTCATCCAAACTTCGGTTTCGGTTCAAGTTTCCTACCGGGCCGCAAGCCTTCTAGCATCCGTCATATTGTTGATCGCTCAAAAGCACATAAAAATAACGATAAAATAACAACAAAAATAAAACAAAAGCGGGCGGCGGTTTTTATTTTTCTGTTTGTTGTTGCTTGTGTACAATGTCGTTCATCTTGCTCAGCTTGAACCGATTTTATCGGTGAGTCACCTGTTTCACGGGATTTCCCATCCCCCACCCCTACCCTACAAGAATTATGACTTTTTTAAAAAAGCCATAACTAAGTTGAGACATGGAACGGCCCTGTAATAAATGCCAGCTTTTCTTTTAAAAAATAAAATATGCCACCTTAAATGACACTTATACCCCATTTGACCAGTTACTTCGCTTATCAACGTGTAGCTGAATGCGTTAACAACTTGATTTAGGAATGAGTAGACACACATTATGGTCACTGGTCCATGAAAGAGTGGGATTGGATGTATGAGTGGACATACGATATGGTCACTAGTCCATCAAAGAGTGTGATTTGGTGTATGAGTGGACACACGCTATGGTCACTAATCCATCAAAGAGTGAGATTGGCTGTATGAGTGGACACACACTATGGTCACTAGTCCGTGAACACACGATATTGTCATATAACATACAATAATTTACGAATTATCTCTATTACATTATTATTGTTTATTTATATTGCATGCATGTATTAAATTATGTATTGCAGAGTAGTTATTTAAAATTTTTCAGATATATCAATATTTTTTCTTCCGCATGCTTTCCGTCTAGCGAGTCAAAGTTACATCACCGTTGGGTTGGGTTGAATTTTCTCCTTTGGCTGAGAAGTCCTATTCTTGAGTGGCAGTCTTTACCACAGCTTTTTCACACGAATTTTGTGCTTCTCAATGTTTCTGCCTGTCTTCTAGCTCTTCTGTCTATGACCTCATCCTTCCTGTGCTCCTCGGCTACTTGGACGCCCTCTTTTACAGCTCTACGCCACGTGAATCGGTCTTCTGCCTTACACTCCCAGTCGATTAGGCTTGTGCTGGCTGCTTTCATGTACCCCTGGCAGACATCTTTATATGGGAGACGTGAAGCACATGTCTTCCTCTTTCTCGGTTCCAGTTTTCTATATAGAAAATCTTTCGGGATGCGACCCGAACTCATTCTTTTTACATGTCCTTGCCATCTTGCCATGTATTTCGTCAAGGATTTAAAACATGCTTTGTATGCTGGCACGCCTCAAGATCTAACAACTTGGCACACTGTCCTGTTTTATAATGCCAAGGAGCGTCGCAGGCACCTAAAGTGGAAGATATTAAGCGTGCTCTCACGGGATGTATAAGATGTCCATGTGGCACTCGCGTATAGTTGAGTATTAATGACGAAGGCTCTACAGAATAACAAGTTGGTTTTCTCCGTTTATTTAGAGAGCAGCAGATCCAACTATACACTGCCCTTTTTTTTTGGCACTAACGTTTTAGTCAGTCGCTGCGGGCTATTCCAAAGCCTGGAAAAAGTTGTATGCCCCCCCCACACACACGTTCTCGCCATCACAAGACAGTTCCATGAAAATAAGCAGGGCACAGTGCAGTTCAATGGAGCTAGTTCAGAAGCTTTTCCAGTCAGCAGCGGAGTTAGCGAGGTTGTGTACTCGCACCAACACTGTTCACTATATTATTCTTTGTACTGCTTCGATAAGCATTCAAGGATGGCATTGATGGCATCTGGTTACACACCAGAGCCGATGGAAGACTTTTCAACACTGCCTGCTTCAGTGCCAAAAACAAAATGACAGTTGTCATAATTAGCGAGATACTTTTTGCGGATGATGCAGCACTGATATCACAGACAGAAACTAGTTTTTGCAACAACTCGTGTCACCACGCCTGCAAAGAATTTGGTTTGCAAAGCGGCCATTCATATATTACGTACGTACTTTCGTATCCCCCCCCCCAATGTTTCACCCCGTATATTTTCAGGTCCCCATCCACTATGCGTAAGTAAAACTAGCTTCTGCCCCCAACCTCTTTGTAAAATTATTTTTAAGCCATAGTCACAAGATATTAGTTTTATTCCTTTATTTGAGTGCTTACAATTTATTTAATGACCTTTTACATGGCTGCACCTGCGTTGCAATACAAGAGTGCAGGCCTACGCTAAACTATCGCTTAAATGAAAAAGAGTGATTTGAAACATGCTGATTGAAAAATTATTTTATGGAGGTCTTTCGGGGGGGGGGGGGGATGGGAAAACCTATGATGTGGTGTTGGAGAAGGTCTAACTCTTTATAACGACTTGTGACGAAAGGGTGGGGTGTAAAAATCGGCCAAAATGGCTTGAAGTTATTTATGGACGGCCGCTATAAATCAGACGATATATATAGGTACTGATATATTTAGGTCATGTGTGAATGTTTGGTCTGAATCAATTGTTAATTACTTACTAGTAATTAATACATGGTAAGAATGTCGTTTGCATTAAATTATAAAACATTATTGCATATCAGTCTTGACTCAGTTGGTTTCTAATGCCATTTGCAGCCTGAACGGTTTACTTGACTAGGCTTAGTATTATGCAAAGTAACTTTGCTGTGCGTACTTACACATTCAGTCAAGACCCCCTCCACCCTACGCATCTGTACGCAAATGCTATTAATTAACCCCCCCCCNGGGGCAAGAAAAATATGTTGGGGCCCTAGGGAAAAAAAAAGTTGCCCCCCCCCCCCCCGCAGGAATAAAAAAAAACAACAACATAATATATATAAATATAATATGTTCTCATGGGGCCCCTATGCTCGTGGGCCCCCAGGAAAATGTCCAATAGGCCTATGTGTTAAGACGGCACTACCTCTCATTGCTTACGTAATATATGGATGGCCCAAAGTCACCTTGATGGCCAAAGACCCATGTTCTCCTCCTATTATCAAGATCGACAATGAAAAGTTATAGGTTGTGGTCAGCGTCTCTTACTTGGGGTCCAAGGTCTCCAATTCACTGTCCCCCAATTACGAAATGAGCATTAAAGCTGCAAGGCAGCTGCAACAATTGCTAAACTTAATTAAAGATAATTATCAGATAAAATAACTACACCTTAAAATGACAAAATATTAGTAATCGCCATTAACATTACTCTCTCAGTGTTAGTTATTTGTTCCGAAATATATTTCCTATTTCAGATCAGGTTTCAAATTCCATGACTCTTCGTAAAACACATATGGCTTTTGATCAACCTTTGCTGCATACAACACAAGAGACATAGAACTGCAAAAATGCGTCAGCTAAGTTTATTAATCTCCAACTGAAACAAAGTCTTCACTTTAATTAAACATTAACATTTTCAATTGAAACAAAATAAGAGAAACACATTTATAGAAAACAAAAAAAACACGAGCAAACAACAACAATGCCCTGCATAGGAAGATCGCGTAGAGGATTCCTTGGATCATGCTGGAAGACTCTGATGACGCTCATACGATGGATTTTTGCCGACTTCACAAGCGGGGTAAGTCTATGTGTTGTGGTGGGTCGTGTGGGGGGGGGGGGGGGGTGAAAGGAACGCATCTACGATTTGGCTAGCAGAAATAACCGTGCAACTGTTCCAGATGAGTAAAACGAAAATTCCTATCAGGTCGTGCCTGCTGGAGTTGACAAGTTCATCAGGTCTATGATCTCTCTTGCTGTGATTGCTCAGATACGTTACATATGTTCACGTAGGTTACAGATGTTCCGGTAGATTACAGGTTAAACATCTTCTTAAAAAAGCGTTACTCGTCAATGTTTCTGTGATGAGCATTTAACTCCATTATCCTCAATCATCATCATTCTAATCATCAACATTTTTTATCCTTTGCGTTTCTTGAGGAACAAAGGGTCTTCATAAAAGCACGCCACATTAAATGCACTGCTTGTATTTTGTGGTCTTCAATTTTCTTCATGCTACTTAAACCGAGAAACTACGACTCAATGTTTTCTTGATCGTCCTCAGCACCTTTTGTCTTGTGTGTTCCCCTACAGGGACTGTTTATAATTCTATATTACCTTTGCCCCTTCCAAAGTGGGGGAGAGAACAGGAAAAGAAAAGAAAGACAGTTTTCGTGACGGATAAAACACGCTTTCGGAAACTAACTTCAAAAGGTCACACTCGAAGAAGTTTCATATTTTAGAAAAATCATTTACTATCTTTAAATGTAAGCCCCCCAGTACCGTTTTTAGAACACCATATATGCTTAATATATTGGCTGCAAATATTTTTAGAATGTAAAATTCTCTGGGATTCTGCCTCCCGACAAGCAAGTGTTATTTTCCATATTTTATGCATTTAAACTATGAAATTCAATTGTTTTGCTATGGTTTTTAAAATACGTTGAATTTCGATTAACATTAAGATTAATAAAATCAAAATCACGTGTTTGTTCAATTGTTGGACTTGAAACTGTTAAACGGAATGCGATTTGTCTACTCCCAAAGGTAATTAAAATTTTGTCTGTACAGAATTGGTATTCAAACAATGACAACAAAAAGGACTTTTGACTTCACCAATAAACTACAATCAGAGATGACATAATTTCTAAGAGGCTAATTGTTGCATGTGCACATGCACACATTCATTTTCCTCGCTCTCTCTTTCTCTCTATCTCTTTCACTCTCAATCACTAAAACCCAAAACACACACACTCATAAGGTCACACGCAAACCTACACACACACAGTCTCACACGGTCACACACTCAAACAAGGTTCAGTTTTCTGTCTGACGTTGTCCAGGGCCATGCCCTTATCTCCCACAACACTAGCGGAGCGTTTCAAGCAATATCTGGGGCCTCTACGTCATACCATTGACCCTTGAGGTCAACTGTCGAGTGGCCGGCAGAATTAAGGCATCAACGCCCGGCCCTAGCCTATTAGGGTCTTTCGACTAGGAGGGCCAGGCGATGGTTGGGGATCGAAGACAGACGGAGAGAGAAAAGAAATAATAGAAATGATCGATACGGTTGTTCCAAGACTTCATAACATTTTTGGTTGTCTGTAAGTAGGACAGATCTGATCACATATGTTAGTAGTCTGTATGTATGACAGATCTGATCACATATGTTAGTAGTCTGTATGTATGGCAAGTTTGATTACAGATGTTAGTTGTCTGTATACATGGAAAGTCTGATTACAGATGTTATTTGTCTGTATGAATGAGAAGTCTGATCACAGATGTTAGTTGTCTGTATACATGGAAAGTCTGATCACATATGTTAGTAGTCAGTATGTATGGCAAGTTTGATTACAGATGTTAGTTGTCTGTATACATGGAAAGTCTGATTACAGATGTTATTTGTCTGTATGAATGAGAAGTCTGATCACAGATTTTAATTGTCTGTATGACTGAGAAATCTGATCACAGATGTTAGTTGTCTGTATAAATGAGAAGTCAAATCAACATATGTTATTTTTCTATTTGAAAGAAAAAGTTTTTATACACGCTAGTTTATAGCCGAAGCCAGAATTCTTCTAACAGTTGCTAGGTGTAAGAGAGGATAGTATCTTTAGTTGTTCGATGTTCTTTATCTGTCTGGGCTCAATGTTCTAACAGCCTGCAGTTGCCAGTTGGGATGTCAATATTTTTTTTAAAAAAGCTGCCTGGGTTCCCGTCCAAATTTTCGAACCGGTATCATATTACCCGTTCAAAACGCTGAATAAATTTTGCGTTCATGACCGCTTTACAAAACCATGGAAACAAAGTCACCATCCCTGAACCTACTTTTTAAAAATAGTCATGACATGCTTCCAACAACACACCGATGCGTACTTAAATGCACCACACTTTTTTATTCTTGCTGTAAATGTTTTCGATATGCTCACAAACTAAAACTACAGTAAACCGAACATTTTAAAAAATGTTAACAATGACGTAACTTTCGTTCAGGTCAATTCTTGAACTTTAATGTCATCTAGACGGTAGAAACTATTTAATTAATTAGCCGTTAAATACTGACAACTTTGTACATATTATTAAATTGAGTTTTTCTGCTAGGTCTACAGTTTAATTTTTTAAAAAAATCTTGAACAAGCGAATGGTAGTGTAACGTGCGAAAATGTGTGGTTGAGAGTAGGTCATGTGACGGAAGTAAGGCATAGACCAGAATGCATTAGATTGAAGAAGAAGACAGTAGTTGAGAGTTTAGAAAGGTACGAGAGAGACAGGTGGTTGTGTTGAGTTCTTTCTGAAATTTTTCACCTTGTCAAATTGTACATAAATTGCTTCATTAAACTTATTTTGTGTTTAATGTAGGGCTGCGGAAATTATCGATTAATTTCTCGATTAATCGGTAAATTATTTGATCGATTAAAATTATTTTAATCGATAAAATAGTGATTAAAATAAAAGAAATGTTTTTTAAAAATTCGATTTATTAATAAATAAATAATAATCGTTTTTATTTTATCCTTTTTTTACGTACAAACATCTCCGTTATGTAACTGTATGTCGTTCAAACTTTAAATTAACCTGTTTTATAAGGACAATGCTATAAAAAATACATTGTTTTTAATTATTTAACAATAATAAAATTTAAATTCAATTTAGTATTGAACTACTTATATTTAAATATATCTCCTAACATTATTATATTTTTAAATTAAATTAAATACTTATGTTATTGGAATTTCAAAAAAATACCCTAAAAGGGCACAAAATGTGAAGAAAAACAACATAGGGAAAAAGTAATTATGAGGTCTTAGAAAAAAATCATAACTTTTGAACCACTTGGGATAAAAAGATGATCTTTATGTTTTTGTTAATCATCAACTGTATTTCTTTTATATTTTAAAATTAATTTGAAGTTTTCATCCAAGTGCCTAAACTTTAATAAGTTATTTAACTTCCTTTTTTAAAAAAATTTCAAACTGCGTTTTAAAAACAACTTTTCAGTTTAATGACGTCATACATCTTTATTTTTAGCTTCAACAAAATTATCGATTAATTAATCGGTAATTTTTCAAAAGTTAACGATTAAATTTAATTTAATCGATAACAGCCCTAGTTTACTGAGGATTTCAATTTTATTAGTGTGAAGTAAATATGTTTGTGTAATAACGCCTACAAGAGAACGGGGGAAAACAACCACGTTACAGGTAAGGGTGTGGGTTAGTATTTGGTTTCAGCGGCTTCCAGATGGGCTACTCAACATGCCGACACTGGGGGTGGGTGGGGGCATCACCAACCAGTTACAAACCAACCGCTCCCTGCAACTATTAAAACTGATATCAAGCCCAAAATTATTTTAAACCCCTTGTTTCTTTCTAGATTTTAAATATTTTTTGTAACTACAGAGAAAGTCCTTGAAATTTAAAAAAAAATTAATTAACAGATGAGCATTTTTTTTTAAAGTTTGGAAAGGAAAGCTAGTCGATTGCGCGGTCGTTTTCCTTGATTCATTCAAAGAACCAACATTTTTGTGTGCTAATAGATTTTCTTTTCATATCAGAGAAAAACATAATTCAAAGTACATTGTAGTTTGTCGACAGCTTATTTTATTTCCCGTTGACAGATATTTCTTCTAAGTATGTTCGTGTCGTATGTATTTCAAAACGAAAAAGTTTTAATTTGATAAATTGTTCTTGAGTCGCAATGTGGACACAGAAGAGCCACGTGCAGCTCGCAGCCGAAGATTGGTGACCGTTGGTAAAAGACATTGCAGCCACATGTTCACGGGTCTAGTTGCCATTGGTTCTGCCTGTGGCAAAGTTTCGTCAAGTTTTCCGTGTCTTTGTCTTAACAATAAGTTACGTTTGCAGTTGATGTCTTCATGAAACTTTAATGATGTTTTCCTTGACATACATTGTTTGTTTAAAAAAAAATCGTTAGTCATTAAGTTCACTTCCTCGGATTAATTTTTATCAGACAAATGTAAATTGCCATAAAGTCTTACGTTTAGAAGAGAGAGTATTTCTTCAGTCTACATGGTTACAAACAGTCACAGTGAACAATGACCCGCCCAGTTTTTGAAAAAGAAAAATCATCATAAATTGAAAAAAAACAACAACAAAACAAGCAATGGATGGGACAAAAGAATGAGGACTATCTAACAGTAAAACTCGTGACCTCGCTTTTATTACGTCAGCCTATGTGAGAGCGTTTATTATAATAGCACTAGAGCCGAGTCGACATTTACTTACTGTTTCAACAATGTTTCAATTGTTTTCTAAAGAGCATTTTTTGTTGTATTGTTGGTGTCGTGATGACAGGTTGCGAATAGTCGACAACGATTTGAAATTTTGTTACAAAATTGAATTTGTAGTCGGAAAAAACATTAGAGTCTAGAGAACTTGAGAAATTATGACACCAAAAGCGTGTACTGCACGTTTAAAATCAACGGTAAAGTTACAAATGAATTTTTCTTCTTTAAAAGTTATAGCTTTCGCAAATTGAGTCAAAAAAATGAAATAGTAAAAAATTTACTATTAAAAAAAAAAAAAAGAAATCCTTTATTCTTTTGTACGATACCAAAGAAAACTTTGAACGCCGATACTGTAACTCATAATTTGAATGACCTGATTTAATTCGTGGCTATGTGTACTACACTCTTAATAATTGCAGGCTAGGAAATAATTAGTGAGCAGTGACTTCATCCAATAATTTGTCGCGTCTCATCACATAACAAAAGCTCCCCTCTCCACGGTGTGTGGCAATAGAAGTGGCATAGAATTATAGAGGGATTTTTAGTTTGTCAAGTTGACAGATTGAAGTGCGGTTAAGTGTATATAACATAGAGGTAATTTACTCGGTTCTAAGAAGCTATGGGAGTTAAGCCACAGAAACACTACTACAGAAATCACATAGCGTTGGATCAGTGAGGTTTGTTTTGGCCAATCTTTATTTGGGGGAACGGGATGGCCAATCTTTATTTTGGGAAACGGGGTGGCCAATCTTGATTTGGGGGAACGAGTGGCTAATCTTGATTTGAAGACGGGGTGGCCAATCTTTATTTGAGGGAACGGGGTGGCCAATCTTTATTTGGGGGAACGGAGCGGCCAATCTTTTTTTTTTGGGATTCAGGGTTGGCCAATCTTGATTTGGGGGAAGTGGGTGGCCAATCTTTCTTGGTGAACGGGTTGGCCATCTTGATTTGGGGAAGTGGGGGTTGGCCAATCTTGATTTTGGGGAATTGGGTGAACAATCTTGATTTGTGGAATGTGGTGGCCAATCTTCATTTGAGCGAACGGGGTGGCCAATCTTTATTTTGGGGAACAGAGTGGCCAATTTTATTTTAGGGATTGGGTTCGACCAATCTTGATTTGGTGGAAGTGGGTGGCCAACCTTTATTTGGGGTAAGGGGGTGGCCAATCTTTCTTGGGGAACGGGTTGCCCAATCTTGATTTGGGGGAAGGGGTTGGCCAATCTTTCTTGGGGAATGGGGTGGCCAATCTTTAATTGAGTGAACAGTGTTTGCCAATCTTCATTTAGGGGAAGGGGATGGCCAATCTTGATTTGGGGAAAGTAAGGCAGCTCCTCAGCGTTTAAATACTGCTTGCTATATGGCTTCAAGTAGGAAAAACATGAACAAATCCATCAGCCTTTTTATGCCTTTAAAATTTGAGAGGGTTCGGTCATTCAATAGACTTTTAATACATTCACCATATAATGGCTTAAAACCCAAATCCAGAATTACTTGTGAATGTCAAAGTTAAGCAGAGAATCGGGAATAAGGACAGACGCAGGCATATTTTAAATGGTTATGAGGTTAGTTCTAGATTAGGGCAGGGATGGATGGGGGTGAATCTGGTCAAATTTCTGCAGGATGATATGGCAAGTAAATGAAAGAGGTTTGCATCTAACTTTAATGATATGCTTAGGCCATCAACCAGAGATAATACAAATGTGAAGTTGTAATTTGTTCATCCCTTCGTTCGATGTCTCAAGAATTGACTCTTCAGACCCCGAGCGGACTGATCAAATACCTGAAACAAGAAAAGTTCTGCAATTAACTTGTTCATACCTTGTGAATTCGGCCACGCCCCAAATGATGTTACTCAACGTCTTCAGAGAACGGCAGCAGCGTTTTTTTTTATTATCACGGATACTAGTAGCAAATTTATGAAATTAGTAGACGTACGGAGGTCAGAAGAGTCTGGTTAAGGAATGTCTTTTTATATTTTGATTTAATGAGTTTGCTTTCTACATTTGGAAACTTGATTACATAAAATAATTTGTGAAAATTTTAAATTCAAATAACAGACACATTCTTACAATTTATGTAACATATTCTCTCTCAGTTAGAAAATTCTTCAATTCTGTATCTGTAACTGTAACATCCCCCTCCCAGTGGCGTAGCTAGGGTCACGTGCGCCCGGGGGCATGACACAAATTCTGCGCCCCTTGACGGACCAAAAAATTCTGGGGGCTCACTGAGCCCCCAAGAAAATTTTGAAATTTTACGGTTTATATGGTTCATTTTTTTGAAGCAAATGATATTTTAATGAAATACAATACAGACTAATAATTCTCTATACGATTCTAAACAATTTATTTGAAAAAAACTCTACTAATTATACATGACTCGAATAGACATAATGATCTTCCTTGATTTGAATGTCGTCAATCTCGCTGTTAAAATTGATATTCTCAAGTGTTCTCTTTCGATGATAAGGAGTGCAAGATCATCCAGACGATTTTGATCCATTTAAGCACGTAATTAAGACAAAATAAGGTTTAGTTTGCTGAAGGACCGCTCACAGCTATTAGTTGGAAAAGCAATTTTTTTAGAGGTATTTGAAGTGAAATGCGCAGATTCGGAAATACGTCATCTCCATATGAAACAATAAAATCGAGAAGATCCAAAGTAGTTTCCGGTAGAACTTCAGTCCGTGTACTGAACATCATTTTTTAGACTTTGATTTATTTACATAAATCGTAGAAATTAGCAAATTCTAAGCAATTTTAATGAAGCGTATCGACTTTTGTTTCTGCAAGAAGAGATTTGACGTCTAGTGAAAATCCAAATTAGTTGTTTAGGTTGTTTAAGACGTAAAATCCGTATTGATATCTCCTGTTGGAGTTTATCAATTTCGCTGTTCATAGCAGGTGCAATTTCTTCTTATGGAGAAAGTTCTGCATCTCTTTTTAATTCTCGAAGGCATCCTCCAATTCAAGATCAGATTAAGCTTCCTTGAAACTCACAGTAGGATTCTGGAACCTTTTTTGGACACTATCAATTTTATCAAGCATGATGTTCCAGAAATGTTTAAAATCTAGGACGTTAAAGTTTTATATACCTACCAGCAAAGCTTCTGCATCACTTCTGGTGTCAGGCGTCATATTTGTATGTTCTGATAATTTTTCCAACAGCCCTGCCATGTCATCTAGTCCTTCATAAATTGCTATAACAGCTTCTGATCTTGCAATCCAACGTGTTTCAGACTCCCTCTTCCTTGTGATTGGCACAACTCCTTTTTAATTTTTTCCCAACGAGTTGTTGAAAGGGAGAAAACATAAATTTATACTTTCAACTGTTCCAAAAAACGTGATAACAACTGGATCGTGTTTAGTTGAGTGTACTCTTGCTAAATTTTAAGCTGTGGTTGCCACAGTTGATGAACAATGCTCTGTGATTTCTAGCACATTTTCGCTGTTGAATGCCGAATACATTCCCGGTCATTACAGAAGCATTGTCATAACATCGTGACCGACAGTCGGATAGTGGTATGCTATTAGATTACAGTTTCTCTATGATAACAATTTCAAGGCTTTTTGCGTCTTTGGAATGTATCTGTGCAAAATCTGAAAATGATTCTTTGATAGTTACTTTTTAGTTTGTAAATCCACATCCACAAATCTGATGACTTGAGAAAGCTTTTCCGGTGTCCTCGATCATTTGGAGTCAAGTAAGATACCGTAGTACTTGTGTTTTCTGATTTCACTCAACAGCTGATTCCTTACAGTCGATGTAAGTAGCTGGATAAATTCATTTTGGATTTGCGGTTATAAATAATATACTGAACCTAGATTTTCTCGGGCATTTTGTTGGTGTTTTTCCTTGATCCTACTGAGCAACAAGATTTATCACAGATGGACAGGAAAGAAAGGCGGTGTCTGATGTTTCCCCTCTCCCACTTTACTCCCTCCACATGAGAATTGGGGAAGTACGATTTATCTTATTAAAGAGTCACAACATGCAGCTAAGGGACGCGTATTAACCATTTTGCTAGCCAGTGATTTTCAACCTTTTGAGATTCCAGGACCACTTGAAAAATATGTGCCTTAGCTACGGGCCACTACTAAAAATTATTTCTGCATTTTCTGTTTTTTCGGTGATTTCGTACAATTTATCAAACATCTCAAAGTTACCTTGAAATAATCTTTTTTTTTTTTTTCAAAGATCAAGCTTTTTCGTAAAAGCAGACATTTTGTCACTGAGAGTCATATAATGTATCTGCTTTCCTTGCCGAGTGGAATTAAGTTTTTTGAGCTTTTCAAAAATTTTAGCTAAGTAAGCCAGAACAGCAACCCATTAGCCATGGTTCAAATTATCAACAAGCTTTGAGTTATTTCTACATGAAAATCTCTTACGTCATCGCGTAATTAAAACAGTCAGAGAACCAGCGAACTTCAGTATACATTAGTAACTGTTAATGTTCGAGATTTATATTCGAGCATAAGAAATAAAAAAGACGAGAATTTAATTGACGAGCTTGATAAAATTAAAAACCATTATGGCCAGATCAGAAATATATTTCAGTCTGCGTTAATAATTCTTTTACTTGCTAGTCTTTCTCGATTAATCCTACAGTGCGTAAATTTCAGGCTTTTCTCACGGACCACCTGGCAAATCTTTGTGGACCACTAGTGGTCCGTGGACCACAGGGTGAGAACCACTGCTTGAAGCCAGTCCTTTTTCTGTTCTTGGTAATTTTGGTTGCTTTTAGTGTCGTCTCTGGTAGCTCTATTAAAAGAATCGTATTGGTCTCTTACTGCTCACTACCATCAACTCACAGTTTTTAAAATTAAAAAAAAAAAAAACTACAGCAATCCTACATTGTGGATGTGTCATTGATTTATGAGTAGAATGGCGCCCCTTAACGCTCAATGGGGGCGCCTAAATCATGTTTAACAACTGTTTTGTAATAAAGATATGTTCGGAGCTCCAATATTCAATATTGCAAACGTATTTGGGATACATTCGTTTACATACAATTAAATTAAATAATGAGTTTTAATACTCATTTTGGCACCCCCCTAACGTGGCGCCCGGGGGCATTCGCCCCCCCCTGCCCCCCTCGCTACGCCACTGCCCCCTCCCGATGTCTTCGGTTACTTTGATCAGAGTATGTATCGATACAGCCGTGGGGCTGTGGCCATGCTTAATCCTGTCAGGTGTCGGCATTGTCACCAATACGATTACCATTATCGTGTTTGCCAGACAGCTCGACGATTCGGCATCGATTTCCCTGACGGTCATTGCCGCCGTGGACCTGGTCAAGTGTGTCGTAGGTTGTGTCCACCGGTTTTCGGGCATCCTCGGCTTTCTCGATACCCACCTGGCGGTCAACTGGACACGGGTCACCTACCTTCTCAACACCCATCTCCAGAACCTGGGGGTTCCCTTGGTTAACGTCGTCACCCTGTACGTGACCTTCGAGCGCTGCCTCTGCGTCTGCGTGCCCCTGAGAGTCAAGTTCATTGTCACTCGGAAGGTCACCGTGATATCACTGGCAGCAGTGTCCATCTGCCTAATTGTGAGCCTGGCGCCGTCCGTGGCGGGGTTCTACGTCACGTGGTCGTTTGACGAGTGCTTCAACTGGACGATGGCGCAGTACGTGTCCACGGACGTATTCAAGAAAGTACCGGCGCTGTTCAACTACAACGACGTCATTTACATGCTCTGGACAGCGGTCACTTTCATCGGCATTATAGTCTTGACGATTGTAATCATAGCTCGACTGAAACAGCTTGGGGAGGTTAGAGCGAGGCTTTGTGTCACTAAGACAAGACAGCCTGCTAATCTTCATAGAGTGGCGAGATCTTCAGGGAACGCCCCGTCTTGTGAGAAAAATGCAAAGAAGGCTGTGGATCAAGATGAAGTTTTGGTTCACGGACTTAGAAAGAAGTTTCCATTAGACTTCAGTCAACCTGATGATCGAGCGCGATGCATTTCTCACGCAGATTCAAAGGTCAATAACCTGTCCACAAGAGACGCCCAGCTGGTCAAGACGCTTCTTCTGGTGGTGCTGGTGTACGTCATCAACATCCTGCCCAGGCTGGTCATCGCCATCACGAGGTACGTGGAGCCCCAGTTCAACGCCCAGGCCAGGTACCACGACTTGTTCCTCATCGCTGTGGACTTAACGTTGCTGTTGGATTTCATCAGTGGCTCGGTGCATCTCTCTATTCACTTGTCAATGAGTTCTCATTTCAAGGCGCACTTCAATGAGATTTTTGGTGTAAAGATTAAAAAATAGGCGATTCTCAAATAAAAACTGGGAATTAAAAAAGTAATTTTTGTTCCATTATCAATCTACTGTTTTTCTATTCCTTTGAGAATACAATAACATAGAAGAATAAAAAAGGAATGAAGACAGCTAGTTGTGAAACTAGTTATTATGTGGAATTGTAAGTTTGTATACTAGAGGATTGCTGGCCTCTTAAGTACTGGAAAGAGTCCTGTCACAATTATGAGTTTGAAATGTTGACAATTAAAAAGGATCAGTACTATAACTTCAAAACATTCCGAAAACGTTAATCTTGAAAACTAGAAAAGGAAATCTCACTAGTCTTTGATCGAACAATTCGCATCTCATTACCGCAGAAACTTAAAAGAAATAATCTGTCTTTTATCAACGTCAGCATAAAGCCAACGGCATTTTCCCCGATGAAGTTTATTTACAAAGTGCAGAGTGCATATGTTGAATAACTTAGTTTAGAATTTTTTTAAAATGTATCTTTGCATAAAAAACGATGAAAAGTGTTAAACATCATATAAAAAGGCTCTTATTAAATTAAACGGGACATAACTGACTTAATAACGTGTTTTAAAAACATGAATTGTGCCAGAATTGTTGCCCTTTTACTTGTCACACCCATTTCTGCACCTGCTCAAAGGCCATGGCATATCGAATTTAGGTGTGCATTTTAAATTGTACCAGTTATTATTTAACATTATTTTGAGTCTATTTCCATTAACTGAGGCCTAGAATAACGTCGTCTAATGTAAAGACGGCATGAAGAGACGGCTACCTCGTAAAATGAGACAGAAAACAAGTGAGCTGCTTAAAGAGATGAAGAGCCGAATTCAATGGGAAACATTTGTCATATTTCCTTGTGTTATTATTTGTTCTCTTTTACCCAAGTTTTCATTTTGATATTCATCTCTTTCTTTTCAATGTTACTATGAAAAGATCAGTATTATTATCATTATTTATTTTTTCTTAGAGTGACCTTTTCATTGTTTAAAACAGATAGGAGTTTTGAATAATTTATCAATGCATTAATTTCCACTTATTTTATTAAAAAAAAAAAATCATGGTTAATAATGAATTTTAAAGAAAGTTAATTTAAAACAATTAGAATATTTCTTAGCTAAAGACTTTTAATTTGTAATAAACATTTCGATTTAACGTGACCACAACTGAATAATTTCTAATAAAGTGAACATTTGACCAGGTAATGCTCTCTGCCAAATGTCAGCTCTCTAAGATGAGAAGACATTGCTCAATATTAAGTAAAAGTTAAAGAAACAAGCAAACTTAAATATAATCTAAAGCTTAAGTAGTAGTACCAAGTAAGACAGTGCGTGAAGTGACTATGAATTTAATGGCAGTCCTATGAGTCACTTGACTGGAAGTGGATCTGAAATAATCTCAGTTGTCTTTGAACATATTTAAATAGGACAAATTTTGAGGTGAGGGCATACTAATACTGAGGTAAACACAACTACTGAATTTAGGTCAACTACTTAAGTTATAACAATTACTGAAGTAAGGACAACTACTAAAATTAGGAAAACCTCTAAAGTTAGGACAACTACTGAAGTTAGGACAACTTCTAAAGTTAGGACAACTTCCGAAGTAAGAACAACTACTGAAGTTAGGACAAATACTAAAGTTAGGACAACTACTGACGTTGGAAAAACTACTGAAGTTATATTCCAATTATTTATCCGATTATACATTTAATAGTTTTCTCTATTTTGAATTTATTGAAATCTTTACGAGGTTCTCCTAATTCTCAACCAATTTTTATGTGGAATGTTGTAAATCCATATCCCTCAGTATTTGACAGACTCCGAATAAAATTTGTCTTTTCGGCAGTCGTCGTCTTAACTTCAGATAGGCATAACGATAAAAACACCTCAATTATCCCGTATGCAAGAACAGACGTAAACAAGTTCTCATTCTTATCGTCCGGAATTCGGACGTGGTATGGGTTGCCTGAAGAAACCAAGAATAGCAATACTTTATCAATATTTAAAACTCTAATAAGAATGCTGGACTAGACATAAACCATAAATGAGCATAGGATGCAATACTCTTCTTTATAGTAGGAGCGCCTGTAACACCTTAAGATGGAAAATAAGATAAGGTTGTTCAATTAATTTGGGGCATATCAAATAATGTTCTAGGAATACCTATAATTTAAATCGTTCTCTGAGAGCTCAGTTTTATCTCAACCGACATATTAGGGAATTATTTCCCCTGGCTTATTAGTCTAATTACAGTGTATCTACAGAGCGGGCCTCCAGCCCGGGCCCCAGAGACGTATTGGTCATTTAAGGAAACGTTAGATTCACTTAACGTAAATTTAGTATTGCGTGATAGTTGTATGCTTTAAAAAAAATTAATATTGTATTTATCTTACATGACTTTTCTTACATTTAAAAAAAAAATGATTTGAATGTATTTTTAGAAAACTTGTTGAAATGCCCATTGTATTTTTTTTTTTTTTTTTAATGTTTTGAGCTAATTACCTAAACATAAATGACGAGATAGAAAAACGGTGAACTTATTTTTTATTCTGATAAAAATTTATCAGCCGACCTGAAAAGGGATCTAACAGGAATGCATGGAAGACGTTAAAAAACGGAATATTAGGCTATATCGGAGAGCGAGATTCTGTTGTTTAACAGTGGCAGGATAAGAGTGTGGTAAGGGATACCATAGGAGTATGAGATGGTGTTGGGGAAAAGAATTCTGTCAGGACAGCAATGTTTAAACAAAATAACTTCACAAAGCAATTTTTTTTTTAAAAAATAAGCTTAGGATTAAAAAACAATTATTTGTTCCATTAATAAATATTTTAAGCCGAAAATGCAGTCTCATAATAACTTTTAAATAGTCGAACGGTATTTTTAATAGCTCTCAACGGACAATAGCAATATGAAACTATAACCATGGCATTTACACACTGCCTGAATCTTCGAAACCCAATGAAAGAACGATGATTTTTATATTTTAAAAATATGTGTATAGTAAGTTCTCCAATTAAAAGGCAGGTTCTCTTGTCAAACTCAGTGATACGTCGGCAAGTGATATTGACTCTCTAACTTGAAATAAATGTTAGAGTAACGATTGAATGGATCGTTAACACGGACCGTAGACACAAAAAGAAAGACTAAACAAAGTAACTGACTTTACAATTCTTAATTTAATAATACAATGGAACGCATAACAAATTACCACACGATACCTACGGTAAGAAAAAATTAGTATAACTTTATCACTCTTAACTTAAAACAATATCGAACAGTATCTAAGTTATTAATGTAAAAAAGATAAACACTCACACTAGTAGTTGATATCGTTGATATTTTAGAAGGTTAACACTAGTGGCTAGCCTAGCTCATGCGATGAGGGCAATTTCTCTGCCGTGTCTTCCTACTTGCTTTTTATATAGTAAATCTTTTTAGAAAATTTGGTTTTTAACTTCTACGAGAACAACAGCCTCTTTCATAATTAATAGAGTCCAGAATTTTCTACAAAATACATAAATACATGAACGATTTCGCTTAGCCAAAAGAAGGTCAGAGGTTAACTGACCCGAGGACACAGACTCTGCTGTGAATAGGATGGGTGGGGCACAGTCATAAATCACTGGGTCCCTTTTGCGCCCTCTCCATGGATTCGTAGCATGCGGGGGAGGGGTGGTGGTACCCAACACTAAGTTTGCTTTGATAAGCGATTGAATATTCAGAATGCTAGGAAATTCTAGGCAAGGAAAATCAAACTCAAAACACTGCATGTGAATGCACTAAGACTTCTCCAGTCTGTAAAAATATATTAACCCATGGTTATGGGATAAGGTATCACATAATCAGAAACTGTCACATTTTTCCTTCAGCATATAAAGGAAAACATTAAAGGGTAAAAATAATAATTGAGTAAACAAAAACAAAATAATTGTTCTCAACTAAAACTGGTGCCCTTAACGTCACTTCGTAGATATAAACAAAAGCCCACATACTGTGTTCTTACAGAGAGTCAGTACGCCATAGTGTGAACAATAGACATGAATTTGTTGACGTTCAAATTATTGGTTATTAGTTTTATGACGTCTTCCAATATTGCAATTAGAAGAGTTTCCTTGTTATTTTTTCCTCTTGTCTTCTTTTCCAAGCCTAAACTATCTTGTACCAATGTTTAAGTTTAAATTCTTGTTACGACGCGACTGCAGCGAACCTCATATTACAGGAGTGGAATATAAAATTAACCTAAATCATCTTTATGCTCTTCTAATGACAGTGTTCCATAAGCAAGTTTATTGTATCCACTGAGTGTCGTTTCGTTTCCTTTTCCAAGTTCTATGAACTCCTAACACTCTTAAAATCCTTGTAACTATCAGAAATAACAAAGTGATTCAGGAGAGATTGTTTAGTCAATTAGTCAACGCATTATTTATTGATTATTCTGTTATAACATATTAGGTTACAAAGTCTGGTTCAGTTAATAATTACATATCTCTTTTGTCTGGTGCATGATAATGGTATCATAATAGTAGTATCATGATGATATTATAATGAGAGCGAACTCCGTCATGGACAATTCGTATACATATACACTACTAAGTTATTTGAAAAAAACTATTCACTGAAAATGGTAAAATATATCGACGAGTTAATGTACTGCTTTCAGATTTACATCCTGCTAAAATTTATATAAACCTAGGAAATCAGTTAAATTTTTAAAGAAAAGAAAGACATAGTAATATATTTTATCTCATGAAAACAAGGTATTGGGTTTGAAGATTGTTTCTAGTAGAATAATCGGAAAGCTCACATCTCTGACATTTAGACCCAAGCCGGATTCCTCATGCAATCGGTCACTGATGTCCGAGTGATGGTCGACACGGCTGTTGAGCTGTGGTCATGTTTTGTACTGGCCGGGGGTGGCGTGGTCACCAACACCATCATCGTCTTCACCCGCCAAGGTCTCAGGGAGTCAGCCACTGTGTCACTGATGGCCGTTGCTGTCGTCAACATGGTGAAATGTTCCGTGGGGTTTCTCTACCGCTGCTACGGCATCGCCGGGTTCTATGACTCAGCCCTGGCTGTGAACTGGGCGAGGATCGCCTACCTGGTAAACTACCACGTCCAGAACCTTGAGGGACAATCCTGACTCTAATCCGAGTCCGTCAATAAACCCGCATCAAACAGAGACCAGCAGGAATGAAGACTCTCACCAAGGTTTACGGTTGACCGACGACGCGAAACATTGCCCGGGTCCATCGGTCGGCAAGACGGGCTCCTCAAGGCTTTTCCGCAGAGACGCCCAGCTGGTCAGAATGTTGTTGGTATTGGTCCTTGTCTACGTCATCAACATAGTCCCCATACTGGCCTGGTCCACAACGCGGGTCGTTGAGCCAGAGTTCAACATCTGCAGGCGGTACCTCGACATCAACGTCCCGACCTTTGAACTTGTCCTGCTGCTTGATTTCATCGGCGCGTCCATACACATGTTTCTGTACCTGCTGACAAGCTCACATTTCAGAGAACACTTTTACCTATTGTGTCAAACGACATTTGAGAAATAGAGAACATACTTTTTTATGACACATAGCTTATTTGTAAAACACACCCACTTGTATGAAGTTAGTTCTCGTACAATTTCAATCGTTGTTTCAATGGTTGATCTTTACACATTGGCTTGCGATTACCATCTTACTGTATTAGAAAACTGGATCTATGTCGTGATGACATGGATACCATTAATTTAAATACATTATCATCAAATCGAATGAATAACTTTATCGATAGTGTGACACATCTGTGACACAAATGAACTACTAAATAATAGTTAAAAGTAAGTATTTCAACACATGTTAATTTTTTTTTTTTTTTTTAAATCTCATGTTTAAAAAATGTTAACTGCTAAAAAAATTGATGCTTTAATCACATTTGTTTTAAAATATTCTTTGCTGTTGTACTATTTTTGTGAAAAATCGAAAGGAATAGATTTTTTTCACTCTGATGTTTTTTTGTTTTTTTATGTGATGATTACGATTATTCGTTCAAATAGATCGAATCTATAAAATCAACGACCTTTTTTACCCATTTGTTTCCTTGTAAAAGTAAAATACAATGCTACACAATTATAAAGTATATTAAGATTTTCTAGTTTGGCTCATGAAATACATAAAGATCGAAATGTTACTCGTTCAGAAATAATTAGTATTTCAATGAGATAAATAAATTTGAAACATTAATGATTTAGATTTAAAATAACAGATTTTCGTATATTAATAAAAGTAAAAAAAATAATTTCAATTAAAATCAATATTCTCAGAGATTCCATAGATAAAATTTTATACAAGAAGCCAAACTTCTAAAAAATAAACAAAAAATTGACAACATCGAAATTGAAGCGACCCAACTCCACAGCTACTTCCCACCCTGGGACAAAAGTCCACCTATAAAAATCAGAGAAAATTTGAGCAACATAGAATTAATATCTGACTACGCAACTAACATACTTGTATCAGAAAGTCATTTAAGAGCATCTACTGTTGATTCATATTGAGATTTATGATGCTCGATAGAGTATGCAGACGTTGTAAGCTAGACTTAAAGTATGCAAACAACCTTTTAGCTGTGCCGAAAAACAACTGCACATCACTGTTCACAGACTTTGCTTCGATAGTGACCAAATTCAAAACATAGGCACAACAATGAACATAGGTGGCATGGAATGAAATGTAAAAAAAATGAGTTTAAAGGTCACTCTTAATTCGAGATATCACAGATGTGCTATCGTTTGCCTGTCCTCGACAGAGTGTGATAGTCATGTTTCACTTTTTAAATTTATAGTTCCTTTAAAATCTTTTCAGCTCATGCGGCAACATTGCTGTTTTACAAAGTATTAAAGGATGGCCAGATTAAGCCATTTTGTTGCCCTGGGCACAAACCCACATGGGTGCCCCCTTCTGCCTCTTGCCCCGATCCTCCACTGACCGCTGATATGTTCAATATTATCCACACACAAAAAATCATCTAACAATAACTAGCAAATAACAACAGTTGTTAACACATATGTATACTAATATCACTCAAATGAAAATTACAATTTCTGTATTTAAATTAATAGTTAATTAATTTTTAAAAAATAGTCCACAAAAAACTATATCTTTTTAAAAAGATTTTAAAGTTCTTTTTTCTGATTTACATTTGGCAAAGTTTTTGAGTACATCATCAGCGTTAATTATGCTCAAGTAATCCTCAATCATCAATCAGCAAAGATAAGGAACCATATTATTTCCTCTTCTTTGATTTCGTATACCTTTCAGCTTAGAAAAAAGAGCCCTTAGTTAAACAGTTGTAGCCATTATTTGTATATGCGCAAGGCGATTTTTACATTTGGAAAAGCACCCGTGGTGTTGTCTCTATCACTTTGTATAATTCAGCATGACTGGACGTGTTGTATTAAGATTTTGATGCAAGGAACTTGTTACAACTATATGAGTGGAACTTTCGTAGTTCAGTATGTAAATTATTGTACAGATCTTCAGGATAAGCATTTATTAGTCCTTGAAAACATCGAGATGTTTATGGTACATCGACCAAACAAGAAAATGAAACTGCTATATCATTATATACCCGTCCTTGTCTACTCATCTCTGCCTCACGTTTTTCAACAATGGCATAGAAAATAGATTTATGAAATTTGTCGGTGACATTCAGAGATACCTCAGGGGCATCGCCATCAATCAACGCTTTCTTTTACGATTACAGGTCAAAGTTGACCTGGTGTTATTTCTTTTGCAGCTTCTTCAAACCTTTCGAATTCATTCCTAGATTCAGGCAAGTGATCTGCTAGTGAATAATACAAATCAGCAAACTTATTCAAGTTCACCTGCGCATTTTGTAGAGTTTGACTGACCCTGTGAAAATGTTGTAACTCTTCTTCCAGAAAGACAAGCATGAGAGAAAATTATAATTCTTGCATCATCTTATCTATGTTTTCTGCTTCTTTTCTGGTGTCGCGCTTCTGTGACTGTTCTTTTTTAAACTTGTAAACATTATAACGCTTTTATAATCTGAGGTTGAGACTTAAGGATAATGTGCGATTCGATTTTATATTTGCAATTGCCTACCGTTAACGTCATGACGATTATGCATGGCTACTGAGACAATATACACATTTTTCTTGAGGACTTGGTTCCCTAGGCACGTGCCTCGTTTGCCTAATGGTTAATCCAGGCCTGTATAACTGCCTATAAATCTTTCCACAACATATCCTGATATTAAAAATGAACGTAAAGAAACTGACATCTGATTAATTTTAGATATATCATCGGTTTAATCAATAACAAAAATAAAAAAGTGTGCAGACTTATCTTCAATCTTCACTACCAATTGTCTCTGATAATTCAGATGCGAGAGATTGAATGAAATTATTCTACACATCATGACTTACATAAAGTTCGTGTTTCTTTTCAAACTTCAGGTGACTGTCCAAAGTTTAATAATATTTGACAATAACGATACGTTTTCAAGAATTTTTGAAGTATTTCTACAATTACCATCACTAAAGAAAGAATTTTCTCTGTGTTTTTTGAATGGCAAACCTTGTTTTGCTGAAAACAACGTCACGTCTATCATTTACTTCAATAATTCTCTATTCATTTCCACTTGGTTGATATTACAGTTTTGAAATACCATATATAGCAAGCAAATACTGTGGTATTCAAGTTTAGTGTTGACTAGAAGTTTCGTGTTTACCAATCTTTTTTCTGCTCAAGTGACACCCTTTTAGTGTTCATCCAGGGTGTCTTAAGGGGGTCGCCATTTCAGACCCAACAGGGGCGCGGGGGCAGCCGCCCCCTGCCCTATCGCTAAATCCGCCACTGGTTAAAAATAGTTAGTTATTGTAGAGTAGGATATAGTTGGTAATGGTTAGGGTTAGATATAGTTAGATAGGGCTAGAGGTAGATAAAGTTGGTTAGATGTACTGTTAGATATCGTTGGTTAAAGGTTAGGGTTACATATAGTTGTCAAAACGATGTACACAATCTTTGCCCTAAAAAACTGCTGACAGAAAATGTTTCAAGCACTTTCCAACCAGCTGGTCCACCGTTTAGTGAGTCAGACCTCAACGTTTATGCACAAGTTATATGTACTTTGGAAACAGCCCCAAGGTTCGCGTAATTAACTATGTACCGCTAATTACCAGTTTGCCGCTAATTACCTCTGAGGCGTGCATCACAACAATGCGGCGCCATATTGCTTACCCTAGTGTCTCGTGAATTCACAATATTTTTTTAAAAAAGTTAGTTACAAATGAAAGTGTAATATTGAAAGCGAATACCTGCTAAAATAACATCATTAAAACAATATAAAGTTTGCCAAAAATAAAGAAACGTAACGTGCCTTTCAAATAGAAGGAATTGTAATTATGGCACCTATTCGTCAGCCAAAGTTGCTCATTGTCTTTAAAACGCTATTTTTAATTTAATTATTTGTTTACTCAAAATAACTCAAAGCGCCCTAAGTTTTTTTTTAAAAATCACACCGAGAAGTTAACTGGGAAAGTTGAAATTAAGGAACATGCAAAACTTCTTTAAAAAAAGTGTGTATTGAGAATAGTTTCTGTGTATAGATTATATTACGCAAGGTAAGATTGGGTAAAGATCTAATCTTTCTTTAATTTTTGGTTTTACTCCCCAACTAAAGGAAATAAGAAAATAAAAAGGTTTTGAGATTAAAAATGTTTTTTTAAAACATCTTTTCCCAGTCTTTCCGTCTTTGAAAATTTTTAACCGTTCATAATAGTCTTTTTTTGGTGTATCAATCTGAAGAACGTCCACTGATTGTTCACATCTGTAGTGAGTGGCTAAGTGAATTTTTACCATCTGTAGTCGGTTGCTAATTGAATGTTACCATCTGCAATCAGTGGCTAAGTGAATGTTACCATCTTTAGTTCGTGGCTAAATGAATGTTTCCATCTGTTGTCATACACTTTTTTACGCATCATTGTGAAATCGCACCTAATTTTTACTATAATTTCATTGAAAATTGGAAACAGTGGAAATGTTTTCTTTAAATGATAGATGCAATATAAAAACCTCAAAGTTCTTTTTAAAAATCATAACAAATACTACTAACATTACACACTTTTCGTAGGGAAAAAAAACACACACAAAAAAAAAAAAAAAAAAAAAAAAAAAAAACAACTAACGAACAAACAAAACTAACCATTTTTGTTGTGAAAAGCCTTAAAAGGTATTTAAATATTTTAGTGCAACTTGTAAAAAAATCAACAGAAATAACATAATAAAAACCCAACAATAATTTAAAAAAAAAAAAAGTTAAAAATACTAAACTACAGTCTTTACAAAAATCATATTGTTTATTTCCATTAACTTATATTGAAATTAGCATTAGGGACAACCTTCTTCATCCCCACCCCCAGCATCAGACGTGAGACCATCATAACAGCAATTGTTATACTTGCCGGCACAAACACCATCAAATTAATTCTCTTCACAGCCTTCACCATTTTCCCCACCAGCGGAAGTTTCACCATCAGGGCAGCAGCCGTACAAGGTACCAGCGCAACCACCAACAATCAGATCCTCCTCACAACCTTCAAAGTTGTCCCCAGTGGCAGAAAGGACACCATCGGGGCAGCAGCCGTATCTGGTGCCTGCGCAACCTCCAACAAATAAAGCCTCCTCTCCCCCGACCGCCTCCTCACAACCTTCACCATTGTCCCCACCAGCGGAAGTTTCACCATCAGGACAACAACCGTATCTTGTGCCAGCACAGCCACCGACAAAGGGTTCACAGCCCGCCTTTTCTGGCCCTGTAGCTGGCGTTTCCCCATCATCACAGCAGCCGTATTGAGTTCCTCGGCAACCGCCCCTGACGACTGGAAGAATAATAAACATTTATACCTCCACCCTTTTTCTAAAAATCTAAACTTTTAAAGACAAAATAATTAGGTAAGAAATATTTTCGTAAACCTACAAGGCATGTGCTATTAGAATATCAACATCTGTTCTAGAGTGACCTTGACCTTATAAAATGGGCACAATTAATCGCTATTTAATTGCGTCGGAACAGTGTTATGGACAATGGCAGGGACTAAGTAGTACAAAAATAAACTTGCTCAATTGGTTTGGCGATTCTGTTTTTTAGTAGATGTTGTAGACTACCTAGTATCACTGAAAAGTGTGAATTCCCTATAATTAGCATGGGAAAACTCGACTTTATTCTTTTAGACGGGACATTCCCCAGACTTCGTTTAGTGCGCAAAATCTGTAACCCAATCCTCTGAAATCCAGTTAGACGCCATTATTCTCAACCGTTAGAAAAGTATTCAGCAAACGGTGTCATAAGACACTATTTTAGTTAATTCATAGTTTTATCAAACACGTTGAATACATACACTGTTGTACGAAGAGTTCACATTAGAAAACACTTTCATACATAAACAAAAACTCAAATTATTTATAGGTTTATTCGTAACTGAATCAAAGACAAAAACAACTACAAAACTCTCTTTAATGTCAGATAAGCTCACTCCCTTACCAATCTCTCGTTAACCTGATCACTATAAATTTATCGTTCTCTTCATCACAGAACACTACCCTCTATATCCTCACCTCCTCTCTTCTACAGCTCGTCAAGGCCAAAAAAACGTCCAGTGGCGTGAGTGTGGAGAGTTTACTCACAACCCCAACATTCATATCCTCCACACCTCACGGTATCACTCCGTCACTCTCATTAAAAAGTAGGGGTGTACCGAGTATGATTTCATGCCAAGTACCGAGTAGTGGCTGCCAGGTTTTGCCGATACCGAGTACCGATACCAAGTACTTGAAGAGGCATTAACCTGCTATTAACATACATTTAGTTTCCTCAGTTCCAATTTTTGCGTGACATATTTTTCTCTCGTTTTAATAATGATTTTATTTTCAGGATCTATTCTGATAATAAAATTACTATTTCTTTATTTTGTTTTTGAAATATACTTTGTTATTAACTCATTTAACTTTGTATAAACAGTAAATGTATCTTTAAACAAAGTTTCTCATGTGTACAAGTTCCAGTGCGCACATCTATCATGAGCTACATGTGACTCATGACAAAGTGACTCTCCTTTATAAAAATGTACACATAAAATTAAGGCGTCCTTTTGAACCTTCAACTTTGGCTCATAATTAATTATAACCAAAGCAATAAAAATAGAGTTAAAAATAGGTTAAAGGATGAATGGTTGCCAATGACAACAAGTCTGCACACGGTACATTTTGTTACTTGATTGTTTTAGACATGCGATTCTGCGTGCATCTTTGCTGTTGGAGCAATTAGGTAATACGCAGCATCGGCATCACTTACGCGGCCGATGCCGAGTATTTCAGAGTATACGAAAATCGGTCGATACTGAGTAGCCAAACCGAGTATCAGTTCAGCTTTACTAAAAAAAAAATCGGCTTACATATGGGTATTCAAATTGCAATATTAAAGGGTGTTTTGTGTCTATAAAGTTAAAAGTTATTTTAAAAAAACAATAAGAAAAGCCATCAATATACTTAAATGCACAAAACAATTACACAATAGAGTAACTCACACCCTGCTCCATAAGTCGAGGTGCATGTAAATGCCAACAACGCAGCGAAAAGCAGTGCTTGTGAAGACAACATTTTGTGTCTGAAATGTAGTTATGAATCAGTCTAAAAAATTATGTTTAAACCAATTACCTGCATAATATTAATGTAAAAAGCAGTACGTTAAAGTAATAAGCGAATAAACAATTAATTAATGTAAAATAATTTAATTTAATGTAAAAAGTTAATGTTCAACTTGCCATTTAAACTGGACTAACATGTTAAAGCAATAACCTATATTTCATTGAAATAAACAATTTTTGAAGCTATAGCCAACGCTTTTTTAGCAGCTAAGAGCAACAAATTACAAAGCTGAAATGGTTATTTCTGTTATTTAAAAAGAAAATTAAATTACAATTTTAAACGACTATCGACTTAATATCAAGTTTGTAGAAATACAATTAATATTAACAAAGAAACTTACATTTTGATTGAATAAACAAATTTAAAAATTGAGATATGCTGTTAGAAAGTGCAATAAAGGAAATATTGATAGGATGTTCATACGAGTAAGTATGAAAAGGAGTGTCATAGAAATATCTGGCCACCACTCCTCCGATATTTCTTTCAATTTAATCCGAAAATGTATGTTATGGTTTTGGAACATTTACAGTAAACTATTTTTTTTACATTTATTTCAGCTAAATTGAATTAGTATACGTTGAAAAACTTCAATAAGAACTTTTACATTATTTACTTAAAGTTCCTTCGAAAACTGTACACACAAAAAAAAACAAAAAAACAACACATAACGTAGAAACTCACTGTTTAAAAAACTCAAAGAAATAACAGGACGTTTTGGGAACTCAGAGTGTTGTCTATTTTAAACATAACATGACAAAAAGTTAACGTGACTTTGTTTACGATCAACTCAAGAGGGTATACTTACAGGTACACAGGACACCAAGGCGGATATTGCCCAGTTGAAAGCGCCGACCAGCCGAGTAGAAAGCTCACTTGATCACGTCGAGGTGTGCGTCAGAAACTGAGTTTGACGGGGTCTTTTATATCGTTACGGGTGTGGATGAGGACCTGAGAGAGGTCTTGAAATTATTTGATCTAATTTGAAAGCAATGTGTCACACTAAACCACTTTGCCATTTGTTTTCACCGTTCATTTACATACCTAAGGTAATTATTTTAAGGTTTCTTTATAGTACTTAGTAATTACTAGAACGATATTTGAGCAACAACTGCTGATGGTATCGATTCCAATAAATTCGTATTGTGTCTTGCTTCAAAATAATACCGGTTTTGTGGTTTTAGCGAAATCAATATCTTATCCACAAATCATTCATTTAGTCTCTATTTTCTTTTCATTTTCATTTTTTTTTTTTTTTTTTTAAATACATTGGAGAGTTAAACATGCATTGAAACTGTACACCTTCTTAGCGAATATTATTGTTTCGTTTGAAATAAAAGAATTGTTTATTCGATCTCACACACTTAGTCCAACGACCGATGCAAAAAACTGTGGACGATGGTGATACATTGATTGTAATGACTAACACGGTTAGGGCGTTAAATGTCAACCTGGAGACTCGGTTGCCTTTCGACTTGATTTAATTGACTGTTTATATCTGTATTCATTGTGTTGGGCGAGTGGTACTCTCCCATTGTATGATTGGGGAATTACTCTCTATCGGAGATGCCATGCACTATGAATACGTTAACCGAGAATGTTTAATGACGTGATCGCGTCAAGCCAATGTGTTTCTTGGTTAGATTTCAGAAACATTAAATTTAACAATGTAAATTAACTAGTGTTCGTTGTGGACATTTATTGTAGCAAAGCTGAAAAGTAATAGATTTTATATTTGATTATCTTTAATTGAAAATAATGTCTTTGATTAGGTACTATCTGTAACATCTAACGCTGGGAAATATTATAATTTATATCCATCTTGTCCAGGTCGAATTTTTATTTTTCCTTTAAATAAAACTACCCCAACCTTAGCGAATTTTGATATAAAATGGATAGTTAACACAGTTTTAAAATAAAATACTCAGGCATTGCGTTTTTAAAATTATTTGCAAGTATTTTTTTTATTTTGTGTTTTGAGTATGTTTTTTTTTTATTTGTTGGGTTTTTTTGGTGGTGTTTTGTTTATAGCATATTAGTATTAATAGTATAAACGTGCAAATGTCCCCATAGTAGATACGGCTGGAACCTGTCACCTGACCCTTGGCTAGTAGTAAAACAGAAATATTGCATTAAATAAAACAATGTAAATAAACCATAGATATAATGTCACAGACTTTGGTACGGCTATAAAGGCCTAAATGATCTTTTATTCAAGAACCTAGTTTGAAATAATTAATATTGCTTATAAATTATCAAACTTTTGAACCCAAACTTCGTCCTGTAAAATAAGATATAAAAAACAGACTAGCATTTGTCAAACAAGCTATTAGCTGGCGCTTGGCTTCATGAACAAGATTTTTAGCACTACCGCCCTTACCTTGGTCCAGCTAATTACCACTGTCCCATTAATTACCACAGTGTAGGGCTAATTACCCCAGTGTGAGGCTAATTACCCCAGTGTGAGGCTAATTATCCCAGTGTGAGGCTAATTACCCCAGTGTGAGGCTAATTACCCCAGTGTGAGGCTAATTACCCCAGTGTGAGGCTAATTACCCCAGTGTGAGGCTAATTATCCCAGTGTGCCGCCAAAAACCAATGAGGAGTCGAATATTTTTGAATCAAATCATTAGCAATGAAATGACATGCATTTAATCAGTGTATCGTATAATCAAAAGAGTTCTAACAATTGTTGAGCCACAAACGAAATTATAATAATAGAATGGACCATCTGCTACGACAAAACTGTTGAAAACAATACACGTCAAAATCAGAGAAAAAAAACTCTTGTTAGATTGGATGAAACTTTTAAATTAATTCAAATTAACATTAGCTATTGAGGTATACTTTAAAAACCAGAATGTATTTTAATTTTTACTGATTAGTCCGCTGAAATAAAATCTAACTGGACAAAATTTCAGAGAAGGCAGAAATATAACAGCAGTGACTTTAACAATCTTAAAAAGTTTAGATAATGTATCATCTTTTCCTCTTCTTTTTATTTTGATCCGCATCCAAAAGTTTTTTTTCAAAAGACAACCAGCCACAAATAAAACCAGTAAATATTTTTTAAAAACATTTTCTATCAATCTTTAAACTTACAAAAAAAATTAATCTTGAGTTAATGTCTCCCGTATTTCGTTACCATTCAGGGAATCATTGAGAAGCTTTGAAAGTGAATGTTATCACAAGCAGCATGAGTAGTACTTAACGCGTCATTGTGAACTCGCATAAGTTTTTTTGATTTCATCAAATACTGTCTTTAAATAATATAGGCTACATAAAAATTGCATTATTAAAAATTATCGAGTTGAAAATAATGGATAACTTTAAAGAACCAAAAAAGCCAATTAAAGTCGTGGAAAGCTTATCCAATGTTAGACATATTCAAGTTTATGAAATGAAACTTTAAGGAAAAAGAAACGTCACAGCAATAACGCTTAAAGTGATCCCCACCAACTACCTTTAACTAAGAAAATTTTTTCTTAAAAAAAAAAAACAATTAAAAATAACACCAATAAAAACATCAAGCGACGATTCAATAGAATGGTATTTAAATGTGTTTATTGCATAAAACTTTTATGGCAATAAACATTAGGCGCATCCCGCTCCATTTTCACCAGCGGAAGTAACTCCATCAGGGCAGCAACCGTATCTGGTGCCAGCACAACCGCCGACAAAAGTCCCTGTTTCACAGCCCGCCTTCCTTGGCCCTAGTGCAGCCGTTACACCATCAGCACAGCAGCCGTATTGCGTTCCTCGGCAACCGCCCCTGAGGTCTGGAAGAATTTTAAAAATCTATAACTCAACACTTAGCACTAAAGTCTAAATTTAAAAAAAAAATCTTTAGATAAACATTATTATTATTTTTTAAGAAGTTGAATGACGAATTATAATAATATTTGATTTGTTTTTCGTTTACTTTCTTAAATAAAAATCTTTTGTATATTTATATGTAAAAATACATAGTTCTTCAATGCTCTTTCCGTGCCATGAGCTAAAAACAACTTATGTACTGTAATATAAACGTTCTGATATAAAGTTTTCCTTATCGGTATGACCAGCTCCTTTCAAATTTCCTTCATTTGTAGTATTTCCCCAATTTTTGTGTGGATTCATCAGATCCAGGAAATTTTCTACATTTCATAAAAGTATAAAACACAAAACAATTTCTAAGCAGTTTTGAGAAACTGGCATGTTAAGTAAAAATAAAAACAAACCGTAAAAACAACGTTTTTGACTATAAATCCCTTATATATGAGACAGAACTAAATGTATTGAAAATTTTCAAAATAATGCGCGGGGGCCGCGGTGGGCAAGCGCGCTCGACAGGCGTTCCGATGGTCACGAGTTCGAATCCATGGGAAGCCAAGGACCTGCTTCTGGGGCCTAGGGCGTCCCTGAGTTCCACCCAGCTCCAAATGGGTAAAAAGCGGCGGGGTAATGCGTGGCATGTGAATCGCTGCATCACTTGCCAAAAAAAACAACTGCTGCCTTGCAGATGGTCTTGGCTGACCAAAGGCTATGGAGTCGGAGACCACGGGCCAATTGGCGCAAAACTCGTGGCACGCAAAACTCAATATTCAATATTGAGAAGGAAGAAGAAGTAGAAGAAGAAAATAATATGCACTGCGCGAAAAACAAACATTTACAGACTGAACGTCACTGAACTCTCTTGGTGTAAAAAGGGGACGGGCGAGGGTGCGGGTGAATGTCAGCCAACAGATGGCTACCACAAATTTATAGAGAGATAAACTAAAAGGGCATTAATTTAATTACTGTACATTGGATCGATCTGAAATCAATTGTTGGTTGACTCAAGTTCATGTGCTAATTTTCAGCTCGAAGGAAGAACCACGAGAGAGACGGGGGGTGAAGTTAATATAATGGATTGAAAAATCATCGCCCTCCAATTAAATTGGAGTGAGGATCCTTTAGAAAGAACGTATCACATTCCAAAATGCTGAATAGAAGGGACTGAAATGGGTTATTTGATTGGTCTAAATACATTTACATCAATGAAACTATTATTTAAAATCATGGTTTTGAAAGATAATGCATTATTCGTTAAGTATTGCTACAGAGTAGGTCAGATTTTAAAGATATAATACAAAGAAACAGAAAAGTGGTATACAACATTGTGACAATCTCTTGTGCTTTGATTTGACGGGACAGTCTCGTTTGCAACGATTTATTGTGACAATCTCATGAGCAAAAATTTATTGCGATAGCCTCAATTGCAACAATGTATAGTGACAATGTCATGTGCAACAATTTATTGTTAAAATCTCACGTGCTAAGTTTTTGACGATGCAAGCTTAGAGCAGTCTAACCCCAATTTTGTTCACTTAGAGGGACAATTAACGAGGATTAGTTAATTCCGGGAATTCTATATTGTTTATGTCAGAAATGTTGAAAATCTAAAAAGGAACGAATGAGCTCAAACGACAGAATGTATAATCATTTTATACCAGATGTACATTGTATTACAAAGAAACTGATGATTCATATCAAATGAAAGAATAAAAAGACTGAACATTTTAAAAAATTACTTTAAAAGTCTGAAGTTTTAAACTTTATCATGATAACTTATGTTTTAGAACAATGTCGTTTTCAATTGCTTTTACAGTCACTAATTTTCTGCCACTACAAAATCAGAAAATAGTCAGTGAACTGATGTAGCGGGCTTATATTGCCCGCAGCTGGATTTTCTTTTATTTCATTCAAGTCATACTTCAAACATTTGTAAACAATACATAATTTGTAGCTTTAAGCCTTTGTTTCAACAATAAGTCCTTGAGCTGTGTAAATCTAAACTACTAATAAAATTTGTAAATTAGCTTAGTCCTGTACGACATCAAAAGACATCTACATACTACGGCGTCAATTGAATAAAAGAATCCAAAATGTAAATATAAGATACAGCTGATAAATAATTGTCTTTTAAAAAAGCAAGCAAACGAATTAAATATCTGCTAAAAAATTACAAAATAAATGCAACTCACATGTCGCTCCATTTGTCTCTGTGAAAATAAACACCAAGAGAGTAACGAGAAGAGGAGCTTTGACGACCAACATTTTGTATCTGAAAGTGTTTAGTTATCAGTTACAGTTAAAAGCTTATTATTGAAATAGATATTTATTAATGTAATAAACAGTACGGTTACGTAAAAAGCAATAAAATCCTAAGTATTTTGTTAGCTCTAAACTAATGTTTAAGTAATTAGACATTAAATTTAAGAAGCATTTCGTTGAAGTTCCAAAATAAACATTTTCAGCAGCTCAGAGAGACACGATCCAAAGATTAGATTGCTGATTTTTTAAATACGTTTATTGTTTTGACTTTAGAAATTAGCGAAGTGATGTTGTACCAATGTGCATGTCCTTTTATATATAACAACGTCGACAAAGAGACTGACTTTTTATCGGATATAGTGAATAACAAACTAAAATATATAAATAGAAAACAGGGAAACATCGTTTGGGGGCTCACACAAGGAAATAGAAAGCAAAAAATAAAATATAAGAACTTGAAAGAGTTATTTCTTTCCCTCATCCACCCAACCCATTGCGTTCAATGTTTTCTGACAATATAGTCTCTAGTTTGAAACATGTGAGGAAGAATATTTAGCTTTCATTTTTTTGTCAGTAAAAAGACAAAACAAGACAGGAAAGTTTTATTGAATTATTTAATATTGAAGAACACTAGTCAATGACACTACATGCACAACATTGAGTTAAATAAGTTTCGGTGCTCTGTAACGCTGTACAGAAATATATAACTAAAATACACGTTACACAGCCGTTGAAAATCGGTCGCCGAAACTCAATGTTTACAACAACAACAACACAAAAAAAAACAACAAAAAAAAAAAAAAACAACAAAAAAAGTCAAATAAACTTAGGTTTAGAAATCTCGTAAGGATGTTTTATTTAAAGCATCACATGACAAGGAAGTTTCATGGGATTTTTTACGCTCAACTCATGAATGAATACTTACAATTACACCAAAAATAAAAGCGGAGATTGTAAAGCTGAAAACGACGACCAGCCGAATAGCAGAATAGAAAGCTCGCGCCTTTAGGTGTGCGAACACGGTCGTTGTCGGGACGTTTTATATCTTTATGATCTCATATGTGATTATGAGGACGGTCTTGTTATGATTATATATAATTTGGTAAATAATTATCGCAATTATTCTATATGCCATTTGTCTTTTCGGTTCATTGTTTTTGAATTTTGGTAATATTCCTAGTTGTTGTTTTTTTAAATAATCAAAATTTGAAATAATTACTACTCTTTTATTGAACCGATACGGACGGGATCGATACTCGCGAAATGGTTTTTGGACTTTTTCTAGAACATTTCCTGTTTTGTTGTACTCTTGCTAAATGAATACCAATGCAAGAGATTACCTTTCAAGTAACTTATTTTTAATTTACTTATATCAACACCCCATGTCAATATCGAAAATTTGTTTTATTTGAAAAAGACTGAAACGAAAGAATCGTACATTCAACCTCACGGAGTTACGTCCAACGACCGATGTAACAGACTGCAGACGACGGGGATTCTGAGACGTTGATCGTCACGACTAGCACCATTAGTCTGGTAAATGTCAACAGCGAGACTCAGCTGACTTTTAACGCGTTTTAATTTGTTGTTTATGTCTTTATTGTTTATCTTCGGAGATGGGTATTCTACAACTGTAGGTTTTGAGAAGTATTCTATTCCGGCAATGCCATCATCTGTGAATATGTTAACATGATAAAGACCGTTATTATCTTGTTTCAGCGACATCATATTTTCTAGGTATCATATATCAGCAAAGCAAACTAATATTGCCTTTAAATCATATTTCAGTAACATTATATTTCAAAATATTTTTTCTCATGAAATATTTTTTTAGTAGATAACATATTTAAGTGGTATAAAATTTTCGAGATATCTTATAACAGCAAAATTATATTTTCTTGATATCATATCTTAGTAACATCATATTTCAGCAAGATCCATTTCCTAGATTTCTCATTTAATTACAGTATGTTTAATAGACATGAAATTATTTCAATGACATCATACTTTCTATACATTATATCCGTTTAAAACGGTATGTCTGTATGTCTGTCTATCTGGAATGTTGTCAACTAAGCTGCCCCACCACCCCCCCAGAATAACCTAAGATCTTAAGCCTGGCTAAAGTTTCGATCTAAGAGGACGTCTAAAACTTTATGGAAACATTATTTTATTAATTATTGAACGTATGATCTTCAAAGTGTACAACTAAATTGATTTTGTTGAGATCACTGCGATGCTTGGATTTTAATGATCGGACTGTTTAAGCCTTATAACTCCATCATGATATGTTACTTAATTTAGCTTTTACTCAAATAGATATTTAAGTCGCGTTGGTAAATTCTCCATAAATACAGAGAAAGAAGAATTAAAATATTAGTTTTTGATTTGGATTATTTTCACTGTAAGCAATAGTTAAAACGCTATTCTCTATACATTTATTGAACCACGTATTTTCATTTCATGCTATAGATATGGCCATTTTAAAATGATTTTCTTCCAGAGTATTGTTTATTAGAGATATTTCATCTACAGGAATGCCAGTCAAGTTTGATAAGCGATATGCTATAGAAATTGCCGTTAATGACCAACAAGTCTGTTTAACAATAATTTTGTTCTGTTAACAAATTACACAAAATGACAAACTCACAATATGTTACAAGATGAAAGGAACTTGTTTACAACTTGTGGCCAAGATAAACTAATAGATACAGTGTGTACCATGAAACCTGTCGTGAATCTCCGATGCTAATTAGCGAAGGCCAGAACAATGCGGGTTGTAATTACCTCATAGCTCTGGCCTTCAGCCGCGTGGTATTAGGTGCAAAAATATGTTATTACAGGGGTGTCCACATTTTTTGCACGAATCAATATGATGAACTTAAATAAAATTTGTTTATGCTGAGTGCAGACTTTCAAATCACTAGAATGTTTTTTTTTTTTTTTTTTTTTTTTTGTTGTTGTTGTTGTTGTTGTTGTAATTTGAGTGAGTAATTTAATTTTGTTTTTTAAAGGGAAAAGTGGGTGGGGTCCGATGCCATCACGCTTTCAAAACTTTATAAATGTCTTATTCCACCATTTGAAATTAGACAAATTGGATCACTGTTTGTCAATTTATGAAATGAGGATGTTTATTTTATACTAATCCTTAAACTTAAACTAGTAAACTAGCCTTACTGAAAATGAGAATCTTAATCTTAGTAATAACCACAATACTTTTAAGGGCATTAACTTCAACCAAAACACATCCTAAAAATCATAGTAACATATCTACAGTTATAAACCACCACAACACTAAGCACACATACTCAGTACCTGACTACACCTCTATCTTAAGTACAATAAAAGAAATTACACTAAAACAATGGAAACATAAAATATGTAGACATAGGCAAGAGCACCTAATTTTAATCTTGCTTCTCTCCGGCGACATAGAACGTAACCCAGGCCCAGTATCATCTAAATGCCAACTTTGTACAAAAACATGCACAAGTAAACAAGGAGCAATTCAGTGTGACACCTGCAATGAATGGTACCACACAGTTTGCCTGCATGGTAATACACCCAAGTACATATCAATGGGCCTAATAAATAAATATACATCTTGGCACTGCACACATTGTGGATTTCCCCAAATCAATTCAGACCTGTTTAATTATAGGGACCTAATCACCACAAACTTTTACAGTGTTTTGGCTAATTCTAATATAAAAAACACCCTAGAAAAAATCAGACCTGCCACACAAACCCATGAAAATAAAAAAATCTAATAATACTGACAATCAAAACACTCTTAAAACTCTAATAATTAATGTTCAAAGCATAAAAAATAAAATTCCAGATTTAGAACTTCTTATAAAAACAGAAGAACCAGACATAATTGCTGGTTCTGAAACTTGGTTGAACCCCAACATATATAACTCTGAAATTTTAAGCAGCAATTATAATATATTTAGAAAAGATAGAACAGACAATCATGGTGGCGTCCTACTTGCAATGAAATCAACTCTCATGGCCGAAGAAATTAACACACAACCAAACTCTAATATAGAAGCTGTTTTTTTGCAAAATAGGTACACCAAACTCATCACCCTTTATTGTAGGCAGTCTATATAGGCCACCAAATACAAACATAGAATACATGAGGAATCTCTGCAGTCAACTAATTTATATTAAAGAAAATCATAAAAATGCTGTAATTTGGACTATAGGGGACTTAAATCTTCCAGATATAAATTGGAAAAACTATACAATTGATAGCCACCAAAATAATAAAGAAATTAATGAACATTTCTTAGACACAATAAACAACATAAACCTAGAACATATAGTAAAAAAAGCAACTAGGAAAAACAAAATACTAGATTTATTCCTAACAAACAGACCAGGACTAGTACTAGACTGCACAATAATTCCTGGGCTGTCTGACCATGATATTGTTAGGGTAACCAACACCATAAAAGCTAAAATAGACAAGATGGCTAGAAGAACAATATATCTTTGGAATAAATGCAACCTAATAAAATTACACCAATCAGCTTCTAATTTCCAACAAAATTTCCTAAGTAAATTCAGCATAGTTAGCCCCGTAGAAGGAATATGGAAGGAAATAAAAACAAATTTAAAAACCATAATGGATCAGAATGTTCCAACAAAAATAACTTCAAATAGAATTAATAAATGCTGGTTCAATTTTAAATTAAAAAGTTTTGCAAACTAAAGGAGAATTTATTTAAGAAATTTAAGGCTACCAATTTAGAAAGGATACACAAAAAATACTTAAAAATTAAACACTTGAAACAAAAACTTAGCCGTAACCTCCAAAATAATTATATAAACAATGTGATAACTAAAGATAACAATAAAAACTTATGGTCCTTTATCAAATAAAAAAAAATGGAGCCTTTAGGTATAGCCACACTAAAAGGCTCAAATAATAAAACCTATAATGATAATGAGACTAAAGCTAATATCCTTAACAAATATTTTGCATCATCATTTTCTGCCTCAGGCGACAAGGAAATTTCAATAAATTTAAATAAATTGGAAGAAATAGGTAACATAACTGTAGATGAGATAGGTATACATTCACTCCTAAAAAACTTAAAAATAAACAAAGCTACTGGCCCAGATGAATTACCTGCCAGGTTATTAAAAGAATTAAGCAATGAACTGTCCCCAATCCTTGTAGTTCTTTTTCAAGCCTCTCTAAACCAGGGTAAAGTGCCCCAGGATTGGAAATTAGCCAATGTAACGCCACTCTTTAAGAAAGGTGATAAGTCCGANGACCCTGGTAATTACAGACCTGTATCACTTACTAGTATCACATGTAAATTACTGGAACACATAATATATAGCAGAATAGTTAACCACCTTGACAAATATAATGCCCTATGCCCACACCAACATGGCTTTAGAAAGAACAGATCATGTGAAACACAATTGATAGGCCTAATAGATGATCTATCAAAAGGCTTAGATAATAATGATCAAATAGATACAATATTACTAGACTTCTCAAAAGCATTCGACAAAGTTCACCACCTTAGTTTACTCAAAAAACTTAAATACTTTGGAATCTCAGGTCCCTTACATCACTGGATCCAAGATTTCCTATTGGGTAGGGAGCAAACTGTAATAATTAATGGTTCTAAATCTACACCAATAAAGGTTAACTCAGGAGTTCCACAAGGAACTGTCCTAGGTCCCTTACTATTTTTAATTTATATAAATGACTTACCCAACAATATCTCAACAGGAACTAAAGTTAGGTTATTTGCTGATGATTGTATAATCTATAGAACAATCAAGTCAGAACAAGATAGCAAAATTTTACAAAAAGACTTAGATGAATTAATAAAATGGGAAACTAACTGGAGTATGTCCTTCCACCCAGAAAAATGTCAACTGCTAAGAGTAACAAAGAAAAAGAAACAAATAAATTCAAAATATTTCATTCATGGAAAAGAACTAACCCAAACTAAAGATGCGAAATACTTAGGAGTCATAATAAATGAGAAACTATCTTGGAATCCCCATGTCAATGAAGTTATTAAAAAATCAAACAAAACCTTAGGCTTTATAAAAAGAAACTTTTACAAATGTAACAAAGATATAAAACTAAAATGCTACCTCACCCTGGTGAGACCTATACTAGAATATGCATCTTCTGTATGGGACCCATCCACCAAAGAAAATATTGATAAGTTAGAACAAATCCAAAAAAGAGCTGCCAGATTCATTACTGGAGAATATTCAAAACTGACAAGAGTAACACCATTAGTTAAATCATTAAACCTTGAAACACTAGAGGATAGAAGAACCAAGAGTAAATTAGTAATTATACATAAGGCAATTAATTCTAATTTAGAAATACAACACAAAGATAACCTAATACAAACCTCAAATAGACATAAAGATAAAAACACCTTTCTCATTCCATATGCAAGAACAAACACATACAAGTTTTCTTTCTTTCCGTCCGGTATTCGGGCGTGTTATGGGTTGCCTGAAGAAACCAAGAAAGCCACCACTTTATCATCTTTTAAAACTCTAGTAAGAATACAGGACTAAACACAAACCATAGAAATACGTAGGACGCAATAATCTTCTGTACATAAGGAGCGTCTGTAACATATAAGAAGATAAGACTACTTCCATAACTTTAAATAAAATGTGTTGATATATAACTAGAGTCCTAAAATGTTGGGTAAAAAATTGTGCTGAAATTTTGTTTTTAAGTACACTGACGTCACAACAGTTCCTTAACCTATTTGGCAAAAATAAACAATATCTCAAAAACGATTTCTGCCATCGGAAGTCATCGAATTTTGTGAAAATTACAACGCATAATTTCATCAGCTGTTTTTGTAAAGAATGCTAAAACTGGTTAACAATAAAACGTCATAGATTTTTGTAATCAGTAGACATCAACGTATTTTTTCCGAAACCATTTTCTATAGGGTTTGTCATTTCTAAAACCTGAAAATGCCATAGCTCAATGGGTAATTTCTGTTTTTATTTTGGATTTCAGCGGTACAATGTTTTGAAGCATTAAAAATGAATACAGTCGAATCACCGTGTTCTCAAAATTGTTAGCATAGTAAAATTACGATACTATTTTCCTTTCCTAAGTCCAATAAGCTGTCTTAAATTAACGAAGAATATGAGAAATAAACAAATATATGATAAGAAACATCCTTCTCAATAAATCTGCATTTACATATTCATTCGTATCTTCCAATAAATTTTTATGAAATATGCCCTTAAAAATCAAATATATATAATTCTCAATGTAACGTCCGTCACACTACTATTTTTAGATAGCTGCGCACCAAAAATACTCAACAAAAATATATAAGTTGCAATTTATGTCCCGATGACGCTACTAATTTTAGAAACCAGCGCACCAAAAATGATTAAAAATTGTTACTGGAAATAAATGAATTAGACAAAAAATTATAAAATAAATTAGATTTATGACGTCATTAAACTGAAAATTTAATAAAATGCCCATAGCTTATATATTGATTTTTTTTCTGATGAACATTTGTTCAAAATTAAGAGATTGAAGCTGAAATATATTGATTTTTAAAACTTCCGTCATTTATGACGGGTGATACCCTAGTATATATATATATATATATATATATATAGCCCCTATATATTTCTATTAATAGATTTACTCCATATTATGAGAGGTATATTTGTTTTTTGTATACATTTTACGTTGTCACTACAGAAATCAGCTACCAATCAAGTTAATTTTTTTTAAAAAATAAGGCCGTGGGCCAGTTCAAATTTAACCGTGGGCCGCATTTGGCCCGCAAGGCGGACTTTTGACATACTGTGTAATTATCTCTTTTTCCTTTTTGTCACAAGGCAGTGAGTGACCTATGTTCGAAGATTATTGTTATTTTTTATTGTTATTGATGCGATTTCCAAGCGTTACTGAAAACAGCATCATGAGTTTCTCACAGCCTCAAACATGTTCTCTCTTGCTTACGTTTGGGGTGGGCGAGATTGTCAAATGCAGTACTACTGACTGGCTTTTGTGTTGTGGTGTGAGTAAAAATTGTGACATGCTGTATTGCAGATGTCGCTAATTTGTGAGTGCCCCAGGACATATAACCTCATTAATTTCATTACTTTAAATGCTTTGGAATATTGGTATGATTTTTAGAAAAGGTTAAATCCATATATTTAAACAAAAATATGACAAGTGTATGAAATTTATATGAAATATAATTTTTTCATACATTAAATATCGTAACTGCTAATGAAATAAAATTTAATAATATGTAACATTTCTTTGATTTCTTACGATTTGTCATAAAACTGAATATTGAAAGAAACTAATTAAATGTTTAAGACATTTTATTGATTAGGGGTGAACCGGATTTCGTATCCGGCTTCGGCAAATCGGGAATCTGGCCATTTTAAGAAATCTAGTTCCGGCTTCGGCTCCGGCAGAAATTCACCTCAGCAATCCGTCCAAATCCAACTAGCCGGTGAACTTTTATATATNATATATATAATGGCTTCGTCTCGAGCAAATCATGATTAGGGCCATACTTACAAATCCGACACCGTAAGGATTTCATTTTAATTATCTTAGGCCGGATTCAAAAATATCAATCCGGTGCACTCCTATTATTGTTACAGCTTATGCAACAAATCCGTCAATGTATGACATGTCACCACTTTACGATGGAAGGGGAACCAGATTTTATGTCAATGTAGGTGCCGAAATTTAATTGTTGAGACAGATCAAAATATTTTATCATGAAGTGATGTTAAAAACGTAATACAGTCAAACCCATTTATCTCGACCTCGGTTATCTCGTCGACCCCGTTAAGTCGACGTTATTAAAGTGGAAAGACCAATTTCTCACTTTGTTGAACATTTTTTCATCGGTTATGTCGATTCTTTTATGTCGACGAACCCTTATATCTCGAGCACAAAAAGGACCAAATTTTCCACTTAACGATCCCCATTACCGATCGCCAGATTTTGAAATTGTTATTTATCGATGCTACTTCACGATCTCACTACAGTATTCACATTTCACGATTTCCATGCTTAGTTGTAAAAACAATTGGGTAAATGTTCAGTAATTATTTTAAGTGATATGATCCTTCTTTACATAAGTGACAACGCCCCATTTTTAAAGACGGAAGCTCTCGATGCTAATACATTTTCAATTATTTTGCCTTTAAACATTACAATACTTGAACTTTAAATCATGTTAAAAATATTAAATTTTTCTCATTGGCTGTGAGCGTATTTTAGGAGTTTGAGGGACCAATCGCTATCGATGACCGCAAAGAAATTAGCTTTTTATTTTATAGAATGTCACAATTATTTAGAAGAACATTTATACAATGCCTAGATCAGGGGTCTGGGAAATGTTTTGGCCGTTACCCCAAAAAATAAAATGTTATGTTGCCGTTACCCAAGACATCCTGCCCACACCTCTTTTGGGAGCGGTTTAAGCTTCCCCGCAACGCCAAAGGGTCTAGGGATAAACTCCCGTCAAAGACGCATTTACCGAAGATGTATTACCTTATGCAGAAGCCACATCACAAAATTATTACGTTGGTTTCTTGCCATGTGGAGTAACGTGCACACAAAAATTGACATTTTCACTGAAAGCTTTCATTTATTTTTTATGATTCTTTTAATTCTTATAATATTGATTTTACGGTTTATGTAATTTATGTATTTTTAATTAATGAGCTAGAATTTTTAACTGCATGGGTAAATATGATATTTTACCACATTCATACTTAAGCTTGCTTCGAGACTTACTAATGTGACACGTTGTAGAATACTCTCCGAGCTCCTGAAACTGTGACCAAAAGTAACTTCTATTCTAGATGAGAAATTTAACGCTGCGATGTCATGTACAATGAAGTAATTATAATTAATTCTTGTTAAACGTTATTCGAGTGCTTACGCGTTTTTATTGAGAGATATTTTTATATAATATTTTTTTATCGCTTGACTTTTGCCCCCTATATTAACTAAACTAGTGTGGTAGTTTCTTGCTGCTATCTCACATTGTGATTACCATTTATCATTATTGCAATCATAATAGCATACTCCATAAAGTTTGTTTGAAATAAACACGAGTCTAAATGAATTTCACACAAAAGAAGAGCTTTCCGTTTTTGCTAAGATTACACTTGAAATTATTTATACATCCAAACTGAGTTGCAAGATTGAATTTTTAAAAATTTACCTAAGCAAATAGAACCTTTCACTCTGTGTTATGACATAAAATTCAATTTAATTTAAATTTTACAACTGCACCCTTTATGGATAGGGTTCAATTCCTTAACTGGTAAAATTTACCCCTATCGAAAATAATTTGACTACCAGAGATCTTAAAGAAACCGCAAACTTAAAGAGAGCTGCTAACGGTGTCATCGCTTGCTTCAAAACTGTCATTAAAAAAAATTAAAACAAACACACAAACACCAAAAAAA
>MUZC01000454.1:705808-717581 GCA_002072015.1 Radix auricularia | reverse complement strand
AGTAAATGTATAAATATTAATAAATAATAAAAAAAAATGTTTACATACAATATCTTATTTATATAAAAAAATCATATATCTATAAATAAAAAATAAAAGCATATTAATTGTTATTTTTTGGGGGGTTGTAAATCTGGGATATCTTTTGTCTCATTTTGGGTGCGGGGGGGGGGACCTGTGACCCCTATAACTGTCTTGTGGCTTTCAAAAAAAGTATCTTGTATTTTTATAAATGTGTATTTTTAGTTATATCAGCTTATGCGGCCTCTTTTATTACTGTTTACATAAATAGGACATGCAATGGTAATATTGTTCCCCACCTTTTACAGTGTCTTTCGTTTCAATTACAATTATTTATTAATGTTTATAAATTTATAAAAACCATCATATGATTGACTAAAGGGGCCGTCCATAAATGACTCTACGTGATTTCGGCTGATATTTTACCCCTGACCCCTCGTCATACTGCGTCACGAAACGAAAATGTAGACCCCTTCCTCAATGTGACGTGACAAAGATCCCCCCCCCCATACAAGCGGTATTTTCTATTTGAAAATGAGCATGTTTAAAATCATTTTTGGGGGGTCTTTTAAATATGTTTTGAATTTAAGGCTGCACTCTAATATCGTAACACGCGTGAAAACACGTAAAACGTAGTTGAATCAAGTGTCGATAATCATACATTTTAAGTGGAACTTTTATTTAAAATTGAGCGTTTTCAATGACGTCAAATGTGTAACCCCCCCTTCCAAAAACCGGTGCGTGACGTCATTTATGGGCGGGCGCCTAAAAGGGCGACATATTGGAGACCGCCCCGGGCGGCAAAAGCTCTAGCTACGCCACTGAAGTCTCATATGAATTTCTAGAGTAATCTCATCTTATGAATATTATGACTTTATTCTCAACTGTTTTTCTAAATAACATGCATACATATTTTGGATCAGCAAAAATTTGTTATATAGTACTTTGACGTGAAGATTCGATTCAAAGGATGGGGTCTCCACATAAAATTTTATCCAATTTCAAAGCTTCATTAAGTATCCCAGTAATTTCTCTGTGAGCATCTTCTGTTTTGCATTTTTTCCAGCACTATACATTTATAAATTATTTCCTGCATCTTAGACATAGATTTGAAAATAAAAATAATTTATTGTAACTAGCAAAGTGCCTGCATCTAATGAGCTTTTTCTTTCTGCCTCGGTCAGTTTTTCTATAGCTTTCAAACTGATCTCAAATGGCTCTACGGTATATTCACTATTTTGTATTCTGAAACCTTGCTTGTAAAATAAGTAGATATTCCAAACAATTATGGGCATGAGTAAGAATACGTAACAACTTGCTAGAGAACTAAAATAGATAATTCGTTTCAAAAGGATTAGCATGTAAACAGATTAGATTTAATGAACTATTCGAGCAAGACTTGACAGGGAGAGTTTATGTTATTGCATCTTTCTTAAACGCCTGTATACTTTCCAGCCATAAAGAAAAAGTATTAATACATGATGATCCCCTGCAAACCATTATTTTAAGATCGTCTTTTATTAAAAATCATTTCAGATATGTAAGCAGATTCGCTTTTACTTCAATGAAATATTTTAAAGATTCTACGATGTCTACTTCTTTATTTTCAATCGATCCTTACATATCCCATAACTGGACTTGTTTGGTGATTATGTAAATATATGTAGAGCTATCGAATACAAAAGAACAATATGGGGTACCTTATTCCTGAAAAAGTATGATTTTTCGCGATCTAGCTTTAAAATTGAAAGATCAATCCAGATACCAGCACACTAAGAGAAAGAACAGAGCAAAGAGATGGTTTAAACACCAGTGCTGATGAGCGATGTTGAGGAGAATATAAAGATATAATTGGGGGTTACTCGCCCGGGTTTCACAACACCCTGCTGAATTGCTGAAACACGGAAGATCAGAAGTAACTATAACCCTAACAAAACTGTGCTAGAAAAAAAGTTTTGGTCCAACAATGGATCCAGTCGCTTATCATACCACTGTCTAAAAAGGCAATATGAATCAATGCTGCTAGAAATATAGGACTATCAGTCTAATCAGTCACCCTAGCAAATTAAACCTAAAAAGTATCATCAGCAGGCTGAAGCCGATATCAGGGTAATTACAGGAAGGAGAATAAGCAGGTTTTACACCAGGGGGGGAGCACAATCTAGCAGAACTGGCTAGCTCATAGGAAAACACCATCAGCACCAACTCTATCATAAATATATAGACTTTAAGAAAGTTTTTGATCGAGTATAGGACGAGAGATGCTGACAAGTTGTGAGAAGTTTCAAAACCGAAGGAGGTTTTGTAAAGCAATTGAAGAACCCTACAACCAGCAAAGTAGTGCAGTCCTTCAAAAAGGCTGCTTAAGATATTTCTTCAAAATGTCGATTAGAGGCTATTTTCTCTCACATGTCCTATTCAACATCTTTCTAAACATAATAATGAAAGAATCCCTCATGGTCACATCCAAATTTATAGGTGAAAAATGATTGTGCAACATAAAGTTTTGCTGAATAAATAGATCTCTTATCTTGGAACAATACAAAATTACAGGACGTCTCTGGCAAACTTGCAGACAGAACAGAGGTATATTTAATGGAAATCAACTGAGAGAAAATCAAGTTATAGCCTTAAACAACAGTTGCAAGTTGTGCAAACATTTTATTGAACAAAAAAATCGGAAAGAGGAAAACACAACTTCAAATACTTAGAAGCCATCATATCTAGAGATTGTAACAGTAAAGTTTAAATGCCAGATAGAGTAGTCATATCAATAGTAGCAAAGAGAAAATGAATCAAAATGTGAACCAGCTAAAACATCAGCCTTCCACCAAAGCTCGGGCTAAACAGAGCTCTCCTTAACTATTTTTATGTATGGTTATGGGACTTAGACTATACATAACTGGCAAGCACTGAAAGCTATTTGCAGACTATTGAAGACCAAATGCATGAGAAACATTCTCAAGATCTCTTAACTAGAGCACAAGACAAATGAGCATGTCTGGGGCAAAATAATCTCCATTTCTTGCCGTCAAGAAACCAATATGCGACAATTAAGTGACGCAAGCTGATATAATTTGGTCATATTCTGTGACATAATAACCTGACAAAAATAACTATTCAAGGCACTCTACAATGTAATGGCAAAGAGGTCATTAGCCGAGAAGTTGGCTTGACAATATAAAAGAGTGGACAGGGATGAGGCTAAACGATTTTCTCACCGCCGCTAAAATAGGCGGACGAGGAGATTGGTGTCTGTTGTGTGTCCAGTGTCCATGCGCTCAAACTATAAACGAAACGTTCATGAGACTGAGGCTGCAGATTTTTATATTTAATTATAATTTTTTTTTGTTGTGGAGCTTATCTGAAATATGATTACCTCTCTAATAGATGCACTCTAGTCTAATGCTCTGAAAACTAATCAATCTATTTGAAAGTGCCATAAACTTTTGAGCATTGGTCTCACCATGCTCCGTATAGAATTGAACAATAATTTAAAAGGTGCACGACTGTTTCAGGGGCTATACTGTAATGCCATCTTTTCAAGTACCCGCATTTTATGTGTAGACTGTTGTAAAATGCACTTTTCAGCATTTGAATCTGTAATTACTGGTGTTTTCAAATCAACTTCCACCATTGGCTTCTGCTGCTCAGCCTCGACAAGTGAGTGGATACATGTCTCTACCAGTTTTTTTAAAATATTTTTTTTCCAGAGACCTGGACGTTTGGCTGTTGTCGTTATGCCCCAGTTTTAGCCTGGAAGTTCATATTTTCGACAATGTTCATTTGAAATCAATTGTACCGTCTAAATACCACTGAGACTTTTGATTCAGTCAATAAAACATAAAATCACATGCACCAATTAGGTGTTACTCCTTTGAGAATAAGACAATGTTTAGGCCATAAGTCTCAGGTGGATTTTATTTTGAAAATATATTTTACTCGCCAGGTTAACTGAGATGCTAATGACAACTTGAAAATTTTTATGATAGGCCAGTTAAAAAATAAATTCGAGGGAAATTTGCTGACATGAAAATAAATCAATGTACAATGGGTGAAGAAGTAGAAACTTTATTTTAAGCCATTAAAAAATGAAGGATTTTTTTTTAAAATTCTGAGTATATCTGAATGTAATAAAAAAATTGTAATGCAAATTATAGCAACTTCTGCAGCACTCAATCACTAAAAGAAAAAAGATTTTATTAGTTTGCAACCGGCTTATTTGGTCCCAGTGCAGGATTTCTTCCATCAGGACAACATCCATATTTTGCGAGTACACAAGCGTTTGCTGAAAAAATATTGAACCTATATTAATAAATTAAATGTTTGTATAGTAATTATTAATAATTAATTATTTAATAATAAATTGAAAAAAATTGTTTAAAACATTTTCTTCATTTTAATCGCTATTTTATCGATTAAAACAATTTTAATCGATAAAAATATTACCGATTAATCGAGAAATTAATCGATAATTTCCGCAGACCTAATATATATGTAAGTCACTAAATGTGGGACGTGGTGGTCGAGAGGTAGCGCTCTCATACCGATGGTCACGGGTTCGAATCCACACGAAGGTGAGGATTTGTTCTCGCGGCCTGAGGAGTCCCCGAGTCACCCAGCTCCGAATGGGTACCTAACTAGACAATAGTTAGGCGGCTGGGGTAATGCGTGGAACCCCTATAGCCGTGGCCTGTGACCGCTGCATCACTTGCCAACAGATCATCTCTCATGGTCTGTGGACGCAATTATCTTCTGCATAGAAGGAGCGTCTGTATATCTAAGATAAGATAAGATAATGTAAAAAAGTTTGTTTTTACCTGCACTGATATATTCACAATATGCTACAATCAAGATAGCGATTAACAGAACAGCTTTGTAAGTTAACATTTTTCTCCAGCCTGAAATGTTAGTAAAAGGAATTTATTGTTGCTAGGGCCAAGAGTGTCTTTGGTTCCATCCAGCTTTGAATAGATACCTGACACAAGTGAAGGAAACAAAGGCCGCTGGAAAGAGTGTGGAACGCTCATAACTGTGGCCTGTGACTCTGCTTAACTTTCCAATAATCGTCTTTATAGAAGGATCATATGTATATATAGACGATATAACACCCAGGCAGGATTTGAATGTGATTACCTGAATGCTGATACCAACAGCAATGGTTGAGAGCTTGGTAGTGGATGTTGGTGAAGAGAAAGGAAGAGCGAATGTATGTAAAAAGTTTTTGTTTTTCATTAGCTTTCCATAAAGCGAGGAATATTTTTATATATATTTTTTTAAGGTTCTCACTCCACCATAATTGCATTTAATACAAAAGCATATATTTTATCTATTTGTACTTAATTATGTCAAATATCACATTTATTACATTCATTTTAATTATATATTTTTAAAAATTATAACTATTAAATCTTTAGTGTATATACATATAATATATTATAATTATATATTATAATAAAATTATAATATATTATAATATATATTACAATTATTATAATATATATTGAAAGGGTATTTCAAACACTAAACGTAACCTCTTGCTCAAATTTTGAAATTCCTTTTTGATATCGTACTAGTAATTTATAACTGACTGGCACCATTGGCATAGTGAGTGTGACACTTTAGGAGCTGCGTATCATCATATCGTTAATGTATGCCTGAAGGCAGGGTTGCCAACCGTCCGTAAATTTACGGACAGTCCGTAAAGATTGATCGTAAAATTGCCTGTCCGTAAAAAAATTAAGACTTCCGTAAAAAATGACAAAACGTGGAGTCTCAATGTTTAAAAAAAAATCAGTAAATCATGTTTGTGTTATCTATTTTCTTGATTCAAATTTTAATTTTAAAATTGTTTTAGTGGCATCCCGCGCTCTATTAATAAACTGTAAGAGCTTTCTGGACAGCTAGGAAAGTACAAACTTTAAATCACGTGATAAAATATTCATTGGTTATCAAACTTAACTACAGCGGCAAAAAGTGGGTGATCCATCGACTGTTGAAAAGTTTTATGTTGCATGGTGTTCTTGCATTTTATACCAATGCAGACGGTGCAATCCAGGAAAGAATGCCTATGAGCAACGGAGTGCTTAAGCTCATGTCCGTACTAAAACCCACTAACAGAATTACTGTGGGACAGTCGAAAATTTTGGAACTGGCCCAGCCTTTTCCACAAATTGTGTCTCCAGCAGATTTTGATTGTCTAGAGGCCGAGTTTATTGACTACACATTTGCGGATTTAAGCAATGTCAAGGCCAACGGAGGTTATGATGCTTTCAGGCATCAAGTTGGACAAATAACTAGAAATATCGAAAACAAAAAGTACAGATTCCCGCCACTTTCGTGGTTTGCACAAACAATGTTGGCGCTTCCACAAGGAAAGGCAGAAGTAGAACGCGTTTTTTCCGCAGATAGTTTATTGAAAACTAACTTGAGAAACAATTTGTCTACTCCAATGTTGGAAAGTTTACTGACTCTGAAAAGGGACCGGGAAAAATTACTACCACAATGATCGACAGTATAAATTTTTCTATGTATGATCACAAGCAAGATGAATTAAACACTGCCGCTGATGATGAATGTCATACAAGAAACTAATGTTATAAAATATGAAAATGGTAATAGAGATGTGCTCATATGGATACTTTACATTTTTAAGCTACAATGCTTGGATTTTGCTTCATATTCGTTTGTTTTAAGGTCAACATTTTATGTTAAATGTGTCCGTAAAAAATTGTTTGTGTCCGTAAATTTTTTTGAGATTTCTTATATTTGTCCGTAAATGTTATTTGTTTGAGTTGGCAATCATGCCTTAAGGAAAGCCGCTCTTAACTTAAGAACGTGACTTTTGTTACTCAAGTGCCTTATAACTGTGAAAACTTCTCAAACTGTGTCTACTATTACTCACATTTATCTCTCTCTGATGGCAACAAAGACTGACTTCAGATTTCCGGAACACTTTCCAAAAGCGTAATAAGCCTTCTGTGTTGAATGTTACATGCAGATACTGATAATCTTTTATATGTTTGTGTTTTTTTTATCATTACTAACGACGTCATTTAATAAGCTAATTTCAATGTTATTGTTCCTCTCTTTCCCCGAATATTGATTTTTAATATGTGCTCTAAAAATGATATTGAATTCGATTCTAAAGGTTTCGCTGGGAATTTTGGTTTTCTTATCGCATTAATTTTAGAATTAAAATGTTTAATAATAATAAATCAATTCTTTAAGTGTTCGTTTTTATGCATTTTTACTGTGAAACATTAAAATTCAATAACCTCTTAATATATATTTAATGCGCTTTATCATCCTTCTACTAGGATAGAACACATACGATTCTTTCATCGCTTCGAGTACTGGCGAAATGAATAATTAAACAGTTTCACGCAGGTTGAACTTATTTCTGAGTTGAAAAGTGCTCAAATCTCTCACTTAAAAACTACATGTTTTGAGGACAATATGTGGGTGTTTAATATTGACTCTTTTCTTGGTGAATGATGTATTATCTAATAGGGCTGAAAATATTGTTGAAAAAAGCTGCCGCGATGCCCGCATATTGTTCACCGTCATGACGCTGTTAGGTCTAGTCTAAGGACTTGCCTTGCCCTCCGCTGTCAACTCGTACACATAAATTAACACAACACTATGTGAAACAAGGCACTGTTTATTCAGGGTATGGAATCACTGTCATTTGCAACCGCAAACAAAAAACTATCTTAATTATGTAAATATGCAACGTTGAATACACAAGTGTGTTATCTGTAACAACCTTCCCTATAAATTTATCATAATGACAATTATTGCTAGTTTGTTCACAATCAGATACAACTTAGTTTTACAAGCACTGTCCACATCATGGGACATTTTACGGAGCACTTCTTGTTCGTGAAATAATTACCCTGCCACGTAAATTTAATGTCCCCATTGGGACCTGTTTAGGAGCAGCCATTGCTTCCCTTTATGGATCTTTACTTTTACCATAGTGGGACCTGTTAGAGGTCAGTCATTGCTCCCCTATGAGTCTTTACCCTCGCCATAGTGGGACATAATATGCATCTTTACATGGTTGGACCCCCCATATATCTTTACAGTCCCCATAGTGGAATCTGTTAGAGAGCAGTCATTGTTTCCCTATGAATCTTCACCCTTCCCATAGTGGGGCCTGTTATGTATCTTTACAGTCCTCATAGTGGGACGCATGTGTTATGGAGATCTCTTATCCATCCATACCCACCAATATAATTCTTTATCTAAAGCATCATCATAATAATCATCTGCATAAACTTCAAATCATTAACAACATTCTAAAATATCTTCATAATCATAAATAGCGAAATCATCTTAACAATACACTCAACATAATCAAAATTCTCCTAAATTATACATTTCTTCATAGTCAATCTCATGGAAACTCTCATCATGAGAATCTATCATCATTTTAACATATTCTTTAATCAAAAATGTCCTGAGGTCTCCAGGGCGAAACATTTCTTACATCATCAAAAAAATTGTCAGGTAATCAAAATCACCTCATCAATGCTTATCATAATAACACTGGTCATGAACCTCAGGAATACATCAACACATATCAAAATACTAGCACGAGATCCCCCGGACCCCAAAATTTCTAATCCGAAAAATACCTTATTACAATCATCATAGTTAACAAAGCAAATCCCATACAGAGTTCATTTTTATTTACATCCATTGAGACACAGCCTCCCAAAAAATTATACCTTAAAAATTGTAGCCATTGGTTTGATGATGGTATATATCTTTTGTCCCCCATCTTAAACACAAATCGACCTTGCTTTTCGACCATTGTCATTACTAATTCGTCTTGTAATACTATTGTGCTTGTGAACAACCTGGATCATGTTTTCCTTTTTATATTTTATAATGTTAACCTGTTTCTTGGGATTATCGTATGTATAATACTCAAACTGGCCAGAATGCGGTTGCACCACCCTTTAAACTTCTTTCGTCAGATACGGATCTTTAAAGTATAGCTTGCTATAGCGTAGAGTTATTCCCCATCCTTTCTAACGTCACGGTCGTTTTCTTCGGTCTCCTCCCTAGCCCTTCGCTGTCTTTTTGCCTCTAAGTCTGATTTTCTCTTTTCGTATTTTCTCCTTAAATTTTCATCTTTTTCCTGTCGCGAGGAACTGATGTATTGTGAATTTTAATCCCTCAAAAAGTTCATGAGACTGGGTAGAGCTGCATTAGTTTTATCAACATCCATTTTGTATAGCAGTCTGAGTGCCGTTTTGTAGCACTGGTGTTGCCAATCTTCGCTGAAAATTTTCAACACAAAGATTGCATTTTTTGTGTTTCAGTCAACACGTTTTTAGGAGCGTGTTATAGGAGTAGAGAGTTTAGTTAAACGACATTAGCTCGTCTTAAATTAGAACTCAGCGATCGCATTATTTCAAAGTAAAGTTAGTAAAAGCTAGGATATTATTTAGAGCAGCGGAAATTAAAGATTAAGTATTCGATTAATTTTTAAAAATATTTCTAATACTTTTTTCCCCATTTATATTTCATTTATATATTTTGCTAAAAACACATTTTCCCTCATATTATTAGCATATTATTTATTTCGACGTGCATACGTAAACAAAATGGTTATCTCCCTTATTTTGTTCATAACAGAATGCTTTTGCTGTTAACGTCACAAAAAATTTGGATGCCATGGAATTACAGGAATTTAACCGATATCGCGAAATAATGAATCGCAATAATAATGGACCTATACATGCGTTATAAAATATAATTAAATGAAATTAATATATTAATATTTTCCCCGATTAATCAAGAAAAAAATGTTACACAGTAACAGGCCTAGTTTTTTTATAAAAAAAAAATTATATGCAACCCATCCTTACTCTCGGCGGCACAGTCACGTTTTCCTTTTTTGATTCATTCAAAGAATCAAAACCATTTTGTGTTTGCAACTTTTACTTTATGTGTAGAGAAAAAAAGATGTGATTTTCAATATACATTGCTATTTGTCGAAACCATATTTGTAAAGCTGCCTTGACAATATAAAAGAGTGGACAGGGCTGAGGCTAAATATATTTCTAGCCGCCGCTCAAAATTAGCGAACGAGGAGATTGGTGTCTTTCGTGTATCCATGCGCTCTCATTAATATAAACTCACCATTTTGAGAATGAATTTATCATCATTTGAATCAGCAATTAATTGTGTTTTCAATTTAACTTCCACCATTCGCATCTGCTGCTCAGCCTCGACAAGTGAGTGTATACACGTCTCTGACCAGTTTTTTAAAAAAAAACATATTTCTTTTTGTATTCTTCCCGAGATTTGGACGTTTGGATGTTATGGGGTTGACCCAGTTTTAGCAAGGAAGTTCATATTTTCAACCAATATCATTTAAAAATCAATTTTACTGTGTAAATAACTCTGATAAATTTAAATCAGTTTATGTTCTCTAAAATCACGTACATCAATTTTGTGTTACTTCCTTAAGAATAAGACAATTTTTAGGTCTTCAATTTCAGTAGAATATTAGTTTACAAATGTAATTTACTTCCCAGGTTAACTGAGATGCTAATGATAAATTGAAGATTTTTATGATAGGCCAGATAAAAAATAAATTGGAGGGAAATTTTAAGATATGAAAATAAACCATTGTACAAAATGTGAAGATGTAGACGTAAACATTATTTAAAGCCATTACAAAAATGAAGGAAAAGTAAATTGAAATTCTGAGTATTAATTCACTAATTTTATATTTTATTTTTGAAATTAGTGCAACTGCTACATCACTCAAACACTCTTAGATAAAAGATTTTATTTAGTTTCAGCCGTATCCATTTGGTACGGTTGCAGCATTCTTGCCATCAGGGCAACATCCATATCTTGTGCTTCCACATCTACCTGCTCGGTGTCAGATCTCTTTGTTTCGTCCATCAAGTGTCTTCGCTTCTTCGCAAGCAAACATTTGTGCCCGTGACACTTTTGTTTTCTGGGCTTACATATGGGTGTTCTACAAGAAGGAGGTTGGGATGCTGGGAAAAATATATATGTTATCGTTTGTAAGGAAAAAAGCCCATCTACACTAACAAACACAGAACTGAGAAGAAAAAACTCAACCTTTTTTACAATGTCACAAACATTCAAAAGATGTTTCGAGTACCGTTACCTAACCAATGTTAAGTATGTCTATCAAATATTTGATGAATATGTATGGATGGTATTTAACACACTTGGTGAATTTATTAATAATTTATTATAATTTTACAGAGGTAAAAAAAGACTTTATATAATCAAGTATTCATTTCATCCTAAGTAACGAAATGTGAAAAGCTTGTTATTACCTTCACAGATATATTCACTATATGATAAAAGCGAGAGAGCCAAAAACAGAACATCTTTGCAAGTTAACATTTTTCTTCAGTCTGAAATGTAAGCAAAAAGAAATGATTGTTCCTAGGGCCAAGGTTTTTTTTGAGTCCACCGAGCTTTGAATTGATACGTGACACTCGTTAGAGAAACAAGGGCTGCGTCGATTGCTGAAATACCGGCAGGGTCTGTTGACGCAATATCTTCGGTATAGATGGAGCATGTGTATTGACAAGACCAGACACAACCGATGCATGATTTAACTGTGATTACCTGAGTGCTGACACAAACGGCAATGATTGAGAGCCTGGTATCGTAGGGTGGGGAAGAAAATTATAGATTTTATATACGATATATATATATCAGCAGGCTGAAGCCGATATCAGGG
>MUZC01000454.1:686414-703914 GCA_002072015.1 Radix auricularia | reverse complement strand
GAAATCGAATCTTAAGGTTTCGCAGTGAATTTTGTTTCTTATCCCTTTTGAGAGTAAATTGTTAAATAATAAAAGATCAATTCCTGGAGTTTTAATTTTTAAGCATTCTTACTTTGTAATATTATAACTTAATTACCCCTTAATAGACATTTAATGCGCTTTACCATCTTCCCTACTAGGATAAAACACATTCGATTCTTTCATCGCCTCGATTACTGCCAAAATGAATAATTAAACAGCTACACTCAGTTTGAACAAATTTCTGTGTTAAAAAATGATCAAATCAATCACTTGAAAACTGCATGTTGTGAGGACAATATGTGGGTGTTTAATATTGACTCTTTCTTTGATGATTGGTGTAGCATCTAAGAGTGTTATCAATATTGTTGAAAAAACTCTGCCGGGGTACCCGCATATTTTTCGTGGTCATGACTGCCCTACAACTCAACCTGCCCCCCATCGATACACCTCATTTCACATAGCTGCCAACGACATGCGTCCAGTAATATACGACAGTGTACCTTCACCTATTTTCAGTTCCCAATTAGCGGTCTTGCATATTTGCGGATTAGGCTCCTAACCCTAATTCATCGTGCTGTATTGTGCTCTATTATTTATTAACTAAACTGTGCGTACTGTGTTAATCGGTCAAATTTTGACTTTAAATGTGTTCCATTTTCTTTCAATTCTATTACGTTTGAAGTAATCATAGAAAATGACTTTACGGTACAATATTACAGTATTGGTAGCTTTACTTTGTAACCAACCTCCTGTACTTATTTTTGTTTTTGATATAAATATTGTTTCAGTTAAAGAAATATTTTTTTTACATTATCATTCCCAGATTAGTGAAATACATAACTGCTTGCAACATTACTAAATAATTACTGTTTTAATGAGTAGTCGTTTCTATAGAAAGTGTCTGGGAAGCATTTAATACCGTTGATAATCTCATGCATAGGCGTTTTAAAACTGCATTCAATTTCTGCAATTTTTCGCCATTTGCGGGGTAGGGTGGGGGAAAAGAAGAATGTAACCCTCCGCGAATAGCAAGGGAATAGTATATTGTGAACTTTAATGCCCCATAGAATTCCCGAGACTGGGTAGACCTGCTGTAGGTATATTAACATCAACTTTATTCATGCCGGCCCGATGTAGTTTTATCGCGCTGGAAGTTGCCGCCCTTCGTCGACAAAAATCATCACAATGATTGTATTTTGCCATGTCTCTGTCAACTCATTTGGCATCGTCTGAACGGCCGACGTCTTACCAGGCCTACTATTATTTTAAACTATACACAAAACAAAGTCTCTTTCATGTATATGCAACTCATCCTTACCCTCGGCGGCGCGGTCAGGTTTTCCTTTTTCGATTCATTCAAAGAATCAAAACATTTTACTTTTGCTTCGTGTGCAGAGACAAATGAGGTAACAATATACATTGCTGTTATTCGGGACCATATTTTATTTCTCGTTGACATATGTTGGTACTGAGTGTTGTCATGTTTAACGTATCATATGGCATATATTTCAATCAAAACGTTTTCTTTTGATAAATAATTCGCGAACCGCAATATGACCACAGAAGAGCCGCGTGTGGCTCTCGATCTGCAGTTTGCTTTCAGTAGCTTAAGATTTTGAAGAAAAATGTTCAAGGGTACCGGTAGCAATTTTCCTAATGGGGTAATCATATGGTTCACTAATAATCTAATAGTCCGTAATAAAAATAAATGATTAAAAAAACTTTTTGACGATAAATCCTTTATATATAAGACATAACTAAAAGTGTGTTCAATATAATACCCACAGCGCGACAGACTACCATAAACATTTACAGATTTGGAGTAATTTACATGTTGCTTAGAGATACTTAGAATTTGGTCTGCAAATCAGCTTGAAAAAGACAAACATCATGGCCCAAGACACTCGATCTCCTACCATAAATATCGATAATGAAAACATGGGTGTTGTGGACAGCTTCACCTACTTGGGGTCCAAGGTCTCAAATACACTGTCCATTGAAGAAGAAAGAAACAGCACAATTGGCAAGGCAGCTGTATCAATGGTTAAACTAAATAAGCGGGTCTGGCAAAACACCAAGCTAACGGAGAAAACCAAACTGTGCGTCTATCGAGCCTGTGCCATCAGTACACTACTATACGGGATGAAGACATGGACCACTAACACATCCAAAGAGCGAAAGCTTAATAGCTTCTATATGAGATGCCTGCGTTGCATCCTTGGTATTAAATAGGAAGTGTCTAATAGTGAGGTCCTAATGCGTGCGAATACCCAAAGCATGTTCTCAATTCTTAGTGAAAGACGCCTGAGATGGCTAGGTCATGTTAACAGAATGAGCCCCGGCCTCATTCCGAAAGACCTCCTATATGGTGAACTTGCTTCGGGAAAGAGGAAAACAGGTCGCCCAAGTCTGAGATTTAAAGATGTCTGTCAAAAGGTCATGAAAGAAGCCAAAATACATACAAGTGACTGGGAGTGTAAGACAGAAACCCGATCTACGTGGCGCACAGTTGTCAAAGTGGGCGTCATGGTAGCCAAGGAGCGAAGAATGGCAGAGTCTGCAGACAGAAGAGCTAGGAGAAAGGCCAAAACATTTGGAAGCACAGATTTCGTGTGTAAAAACTGTGGCAAAGACTGTCACTCAAGGATAGGACTGCACAGGCACTCAAGAAAATGCAATCCAACCCAACGGTGATGCACCATCGTCTCACGAGACAGAAGGATGCCAAATCGTTAGAGGTACATAGAGATAATGTACAAATTCATTAATTAAATTACAGTACATTAGATCGTTGTTAAATTTTGGTAGATCATTTTTATTGAGGTCTCCAGTCTACCTGCGAAATTTCGGCTCGATAGGATACGGTAAGTGAGTATAAAATAGATCGAAAGTTTTTACTACAGACAAGTAGACTTTACGAGATATTTGTTCATTATTCGTTATGCCTATGTGTCTTTCAAGTCATCAGTCAGTAACGCAGTTCATCATTCAGTAATAAATGTTAACCTTCAAACGCAAGGTCACAGCCAGATTATTTTTGAAAAAAAATGTTTAAAAAAATATTTCAATTGCAAGACGAATTTATGGATTTAAAAAGTAATCACAAAACAATAGGATAGAGCTCTAAACGTTCCAAACTGCTAAACATTTTAATAAATGCGGTGTATCTGATAACACAGTTGGTTAATAATAATATTCATCGACTATCGCAATTGTATTATTTAAATTTTATCGATTTTTCTTTTAATTAAATATTTGAAGACCAGATGCAAAAACATCAAACATATTTCTGTAACTTTTGTTACTTGAGCCTAGTTAGCCCATATTTATATGAAACTATTTACATTTTCCATTTTTTATTCTTTTTTAAAATTATTGATCACATTATTATTTTTTAAATGGATGTTAGGAAACTTTCTTCTGTATTTTCTTGTTTTATTTGTTATGTCAATGGAACTAATAATAATAATGGCATTAAAATGTCAATGGAACTTTTAATGCCGAATATAAATACTGTCGAAAAGTAAACGAGCTAACGCACAAATTACATTATAAGATTATGCCGAAGTTCGTTGGTTAGGATTTGGTGAAATATGAACAGATTAGGCACACAAAATATGATTTACCGCTGATGACTCCGAAGATCAATATTGGATAACGTTCTTTGTAATTAGTTGGATCAGTCATTAATTGCACATTCATTTAAAAACGACTGAAAAGCATCTAAAACCCGAGTTCGACGATGAAGAGTTGAATAGAATCTACGAGGAAATAAACTACTGATCTAGAAAAGGCCCAGGTAAGACATGCTAGTTTGAACAGTTGACTGGAATGGGAAGGTTGGCAGTTGGCACTGACGCATACCTACAATGGTCGGTTACAGTTTGAAAGTTTGGGGGGGGGGGTGAAACAAATTATGGAGATTACGCAAATACCCTGCATCCAGAAAAGCAATCAACAAATATCAATTGACAGTTACCTGGAGGATTAATCGAGAATCTAATTGACTTCAATCTTGTTCTAAGACTTTTTAAATCTAGGATCAATAAAACGCAATCAAGAGCCAGGGGCCAGTAAAGGTGGAAACCATAATCTTTGTCTAGACTTAAGCTGCTCTGAAGTAAAATAGAGGAAAAATAAATCCCCGCATCCGGGTAGATCATGGTAAACTGAAACAGCAGAGATATTCCACGACAAGATAAGTGGAAAGTTTGGAGCATTGGACTCTATCGAGTATTATATAGAGGTCTTAACTAACACTATCAAGAAATATTAAATTCAACTTGATAAGAAGTTTTAGAAAGGCAGGAAATAAATAAGCAGCTCTGGGTCAACAACAAGATACTTAATATAAACAAAGCAATGATAGAAAAGTCTTAAAAATATACAATATTTTCAACCATGTGGGAACAGGCAAATAATACAAAGATAAGGAACGGGATGAGGCAGGCAAAAAAAAAAAAAAGACTTTATAAGTAATCAGTCTGCAAATTTCTGCCAGAAATATAGGACAATCAGCGTCATAAGCAACCCTAGCGAAGTAATGCCAAAAATTATCCTCAGCAGTCTAAACCGACTTCCGAAGAATTACTGGCAGGAGAATAGACAGGCTTCCGAACAAGTACTAGTAAAATCAGGCAGAAATTTGTTTGAATTTTTTCTCAGAGAAAAACACCATTTATGAACTCTATCATAACTCCATAGACTTCATGAAAATTTTCGATCGAGAATCTGAAAAGTTTTGAACAGTTTCAAAACTAAAAGAGGGTTAGTAAAGCTGATCGAAGACCTCTACGAACAGACAAGCAGTGCAGTCCCACTTAAAAGCTGAGTTGGTGACTGTTTCAAAATGTCGATTGAAGTCTGCCAATGTTATTTTCTCTCACATGACATGTTCAACATATTCCTTAAAAAAACCATGCAAGACGCCTTCACTTCCATCTCTATAGGTGGAAGACCCTTGTGTAGCCTAAGATTTAAGGTCGTTAATAAAAACAAAAGCTCACTAAATAACTTGCAAAGAGATCACGGGTAGATATAATGGAAATCAACTCAATGAAAACAAAATATAGGTTAATAACCGTTACCAGTTTTGCACACAGCATGGTAAAATAACAAAAGGTGGAAAAGATACAGAACTTCCAATAAATAGGAGTGATTATTTCTAGAGTTGGTAACTGTGAAGTATAAATTCGAGCTAAAATTGGGTTAGCAATGTTATGAATGACAAAATTAATCAAAATATGGACCAGCAAAAACAGTGGCCTTTCAATAAATCATGGGCTAAATATAGCTCTCTTGTTAAAACTATTGTTCTGTATGGGTATAAGATTTGAACACTATTAGCAGCCGCTGAAAGCATTTTACTGACATTTGAAAACAAAAGTGTGAGTAAAATTCTCCAGATCTTTTATCTGGAACACGAGACAAATGATCATGCCTGGGACAGAATAACCTTCACTCTAGCCAGCCGTAAAGAAACCATAAGAGTGATAATTAAAAGATGCAAGCTGGTTTCATTTGGTCATGACCTGCAAAATAATCGTCTTTTAATAATCATTTATTTAGGGAATAAAGAAGGGGACGGCGAAAAGATCAGTAGCGGAAAAGTTGTCTTTATTTTATAAAAGATTGAATAGGACTGAGGATTAATGAGTTCCTGGCCATCGTTTAAGATAGACGAACTTGGAGATCGGTGTCTGTTGTTTATCCATGTGCTCCCCTTAACGACCGCAAAGTTCATGACAATGATGAAAATGATTTTTATATTGAGTTATAAAATTTTGTTTTTGTTAACTTAGATGCAGTCTAGTCGCATACCTTGAAACTACATAATCTGATGGAAATTGCCATGAAACATTATCGAGCGTAGGGTTCACCAGGCTCTGTCTTGTAGCATTGTCAAAGAATTAAAGAGGTGCACGATAATTCAGAGGCTAGGCTTCAATGCCCATTGTTTAAGTCCCTGTATTTTGTTTATCTCATTGTAGAGTTAACCTTTTGTCATTTGAGTAAGCAATTACTGATATTTCCGATTTTCCATCATAAGATTCTGCTGCTCAGCTTGGGCATGGGAGTATATACACCTCTGACCACTGTGGTGTTGTCATATTCCTTGTACCACTGGTTCCTAAATCTCTCCGACAACCAGTTTTTTTTTTTAAATATATATTTCCGAGACTTGGACGTTCAGCTGTTATGGGGATGCCCCAGTTTTAGCCAGGAAGTTAATATTTTCAACCATGTTCATTTGAAATCAATTTTACTGTCTAAATACCTCTGAGACTTTTGATTCAGCCAAAGTTATCTAAAATGACGTGAACCATTAAGTAATTTAGTGTTACTTATTTGAGAAAAATACTATTAAATAGCCTTCAATATTACTTCATGTATATGCTTACATGATATTTTACTTCCCAGGTTAACTTACATGCTAATGATAACTTGAAGATTTTTATGGTTTGCCAGTTACGAAAAAAATTATGGGCAAATTTAAAGACTTTTAAAATTAAATAATAAACAAAAGGTGGAGAGTTAGACGTACACATTATTTAAAGCCATTACAAAATTTAAGGAAATTAATTTTAATAGAAATTCTGAGTATAACTAAACTATTTGTAAAGTTTAATATTCAAATTAGTGCAACTGCTACAGCACTAAAAAAAACTATAAGTGCAAAAAGAATATGATTTATTAGCACCCGGCTCCATTCGGTCCCGTTGCAACCTTTTTGCCATCAGGACAACATCCATATTTTGTTCCCGTACATCCGCCTTTAGGGCCGCAGTTTTCTCTGTTGGGTTCAGCAATTGTCCTGCCGTCGTCACAAAAAAGACATAGGGCACCTCTGCAACCACCATTTACTCTAGCTGGAAAAATATTATACATATAATATACTGTCGTTTGTTAAGAACGCAAAGAATACAATAAAAAATAACTTTGAAACAAATGAGAAACACAATATTTTATACAATGTCACAATCATTCAATAGCTATTAAAAGTGCAACAACCTAACCAATTTATTGTAAATCTTATAAGTGTTTAATGTATAATTTATGATAACACTAAACACACGCTGTGTATTTTTAGTTTTAAAAAATATATATATTTTAAAAGGATATGAAAAACAGAATTTAAATAATCAAATACTCATTTCATCCTTGTCACGAAAAATGAAAAGTTTGCATTTACCTGCACTGATGTATTCACTACATGCAAAAACCAAGAGAGCGATAAACAGAACACTTTTGCAAGGTAACATTTTTCTCTAGTCTGAAATATAAACAAAATTAATTAATAGTACCTAGAGCCAAGAATGTCCCTGGGTCCACCCATCTTTGAATGGAAATATGACACGAGTTAAGGAACCAGGCGCTGGGAATACCGTAGTGCGCTCATAGGCGTGGCCTGTAACCGTTGCGTCTCTTCCCACCAAAAGGTTGACATAGTCTTTGGACGCAATAATCGTCAGCATATATATGTATATATATATATATNATATTATAGACATACAAGATGACCCGCTGACTTGCTCATCATTGATAGTACAAAGAACGTGGGGTGGGGGGGTTGTGAGAACGGACACAAACAACAGAACGAAATAATGAAAATCAAGCGTGTAAACGTGGAGACTTGTGCACAGCGGTCGTTGTTACCTGACCCTCCCCCAACCTTTACTACCATACCTTGTCAATCATAAACTGTGACTTTCCGACTCTAGGTTTAGTCATGTTCGAAAAAAAAGGAGAGAAAAGACAGGCTGAAAAAAAAACAATTTTTGTTTAAAAATTTTTCCATTTGGGAACTGAACCCAGGTCTTTCCACGTGCAAGGCGGACGTGATAACAACTACACTACAATGGGGGTCATTCGTCATGCTGAATTGCACATGATCGCTTACGTGAATTAGATATAAAGATTTTTAACAGTAACATTAACCTGTTGCTTAAATTTTGACATGTACTTTTTTTTTTAAATGTTCAATAATTTGAAACACGGTAACTTAATAATTCTTATGTTTCTATCGATATTTTAAACATATTTTTAAAAGGAACTTTTTAATAACTATTTTTATTTGGTTTGTCAATTCAATCTTTAATTTCTTAAATGTGCCACTGGAACTCAATTGGTTCTGAAATTTCATGCAAACAGAACGCTATATAAATTATCAATTTTTTTATAACTGTTATTATATAGAGCGATTAGAAAACGTGAACATTTGAGTAATAATAATAATAATAGGATTTTTTATATAGCGCTTTATCCCTGTAAGGAACTGGGCTCACGGCGCTTTACATGAAGATAACATCGTATTAAATATAAACATTTATATCATAACAACCGCATACATGACAATACTTAACACATAGGCTACGTTAATCATTAAAAAGATATGTTGTTTCATTAACGTTCAAAATAAATTTTGAAGAGATGTGCAGCCTTGAAGGACTTGATGGTTGGAACACTTCAGATCTGTTATGGAAGATAAGTCCATTGTTTTGAGTAAGAAAAGATTAAAATTAAAACTGGCACCATTTGCAATGTGATTGTGAAACTTGGATTAGTATATGTGTCTGATCATATCGTTAACTTACCCCCCGAAAGGTATCTTTTAAGAAAGTCATTGTTGCGGTCAGAGCTTGACTTTTGTTACTTTAGTGTTTTGTAACTGTGACAAAATGGCAAATCTTCTTTTGCAACTTAAGTGTGTTGTAACTATGAATTTAAGAACAAATCGTTAAAAAAAATTTTTTACTAAAAAATCCTTAATATTCGAGACATGACGTAGTGTAATGTTCAATATAATACGCCTCGCACGACAATGCACAAATCCAAAATTTTAGTTATGTCTCATATATAAAGGATTTATAGTAATAAAAAAAACTACTACACTCTACAAGCTACATTTCAGCTCGATTTTACCATGGGAAAGGTGTTATAAAAACATGTTTAATATATTGCGCACCGTGTGATAGATTAGAATAAAGATTAACAGATCAGAATTATATTTTTAAAAAGTATCGTCAATAAAATACGCACCGCACAGTGCAACGAGAAAATATTAAAAATAATGTTCAATATAATACGCACTATGACAGGTTAGCACAAAAATTAATATGCTACATAGAGATAATCTAAATATCCATAACTTTAATTACAGTACTGTTGATCGAACCGAAATTATGATAGATCATTTTTATATTAGGCAAAAGTGTGCATGCAAAATTTCAGCTTGCTAGCATACTGGGAAGTGGGTACTTGATTCAAAGTTTTTCGGCAAAAAATCAAGCCGTTTCCACGATTTAATATAAAGGATTAAAAAATAGCAAACTTTTTTTCTATTAATACTCACAATTTTCTCTCTGTGATTGCAACGAAGACTGCGTTCGAATTTCTTGATCACTGCCCAAAAGCACAAAAGGCCTTCTGTGGTGAATGTTACATGCAGTTCCTGGTAATCTTTTATATGTTTGCGTTTTTTTAATTGGTCGTTACTATCCACACCATTTGATGAGCTGATTTGAATCTTAATGTTCCACTTTTTGCATCTACATTTGTTTTTAATATGTGCTGTGAAATTGACGTTGAAATCGATTCTTAAGATTTCGCGGCGAAATTTTGTTTCTCATCGCATCCCTTTTAGAAATATAATATTTAATTATAATTATCTATTTTGTAAGTTTTATATTTTATACATAATTACTGTGCAATACTGAAATTAGGCTACCCATTTAAAAAATATTTAATGTGCTTTATCCTCTCTCCTAATGAGATAAAACACACTCGATTCCTTTATCGCTTCGAGTACTGGTAAAATGGATAATTAAACAGATGCACGCAGGTTGAACAAATTCTGTATTGAGAAATGCTCAAATCTCTCACTTGAAATCTGCATGTTGTGAGGACCAAATGTGGGTGCTAAATATCGACTCTTGCGTTGATGAATGTTGTAGTCTCTAAAAATAAATGTGTGTTCTTTAATTTGATGGAAATATATCTTTCCAGTCATCCTCCTGTCATCCAGTCACTAATTCAGTAGTAAGTGTTAGGTCTCATCAGCAAAGTCAAAGTCATTGTTTGAAACAATATTTAAGTTTGTTTTTGTATTACATGAATAATTAACGCAATTTACTGATTCAAATAATACATCTTTAAATGATGGAGAAGAGCTTAAAACGTTTAAAACTGCCAAAATTATAATAAATATATAGATATGGTGCACCTGACATCGCAGTTGGTGACTAACAATAGTCATCTATTACAACACTTCTAGTATATTTTTATTTAAACTGGTCTCGTGAGTCCAGTTGTTTATAACCTTAGCTCTCTGTGAACTATTACCTGCTACGAATTTCGTTTTAATGGGTCGAAATTCCGCCTACGACATTGGTCTAATAAGACATTAATTGTAACACTATGTGTGTTCTCTAAAACATTGGTCTAATATGACATTTGAATAACCACTATATTTTTTCTCTATTACATTTTGTATGTTGCGAAATTTGTCTGTGTCGTTTTGATTACCATTGTTTGCTTAAACATATTACAAAGTATATTATAAAGACGTATACTTGCATTTATGACTCGTGTTTTTCTTGTATTTCTATATTATTTTTAATGTTATTAAGAGGATCTTTAATATCCTACCTGTTAAAGAAAACCACCTGCCCCGAGCCGAGTACACGTCATGGGACTTTCCAGAAAACCCCCTAAGCTATCCCGCCCCTCCCCCAAGGGGACCTAACAGCTGAGAGACCCTCCACCCGGAACGGTCGCCTCAGAAGCGGTCGTCTGGGCATCCCGGACTAGGTCGTACATGCCTCCCACTTAAATTACCTCACACGAAGGTGTGGAACTTTCCCTACTTCCACATGCTACAACTCGGCGCCACCCCGGCGAAGCATATGAGTCTCTATGATTAGGACAGACACTAAGCGGGGTATGACATGATCTACCAAGGGTGTCACCACAACTGGATGGTTAATCAAAGCTGGCCTCTACTGCGCTCTTCACTATACCATTTGCTGATCCATATTGGGGCCCCCGGCACTAAACCGGCAAAAAGTCGCTTTAAACTAAACCGACCCTAAACGGATGCTGTGGTTTTTTATTATCGGCAGTGCATCTGATGCTCTGCCTAAGATCCGTACAGCGACTGTAATCATGTGACTAGCACTTGACACCTAACATATCAAACTTTGGCATTGCCTGCCAAGAGTTGTTGGGTTCGGGCTGCAGCCAGCACTGCAACCCTACTTGTCTGTCGAGCCACGTAGAAGCCAACCCCTTTTTGACAGGTTCTCTCAATAATTATTTAAAGAAAATACAAGTTTAAGAATATCATTTTCTAGGATTTTCATAAACAAATCAATAAAAACGTAATTGCCGCGGCAGATGGCTCATTCTGCTAATCGATACTAATCGGAATCCTTCTGTCTCAGGAGACGACAATGCATTACCGTTGGGCTGGGTTGCATTTCATCGTGTGGCTGAGAATTCCTATCTTTGAGTGACAGCCTTTTCCACAGCTTTTGCACACGAGTTCTTGGCTCCCCAATGTTTTGGCCTTTTCATCTATGGTAACAGGCGAAAAAAAATATTTAAATTATCACTTATATGGGGCTTTAGGCAAAAATGTAGTTTTTTCCGCCAACATGAGCTACTAGCATAATACCCGCGCTGTGCAGAGGAAATTTAGGAATTCTGTTAACGTTAAGAACCCGCGTAACACCAATTCAAAACACCAATTTCAGTCTTGATCAAGATGGGTAAACTTGTTTGTCAATTCTAGTCAAGGTCGTCTAAAAATCAAACGGGGAATAAAATTATACCAAGGGCCTTCATGGAAAATATGTACAAGATGTGCATATTTCATAAGACCTGAAGATTTCAATCGATGTCATTATTGAGGTACATGTTCATATGTATTTAAAATGTTTAAAATCTATTGGGAAATAAAGCTATGCATGTCTACCAAAAAATATTTTTGGCCCCGGCCCCAAAGGAACAGACGTTAGGAGTTCATTACACTATAGAATTTATTTTTTTTTATATCAAATTAGGTCAATAATTCATCAATATACCCAATAGCTACTGTTTAAAATGCCTTGTAAATAACTCATGTTTAAAAATGGCATTACGGACCTCAAGCATCTATTAAGTAGTGTTTAAAAATGGCATTACGGACCCCAAGCATCTATTAAGTAGTGTTTAAAAATGGCATTACGGACCCCAAGCATCTATTAAGTAGTGTTTAAAAATGTATTTCATGCCAGAAACCTTTTCGGTAGAGTACTCAAAAACGTACAAAAGTTTAAATATCATGGGATGAATATAGTAAAATTTATGCGACGTTAATAACAATAAAATAAGGGCTCGGAGCTCTATCGGTGTACAATTTAAAGTTCAGAACAGCAGTTTAATTTTTTGTATAAAAAAAATGTGTGAAATAGAATGGAAAAAATTTCGTAAACGTTTACGAATAAGAGATTAGGCGCCCTTGGCTCCAAAAGAATGAAAAATATAATTTTAATGCCCTAAAGTATTTTAATATAGAGGCCATTAAGTTTTTATATTCCAAAGGTTAATATAATTTAAGGTGGAAAAGCTTCATTTGGGCCCACGGCCTCCAGTGAGTGAGAATTTAAATATTGTTTTGGCCTCTTATCTTTGCGGGAGGGTACCCAAGTGTCTATTCCTTTGGGGCCGTGGAACCAAAATCCTTTTTTTTCTAGTAAACATTTAATTCTTTATTCCCCATATAAATTTTTACACGATTTGACCAACATAACCATCACGATCCAGATTGAAATCACGCAGTCATGGCAATTATACAACTTACATCATTTGGGCCCGGGGACTCTTTATAATTTTTTCTTATGTAATCTGTATAAATATTGTATGCTAACGTAAAAGTTGTCTATACAACTTATTAATTTTTTAACATGAGTGACATAAAAGGTATTTTAAGCAGCGGCTACCGAAGACTTGAAAAAATATTGACAAACTAGTATTTTCATCATAACCATATTTATATCAACAGGTTTTTTTAAAATTTACATGTGGCATCAATTTGGCCCTTTATGTCGTATTTTATTATATAAAATGTTTATATATTATTTCAGTCACTGATTGCCAGGAATGTTTTTGAGTACATATATGTGAAGAGTTCTGGGTATAATGTATGATTCTCGACCAAACCTCGTAGACAAAATTTTTATAACACATATTGAGAAAATATAGCGCTAAAGATGTCAAACAATTAAACAGGTTTCGTTTTGAAATTTTAGACGTAACGGACTTAGCGGCCGAAAACGTTCGCCATGTTAGACTTTCTAATTCCTGGCACCATCTTCACGAACTATTTTAGGCGTCTCCCCTGCTCTAATCGACAGCGACAAACGTAATTATTTAGTTGATATGACGCCAATGTCAGTCGCCATAGTGAACGCTTTCAGCGGTCTTTGTATTTATTTCCCATCTTCCAGAAATTTAATACTCGGGTCCTAAACTCTAAAATCCTACTTTTCCTATGCTGTAAGTGAGTATTTTGCTCGTTATCTCTAAAAGACATTTTTTATTCCCTATCAAACATTACGAAACTTAGATTTCATAGTTCACTTAAGCATAAAACAGAAAACCATTTAGCCTCAGCTTTACCTCGACGAACTTAGACTATAGACGATCAATTGCATATCAAATCGGCACGCAAACGTATTCATAGGGCTATGAAAACTTGTTAAACTAACATAAATTAAAACAAAACAATGTGAGCCACCGCATCTATTTCGCTGCAGACAGCTCGAATAGATTAACATGTAATCCATATATCGTTACGTGACTCATGCCGTGGTGGATTTGCAATAGGACTAGAAAACTGTTGAATTTGTATTGAACAGAATTCCTGTATTGACGTGATAGCAAAATAATCCCCTACATGGACTAAAGCCCTACAAGATTAAGCAAGAAATCGGCTTTGTTTTATTACATTTTAAAACATACAGGAGTGCTAATCTATTGTTTGAGTTTAGAGATTGATATATATTTCTGTGCTATGAATGTTTTCCCCAACTGCTTTTATTGTAGTAGATTGTAGTGAACTAATCACCTAACTTTGGGCATCTCCTTCATCCCCCTGATTTGCAACTATGAGTATGTATTTAATTATTCTCGGAATCCGCTGGCCAACGAGGACCTCTGGTAGCGCACTCAACAAGAACCAGAGGCGGATATAACATGCCAGCGCAGATGGTGATTGATGTTAACTTTGTGTCCCACAATACACATAGCCAGGGAGGTTAGGGAGGCAAAGGAGTCCCACATGAAGACAGTGTTGTATTGCACTTTTCAGCAGATGGTGATTGGTGTTAACTTTGTGTCCGGCGCTAGACATAGCCAGGGAGGTTAGGGAGGTAAAAGAGTCCCACATGAAGACAGTGTTGTATGGCACTGTTCAGCACATGAAGAAGGTTGTATGGCACTGTTCAGCACATGAAGACAGTGTTGTATGGCACTGTTCAGCACATGAAGACAGTGTTGTATGGCAGTGTTCAGCACATGAAGACAGTGTTGTATGGCACTGCTCGGTAGATGAAGACAGTGTTGTATTGCACTGTTCAGCAGATGGTGATTGTTGTTAACTTTGTGTCCCGCGCTAGACATAGCCAGGGAGGTTAGGGAGGTAAAAGAGTCCCACATGAAGACAGTGTTGTATGGCACTGTTCAGCACATGAAGACAGTGTTGTATGGCACTGCTCGGTAGATGAAGACAGTGTTGTATGGCAGTGTTCAGCACATGAAGCAGGTTGTATGGCACTGTTCAGCACATGAAGACAGTGTTGTATGGCACTGCCCGGCACATGAAGACAGTGTTGTATGGCAGTGTTCAGCTCATGAAGACAGTTTTGTATGGCACTGTTCAGCACATTAAGACAGTGTTGTATGGCACTGCTTGGCAGATGAAGCAGGTTGTCAAGGTATTAGCCATTGCCTTAAAGACTAAGTCTCAGACCAAAAGAATATGTAGAAGAAGAAGATGGAGGCTGATCGGCCACACCCTAAAAAAGTCTACATCCATAACAACAAGACAAACCCTGACTTGGAAACCCCAGGGCAAGAGAAAAAGAAACCGACCCAGAACGACCTGGAGAAGGGAACTGGAGGCAGTCACCAAAAAGAGTCGGCACAGCTGGGGACAGACTGGGATGCCTGGAGAGCCTTTGTTTGTGACCTATGCCCCAGATGGGACGACAGGCGATGATGATGATTGAATTAACGTTAAACTAGTTTTCATTAAAACATTTAAATAAAATCAATACAACTGTTTTTAAATCACAGTGACGTGGCCATAAAATAGGTTGCTAACGGTTAATCAGGAATGGTTAGCCGTATTTTTATTAGTCCGAATTAAATAATAACCGAAATTAATCTTTTTTTGTGTTCCAGTTAAGATGCAGGGCACCACAACAGAGCCAACACACGAGCGACTGTGACAGCCAATCATTTTCTAATACTCCGATAAATATGAAATTTACAAGTTGTCACTGTTAGTCGATCTCGACTATTGCTAATGAATCATCTTTTTGATGTTTAAAATGTTTAAAATTTGTTTGTTTTGTTGCCGAGGCATGGTGAGCCAGTGAACACGTCACAGACGCTTGATGTCACTATCAAGCGAAACGGGTTGACAAAATGATAGACTATATTTTTCTGTTGTTTCCCAAACTTAAGGATTGTCATTAGATTTTTTCAATCCTTCTTGAAACGTATGTGTACTTGCGCTGATGGCTCTCGGACCGAAACCGGTCTGCGGACCAACACTTTAAAAAGCACTGAACTAGATCATACAATTTTTAAAAAAAAAAAAAAATAATAAAAATAAAGATACATACTTCATTACCAGAGTCTCAAATCGTTTTAAATATCAATACATCAATGAAAAAAATATAATTGCTGCTTCTTTTAAGGCATTAAAATGCTTTCAGGATAAAAAAATTAGTATACATACAATGGAGTATGGAGCCATTTTAAGGTTACTTTGAAAATATAGAAATAACTGACAGTGGCAGAGAAGAGCTAAACATGCGGACAGACGCAGAAACTTTGCTAGTCACATTGAAATATTTTTGGTACATTATGAATAATTGTATTATCTTGAAACATGTACTTTATAAGTCAGTGATGCCATAAATTATTGTTATAGTGCTAAAAAGGATTTGCAGAGGCTTCTCACAGAGAAACCAAGGGAAATTATTAAAGATGTTTTGACTTTTGCTAAAATTGTTTGTGGATACCATATTATTTTAATTTAACTAAAACGAGAGAGCATATTACCGGCAATAAAAACGAATATGAAGCTATGCTATTTTGAAAAAAAAAAGGAGAAGAAAGTTGTTTTCTTTATAAAATTAGTTTACCATAGAAACTAATGTGAGGTTTTTGCAGCTACAAAATTCGGAAAACACATACGAATTTCTTATGCTTTCTAATCTACTGGTCTTTAAAATTTGCTTTCGAATTATAGTATATAGTAGTCCTATTTCACCTCACATGTAAAAAAAAAAAAAAATTAATTGAAGCCGATATCATTTATTCAAGTTTATTAAGACATTAGCAATCAAAGTTACCCGGCCAATATAATATTTATTTAAACTTTAAGGAATAAGTCATTAACTTTATTTAAGAGAAGCTTCTCTCACTTTTGGCATTACTTGATTTCAGTTTTAAGGAATATTAGAAGTAATAAGTAATGCCAACTGTGAAAGAAGCTTCTCTTAAATTAAGATAATGACAAATTGATTACGATCAGCAATGACTAGTTTGTAGATTTTTGGCTATTGAGCATTGCATGGATGACAATACTGACACATCAAAGATTGTGTCCTGAAGAACAGCAGAACAATTACATTTTAATAAAGAAATGAAAGCTCTTCAATTGGTTCCTATCATAAAATTATTGTGCCATTATGATTACTTTCTAATAAAAAGTATCCTTTTTTAATAGTGGCGGCAAACCTGTGGTTCTGTACTGGGCGGCACATAAGCTGCTGAGAAAAATGTAATTAATTTCGCTACTGGGGCCTAGCTAGCTCATATTTAGATCCAACTTTTACCATTTTAAATCTTCTTTTAAAAAAAATATTTTAAAAAATACAATATTTGACAATTTTAATATTTTTCAAGGGAGGCTAGGCATCTTTCTCCTATATTTTCGTCTTTTATTTATTACACCCCTTGTCACTATAATGCAAACTATTCTTCTCTACTTAATATGATTTCTTTAAATCGGTTCTATTAGCTCAGTGGCGTCGCTAGGGGGGGGGGGGTTGCGCCGCCCCGGGTGACACCATTAGGGGGGGTGACACCAAAGGATAAATTTTTACTGTGTTACATTTTATGTCAGAAAAAAGAGACACATTTTTTAATATAGAAAGAAATTAAGAAACAATAAAATACGTTAAACGCCGAAACTTTTTATTGA
>MUZC01000454.1:641991-686151 GCA_002072015.1 Radix auricularia | reverse complement strand
CGTCAGAGGGGTGGGGGCGAAGAATACGATCTTTCTATTTTAAAAAATCAAAAGATGGGTTTTGTTGTTATTTTTAGAGGAAAATTATGAATTTAATGTCTTTGAGTTATATTTTTTTAATTTATATATTTTTAAGGCGTGCAAGCATAGATATGCATGTCTATGTATAGGTAGTCCTCCGGTTCGTAGTTGCCATCCTTACCAATGTTCCCTTCAAGCTGCAAGGCCGCGCAGCTATCTTGCAGATTCCGCGCAGGAGTTTTGAGTTATCATGCCGCAAATTTCAATAGGGGAAAAATTAGAATTTCTGCGCCTTTACCAGAAAAGTTAGTAGAAATTTTATCTCTTATTCTACCTGGGACACAGTCACAGCTTTTGTTAAAATCCAATTATGAAAACAATTTTAAATGTCCAGAATGTATCTTCCATTTCTAACATACAGCAAACAGACACTAACAACATAATTCAACTCATTCCTCTAAAGTTAATACGAGGAAAATATCAAACACTCCTTTAAAAAAATAATTGACATTGGTGACTTGCCTTGAAGCAGAACAAATACTTTAATATCACTTGCCGACAACTTACAAAAAAGACTTTTATGTCACGAACAAGCCGGTGTGATATTTTAATAAAAACAATTGGAGTTGTTTTTAGTGTGGTGAAATGAAGGCTTTGTAATGACAACTGGACGCCTTGAGAAGGATTTTTTTTAGACGACACAGAAATCAGATGGCTTTCACGACACTTTGGTTTACACGCATTGTTGCTCAAATTGTTGAGAAACATACAAGTACAGACTGAATACTGTGAAGAGCTGGTCCGTTTGTATAATGACCCATAGTCATGGTCAATAAATATTTTTTCGTAGTGTCATTCATGAAGTAGTTGGATAATTTGCCAAATTAAGCAGGCTGTTACAAAGGAAAAAATCTAACGACCATGGAGGCATACCAGTTTGTATAATGAAGGATCAATAACCTAAGAGGCCATGAGCACCTTGGTGACAATTTTCATTGGTCTGTAGAGGTCGCTAAAATGTTTTCAGGCTGTAAGGGTGAAAACATAGTCGCATTCTCAAATTCTTTTAATGTCTGAGTTGGCACGTGGACTATCGTTTTCTTGAAATCGGCTTGATGCTATGGCGTATATTGTTGTAAGCGTTAGTCGACACGTCAAATTTTAATTTCTGACAAGAAGAACTTGGTGCCCTAGTTTCTAAATAAAAAGCATCGTTTAAAGACTATGAAGACATTTTGCAGAAACTTATGGATCAGTATCGCAATTTAAATTTATGATTAATGCTAGCGGAAGAAAATAAAATGTGGGTTGAAGCAGACTTTCGACAAGGTGATTTGTCATTCAGTTTGCCATGACTGAAGAATAGTTCAGCGACTTTGTCATTCTGTCGGATATTTGTGCCACATTTCTTGCATCGAGCCCTGGTTGCGAATGTGGATTTAGCCTAATGAATTCTATAAAAGTAAAATATAGAAATAGGTTGGAAGAGTTACACTTAGACTTGCTTATGAGGATTAAATCTTGTCAGAATGATGGACATCGGATCAACCTTGACAAAGACTATAAAATATGGATCTCGTTGAAAGACAGACGCCAGATCGCCCCAGAATAGATTAGCGGCTTATGGGTATGTTGGCATTTCGTTGATTTATGCATGATAAATACCGTTGAACAGATGAACAGATATATACATTTATATTTCTTGTCTATTTTAATATAATCTAATATATTATTTTGATAAAGAAATGTGTCACTTAATGGACATCGGTCCCATTGTTGCATGTATTTTTGTGAGATGTCAAAAATTTGAACACAAAAAATGGTACTCTGTTAAACTTTGAACATGTGTTTTTTTAATATTTAGCACAACAACCGGCAAACCTTAGAGGGAACATTGATCCCCACTTAGCTGTTTATCTGTTATACAAACTTTTTTTTTTTCATGCGGTAAAGAAATAAAAAAACATCATTGAAGGAAAGAAAGTGCTGATTTACAGTGTTACAAGGTGACAAAAATTTAAAATGATGTATGTTCCTTTATTAGCCACGGGAAGACAGGATGAGTTCTAGGGATTTGGGGCCATGCATAAATGACGTCATGTGCCTAGGGGGAGGGTGTCCTTTATCTGTGACGATATGTGACAAGAGGGAGGGGTGTGTTTAAAAATGTAACGTTACATCAAAAACGTGAAACTTTAAATAAAGTTCCACTTAAATATTTGATTGTATACTATTTATATAATGACGTTTTCAATGGTTTCATGCGTGTTATGATATTAGAGTGCAGTCTTACACTAAATACATAGTTAAATGACAAAAAATAACTTGCCACTTGATAATTTTTATTTAGAAAATACGGCTTGGGGGATTCTAAGCATTGTGACGTCATATCGGGAAAAAAGGGGCTGAGGGTCTAAGTTCTAAGTTTTTGTGACAAAGTATGACATGGGAGGGGGGAGATCGGCAACATCGTGTGACGTCATTTATGGACGCCCGCTTTAGTCGTGAAGGGTTGACACCATGAGCTTCCGCCCCGGGTGACACCAACCCTAGCGACGCCCCTGTATTAGCTAACTATATTCTTAAAATGAACATATTCTTTACAATTTTACTTTTAACAGTTTTATAATGAGTAAAATACAGTAATTGTTTTTTTTAAAAACGTGAGATTGGGTTAGGAATCTGATGATGAACCTTTTCGGGGCCGTGTACCTAAAATTTAGACGAAATCCACTTATTTATAGCAAAGTGCCAACACTCAAATGAAACCCGAAAACGGGTGTTAGGCTTTGAAGAGCAATACACAACTCACACAATAATCTTAAGACTTACATATAAAAACAAGAAGAGTGTTTTCAACTATAAAAAAAACTTTTTCCTTCCAGAAATAGATTTGTTTTGTGGATTTTAATGATTTTTTTGCTGTTGTAAACATACTGATAACTCGCCAAACGTTGGCTCATAACTCATTGATTGTCACACAACACATGCATCACATGGGTTATCTGTTTGTTTCTAGTGTCACAAGGGATAGAATTCAAAGCTGAATACAGTTGTTCTCACGCTTAACATGGTCTAAACAAAATAAGAATAGCACCAATAAGTGTTGTCATTGACCTAAGCTTTTTTAGCAGATATTCCCACGCCTTAATTATTTCATTTTCATAACTATCAACTAGGGTGTCCCGTGTGATCTCTTTCAATTATATCTTCTAAAGTGTTGCACGAAGATCAGATAATTTTCTTTTCGTCGTACAGCGTGGTCTTGAAATTCAAATATGTCCGTTTCCAGATCATTAAGATCTAACAATTGTGAGTAAGAAAGATCAAGTTTTTCAAGCGTACATTTTTCGGGAGAGATAAGAAAACAAATGGTTGTTTCCAGTTGACGGAAGTCTAGAAGTCTGTTATTAAAATTTTCCTTTGCAGGTTTTACAATGCCAAAAAATTCCTTATAGATTTCTTCGTGAGTTTAAGGATTGTGTGCAAATTGTACAGAATTTCTAAATGTATCTTTAAATTTGGAAAATATTTCAGCTTTCCACCAGCAAGATCTCTTTCACAAATATGCAGTTTACCTTAAAATATTTTTATATAGCAAAATATTATTTCTGCCATTTTTCCCAAGCTTTGTAGTTACTTATTCAGTGCATTGAAGTGTTCTAAACTTCTAACTTAACATTTGATATGCTCTTTTTCAACATTATTAGGCTTATTTTGGTTGAACGCATCTGGGTATACTTGGTTTCGTTGCCAGGTTTTCTTGTTTTGTTATATTATCAAATTGCAAGTTTTACATTATATTTCTACATTCCCTTTAAGATTTTCAATTTATATAGGTTACCTATGATTGCTAAGATCTGAAAACTGGAATTTTTTTAACAATGAAAGTATTAAAACTCACGAGCAGTCTCAATACATTTGAATTCGCTTAGCAAACATTAGATACTTCAACGTTAGCATGTTCTTGCCATGTACCAACTAATATGGCTGTCTTAAATAATTGAATCGTCATAAATTGGGTAAAAATTTATGTATATCGTTTCTATGGTGATATATGAAAATCTTAAATGCCAGGGGCATAATGTGATAATTTAAAGTTAGTTAAAAGTGGAATCGTAATTATGCATTTAAAATTAAGAGGGTTTTAAGTATTCAAATAAACAATTATTTTTTAAAGCACAGATAAATTTCGTCCGTCATCTTTGTACTGTATTATCACTCATTAAAAGTATTTCTTTAATGTTTTCAAATATTTTTCTTTGACTGTTTGAGAACACTTTAAATCTTCATTTTTATTTTATTTTTTGTTTGACTATAGCTTTTTGTTCAACGTTCCTTATACTTGGCAGGTTTCTTTTAATCATTTGACATGGTTTTATTACATAGAAGACACATAGGTAAAATACTATTTCCTGGTGATGAAATAAAGCTAGACTTCAAATATTTAACACTGCTTAGTCGACATGTTTTCTTCGGCTCTTACTCTTGTAACCACTGTAAATAATTATTAACTTTCGGTAAGTAATGCTGCCGTAAAGCCCTTTTGGAAAATAGTATCTCATGTAAGGATGCAATTTAGATAAATATATTTCCTTCGTTGATTCACGTTCAACAATTGTAGTTTTCTATAGTTCTACTTCCTTTTCTACGTAAAACAAAATTGTGTTCTATGACTGCTAGCAAATAAGATCGTTGTTTAATAAATTTTTAAAAACCACTCAAGATTTCATTTTATTTATTGTTTATTTATTTGTTCAGGAACTACCAAATCTATTTTATTTTTCCACGGACCTCCAGTATGGGATCCCCAGGGATCCCTGGAATTCCGTAGGGACCACTTTGGGCACCACTGACTCATAAAGAATACTCTTAATAATATTTAGACATGAACGCGTCTAAAGTTGTTCAATGTGAGAATTGTTTTCTAAAACACTTTAAATTATAAATTATCAAAATTATTTTTAAAAATTTCTTTCGTTAGTATTTTTTGTTCAAATAAAAATATAAATGAAAAACTCTTAATTAAATATATATATATATATATATAAAGTAGAAAACCAATGTAGGCTTGAATGAAGATTTATTAAAAAGTTTTATGCAAACCATTGTTTGTTTATTCTGAGATAAATAAAAGATGGATCAACAACGAAAATCCCTAAACATGATTTCAAAACACTGAAAAAAAAACACTAAATATATTGAATAAGTTTACATTTATAATAAGCTAACAATATCCCTTGTACTCTTGCATTCAACGACGAAGGTCACTGCGTACATCCCAGTCCATTGTCCCCTGAAGCTGAAGTCTCGCCATCTGGGCAACACCCATACCTTGTTCCTGCACATCCGCCTACTTTGAAGCAGTTCTCCTTGTTAGGACCAGCAGACGTCTTACCGTCTTCACAGCAGCCATAACGGGTCCCTCTACAACCTCCAAGTTTGACTGGGGGGGGGGGAGTTGAGGAAATAATTAAAATTAAAATAAATAGACTGAAAAATAGGGATCGTGTGGTTGTAAACAATAATTGAACCATAAAAAGTTTATTGAAAATTGAATTACTATTTTGTAGAAATGATCCTAACGTGGAATGTAATTTTTTTACAAACATTATTTTATGTGCTTGAGTAGCAATCTAGTTTGCAATTAAGGTAGTGGACTTTAGTTAACATGGTCTTAATCCTTTTCGCTTACGCCTTACGCCATGTTACGAAAAAACTTTGTATATTTTTTTATTCTCCATATTGGTTTCAAAGGAACGCCGGGTATATTGGCTAGTTCTCATTTATAAAAGATGACGAACTTATTTATTAATTCTATATATTTCTATGACACTTCGAAATTTGTTCTAGTCTTAATATAATTTACCATTTTCTTTACGATTGTAATTTTTTTAAAATTATAATTATTTATGTGAAGACCTTTAAATTCACCATATATCTTATGAAAATTTGAACGAGCTCTAAAAATGATTTTGAATTTTGAGATCGCTTTGCAATATATTTTCAAATATTTAGATATGTAATGGTTTTTCCACATTAATCAAGATCTTTTTTTTTTCTAGAACGTTTTTTAAATTATTTAGATTTATGACTTCGTTAATCTTTTTTTTATAATTAGTGAGGTTTCTTGAATGTTAAGACATTAGCATTAATTATATTTACTTTTGTATGTTCTTAACTCTAGAAGCTTTAATGGATCATGGTAGAAATACAACAAACGTTTAGACATAATTGTTAGATATCCGACCTGGAACAAGGGCTAACAAATCGAGACCCTTCCTGTATTTTAAGTGGATCCCAGAAAGAAGTTAAATCCTGTGATCATGGGCTGAGCTGAGCACGACGGAATGAGATTGGAAAAAACTGGAGAATAACGAGGAATTAATTTATTAAAAAGCATTATCTCCCATTACGCGACAGTTCTATTTTGGGGAATATACCCGGTAACGTGTTCGGAGATGGGGAACATGTTACAAGAAATATTACCTGCTGCAAATGACTCGCTGCATGCTAGAGCCAAGAGAATGACACAAATAACAACTTTTGGTGCAAACATTTTTCTTTGGTTCTGAAATGTTTAGGAAAAAATGAGATGAGTATTAAGCCTAACGTTCGTGTAATATTTAAGTGTTGTACATCTAGTTTCAAGCACTAGAAGATGAATACAGGGTCACTTTGAGTGGCAGCATGGTAGGTGCAGGAGGGGGCAGGTTATAGAGAGTGGGAAATAAAAATCAGGAGAATGTGATAGCCAATGGCTAGATGAGGCCGGACAACTCCTGTCAAATTAACCAGCCTGACCCTAACAGCCTACTTGATAACAAGAACAAAAGTCAAATTCATTTTTTAAAATCTCTTTTTTTTTCCCTGAATTAAATTGATGCACATCAGGGCCGTCATAACGTATAGTCCCGTTTGGCATTTGCCCGGGGGCCAACAAGCGTAGGGGCCCCATGGGAAAACGTTTATCTATATATATTATGCACATTTATTTTTTTATTCCTGCTGGGGGGAGGGGGGCACACTCTCTCTTTGCCCAGGAGCCAAAATGTTGTAAAGACGGCTCCGATGCACATAAACTAACTCGATTTTTATCTGAACACTTTGCTACATTTTCAATAAGTTTAAATAATTTTTAAAAATAAACATTATAAGTAAATTATAACCCATTTATTGTTCCTTACATATATTTCAATGGAATGTTCTTGCATTCTGGACTCTTTAGACAGCATCTCATTGTAATATTTTATTGAAAAAACGTTTTAAAAAATTGATGACAAGTGAACGCCAGTAGAAAGGCAACAATGATAAGATTTTCAGTACATTAAAAAAACTGTGACTTTTTTCCCATGCGGAGTAATTATGAGACATTTTCTAACAGAATGCAGGACTAGAAATGACCCATGGATAAGAGTAGGACGCAATAATCTTCTGTATAAAACAAGCGTCTGTAACAGATAAGTCGGTACAAATCAAACGGCTTGAAATGTATTCCTGAAGTTAACCTCCAAAAAATACTTCATTCTTAAAACGCTTATTATAATTTAATAAGTGCTATTTGCCAATGATAACATGATAAAGTTTCCTTCTAGTACTCACAGTGATCTTGTTTGGGTGACTCAGACGGCTGCAATTTGAAGACTCCTCGATAGCACAAGAGACGCTTGGTGTGAATGTTGGGTGAGCTTGCCATTCTCTTATACTTTTGTTTAGTTCGTTATCCACCAGCACGTGCCCTGTTTTTAATGGGGCAAATTTGAATCTTTTTCACCATTGATTTAATCTTTCATCAATTTATATGTTAATACGTTAAGCGATTATGTTAAGTTTTCATTTAGGTGCTAAAAATCGGAATGTGAAAATAAGGGTAATGTCGATTTTGACGTATCGCTAGACATACGTAAACGGAAAACAGGTCAATAGGGTATTAGTTAGCCTGAAAGGACTTAACAAAACAGCGAAAGTTTCGGCAAGGAGCCTTCCTCAACGAACAAAAATACATATACAAAACGAATATAAAGAAAAGAAAAATAAGAACAGTGTGAGCTTATTTTGGAAAGGAGAGAGTGGCAAAACGAGTACGTTGTCAGCGCAAGCACAACATTCATTCCATGTGGTTCAAGAGCCCCATACTCTTGGATTAGTCTATTCTCCAGACTGACCCTCCTGGGTGTGTTTGTGCAAGAGACCATGGCAGTGACAGCCCATGTGGACGCGTCCATTGAAGTGTCGCGGGACCGGACACTGTTTGTCTTGTGTAATCGCACGACAATGCTCTGCGATACGGCAAGAGAGCAACCTTCCCGTCTAACCTATTTATTTTAAGAGCAGCACTTACATACAATGGCGTAGACCACATTGCGGCTAGAGCAAATAAGCCATCCCTAATCTTAAATATCTCCTCAGGGAAGGCCATCTTGTCCGTCTGTGAAACAAAAGAACATGTCTTACACCGACTTCTGCGCAAGGTAAAATTCCCAGTTGGTTGGGTGTAGTGGAAAGGCGACTACGAACCAAAAGATCACGCAGGTCCTTGTCCCCCCCCCTATATATAATGAGGTGTGGGGCGGAATTCATGTTGTTAGTCTCAGGGTCCGGGAGGAGCATGGTGCGGTTTTTCAAAAAGATTTCTTTTGCTTTGATGCTGTGAGGATGGTATGTGAGAACCACTTTGCTCCTCTCATTAGTATCGCTGATGCATGATACAAAGGTGTCGGCACGAGTGAAGCTTTTGACTCGCTGAAGCGCAGATCGTAGTATAGCTTCAGGCTAAAACATTTGTCTAAAAAACTATGAAAACCATTTCCAACACCTTTTCCCAAAAGTCCTCCTGAGATTGACACACTCTACGGAGGTGAAGAAGTTGAGTAAGTGGGATGTCGTCCTTGCAGGTTTTGCGATGAGAAGAAGCGTAGAGTAAATAACAGTGGCTGTCTGTAGGTTTGAAGTAGGACGAAGTGAGGAGTCAGTTTTTCTGGAGAGTTACAGTTATGTCTTAGAAGTTAAGAGACGGTTCAGAAATTTAATTAGTGAACTTGATGGAGGGGTGGAAAGAGACTACAAAGTTGATGATTGCGTCCAGTTCACTTCTCTCCACATTAGTCACACTGATTCTGTCATGTGTGTACCTCTTATAGAATTCGGGGAGGCGACCAATGTATACTTGTTCAACTCGGTGCTCGAAATGAACAAGCACGCATAGCTTGGTCCCATTTCGGTCTTCATCCTTCTACCTACAAGGGAAGTTGGAGAATTAGTGATGTGTCAGTTTTAATTTTTTTTAAATCTCCATTTGGGCCCTGGCATCTGGGGAGTGATAATTTAAATATTTTTTTCGCATGTTATCATCGCTGGACTGTACTTAACAACTTCCTTAAGTTTCATGCTTTGTCCTACACGGGAGATTTGAGAAGTATTGATGAGTTATGTTTTATATGGCTCATATAAGGAAAAAAATAATAAATTTGTGCCCCTCAGCGCCGCCCCTTCCCCACAAGTGAGAATTTAAATTAAAAAATTATTTTTCACCTATTACCATTGCGGAAGGGTATATAACAATTTACCTGAATTTCATGCTCCTGTCTACACGGGAAGATGGAGATTTAATGGTTAGTCTTTGTTATATTGCTCATATAATGAAAAATATTAAATTTAGTCCCCTTGCCCCCAGTGAGTGATAACTTTATACTATTTTTAACTGTTACCATAACGGGAGTGTACTTAACAACTTCCAAAATTTTAATGCTTCTACCTACACGGAAAGCTTAAAAATTAGTGATGAGTCAGTTTTATATAAGAAACAAACTGCATATGGGTTGCACCCTTCCGGCAGTGATAATTTAAATATTTTTGCCTGTAACCATCGCAGGGTGTACTCAACAACTTTCCAAAGTTTCATGCTTCTACCTACATGGAAAGATGGAAATTAGGGTTCATTCTGTTTTATATTAGCCCTTGCAGACCATTTAATCTGAAAAAAAAGAAATTATTTTTACCTGTAGTTTACCACAAAATTGTGTGTAGGCCCTCAAACTTGCTTTTTGACAGTTAATGCGGCCCTCCGGTAAAAAAAATTTGGGGACCCCTGCTGTAACAAGTTGAACAATTTTTTATTGACCTTGCTCTGGTTAAAGTCTTGTGAGCCAGTGTTTAATTCAATGGCTTCCACCACAATGAATGCGACGGTTGACCGAATAATTGCCACTTAAAATTATAAAAAGGTGTAAACACGTCCATTGAGATGGCACTTTGTAGGGCTGCTTTTGGGGGTGGGGCCTAGTAACAAGGGATTGGATAACAGGAGGCAATAGACATAGATATGGGCAACAGTCAATAATAGACATAGATATGGGCAACAGTGGGCAATAGACATAGATATGGGCAACAGTGGGCAATAGACATAGATATGAGCAACAGTAGGCAATAGACATAGATATGGGAAACAGGAGGCAATAGACATAGATATGGGCAACAGTGGGCAATTTACATAGATAAGGGCAACAGTAGGCAATAGGCATAGATATGGGAAACAGTGGGCAATAGACATAGATATGGGCAACAGTGGGAAATAGACGTAGATATGGGCAACAGTTGGCACTAGACATAGATATGTGCAACAGTGGGCAATAGACATAGATATGGGCAACAGTGGGAAATAGACGTAGATATGGACTACAATGGGCAATAGACGTAGATATGGGCAACAGTGGGAAATTGACAACAGGAGGCAGTAAACGCAGATGCGTCATTTGTCTTTTCAAGTGATCATTTTTCTAAGCCTCTAGTTTAAACCATCAAAACAAATTCTTTAATGGAAAAAGTGATCCGTTTGTTTTTTGAAATTTTGTCATAAAAGTATTGAATTTTTTATTCCATTGAAAATAAACACAAATTTAACATAAGTTTTTGTGTTTTTTTTAAAATTAAAATCCTTGAATAAATCAGTATAAAAAAGAAATCAACCTACCTATTTTCTCACCTAATTAAGCAATTTTCATACGTTTGTCACATCAATAAAAATCGAGAACATTGAAGTCAATGAGCCTGATAACGGTAGCTTCATTTAAATATCCACCTACATAATAAATGTAGCCACTAGCTAGCAATCCAAAAGTAATGACAGTGGTGGGAAGATGTGTAACATGGTTGGTTTGACCCCGTTCTCTGTTTGTAGGCGTTAATTAAAAAAAATCTCTTGCACCAGATTGAAGTCCTTGGTAAACAGAAATAACTTTAATGCAGCAACTGAACGTGTGTACACTTTCTACAAAGTAAAAGTCATCAATAAGAATAAAGCACAGCCATCTCTCTCCGGTACCTGCCTACAACTACTCATGCATCCTGGGACACCTCTTCTTCTCATCATGTGATCTCTTTCAACCAGTCATTTCTCAAGTGACAAGATGTATTACAATAGAGTTAACTCTTCACGCTCTTTTATGGTGTTAGTAATTAACAGCCCCGAATACGTTGTGATAGAATTCAAAGCTTATACCATATGCAGTGGAGTAGCGAGAGGGGGGCAAGGAGGGCAAATGCCCCGATCGTCACTTTTTGGGGGCGGCAAATTATTTGTTGTTTATTAGCTTCTATAAATGTTTTTTAATAGAAATTTTAATCAAACTTAACTAAATACCACATAAGAAATTTCTAAAATAAATGACAATACCATAAATATGTAAACGTTTCTATTGCTATAACGTTAAAATCCATGTTGAATATAAACTGATACTTATGCTACTGGACTGAAAATACGAGAGGCATGAAAGTGATTTTGATCTGCTAGTAACTTAATTGATTCTTAAAATTTTACAGCCATTCCTGTTGTATAAACAAAAAATTACTGTGCCCTATCAATTTCAAAACAAAAGCCTAACGAATGCTCTGGGTGGCACTTTGCTAGGGGCAGCAAATTCCTTGTTGTTAAATATCTTCTATAAATAAAAAAAGTAATTTGAAAATGTAAAAGAAAAGAAAATCCTAGGAAAAATTATAAAAGAAAAGAAGGAACTATATTAAAATATGTAATCGTTTCTAATTCCAAAACTTAAAACTCCATAATGAATCTAACTTCTAATATTCTAATGCTACTGACCTGCTAAAAGGGACTCTATTAGCATAGAAAATGACACTGATGAGTTGATACTTGCAACTGATTCAGTTTGTCAGCCACTTTTTACGTAGAAACGAAAATTGCTGTATCTCTTAAATACAACCAATGAAACTTCCATAACAAGAACAAAATTGATATAAATAAATTGCCCGTACGTAAAGATAACAACTTTGGCGATTATTGTAAGTTCAGCGAGATTAAGAAAGTGTCCAACATATTAAATTTAAACTTCACAAAAAAAAAGGAGGATTAGCTTTAAATTACAACATTTCTGAAATGCATTTAAGTAAATGATTTAAATGTTTTAAATGAAAGTACAGTGACGCACAACGTGTGTAAGTACTTCGTTATTGCTGGAAAGTATACAATGTAAAATTAGTTCTTTTCTCAATTCATTTAAATCTGATATTTTTACATTCTGCTCTTATTGCAAAAATCTCTCCAACCATTCTTAGTACATTAGCACTTTTTAACGCATTCTTTTCCATGTCGAAATTCGTTTTGAGATATCTGAATGCTGCTGCATACAAGGCATTAAACAGATTTCTGGCTACAAAGTATTTAATATACCATGAACCCATTTTGAGGTTATTTTGAAAACTATGAAAAAGGCACACAAAAAAACTAAACACAAGCACGGCAACTTTGCTAGCCACAATGAAATCTTTTCTTTTCCATTTATGTATTATCTGGAAACATGTAAATGAACTTTATGAAGTCATTGATACCGGAAATTCAGGTGTTAAAATACTTTACAATGGCTACTCACAGAGATACTAATGGAATACTTAAAGAATGCTTTTACTTTTGCTAATATTTTATGTGGATACCTTATCATTTTTATAACTAAAGGAGGTAGCAAATTATTGGCTATAAAAGCGAGTATATAGCAATATTATGTAGGAAAACAGTTGAGAAGAAAGTTGTATACTTTATAAGATTAGGTTACTGTATAAATTAATGGGAGGTTATGGATGATATAGCATTCGGAAATCAGATGAGATTTTCCTACAGTAGGTAACCTACTAGATTTTGAAATTTTACCTTCAAATTAAAGTATTCAAATTTAAAGTATCTTAAATGACATTGTCAAACAAAGAATATTCCAGACGGGGAACAAAAATTAATGTTATTTATTCAAACAGATGTAATTTATTCAAGTTTTTAAGATATTTAATATCAAAGTTACCCTGCCTATTATAACATCTTTGATTTTAATAATGGTTAAAACTGTAATAAATTATACTAGCTGTGAGATGAGCTATCTAAAATTAATGTCAATGAAAAGTTGATTACGATCAATAATGATTACACCAAGATAGACTATAATCTATAGCTTTTCGGCTATTGAGCATCTCATGGCTGACCTTACTGATAAATCAAAGAAGGAAAAGAAAAAAAATAGTTTCAATATAGAAATTAAAGCTTTTCTATTTATTTTTTTTAAAACAAAAACTTTTAGCAATAGCGTCCTTATCATTATTTAAGAAAACAAATCTTATCGCGATAGTCGGCTATAGCATCAACGCATACCTACGCAACGCCGCTGACCATATGACATTTTGTAACGGGAATAACAAAGTATACATTGTGTTTTTTTTATAGACATACAAATATTGCCGATGTGTGTAACATGTTGACTGAAATCTTATGCTTCAATTTGATCTTTTCATTGGGAAGAGTTCTTTTTAAAGTGATCTACATCGGCTACTTATTTTATATGGGTTAGCCTACTTTCAATTAATTAATATTTCATTTTTTTAATGTTATAAGTTGTATTAATTTTATAGGATAGATACCAAGCTGCCCACTGTTTCATTTCGACTTTTTATTTTCCACAGAAGCATCAATCAACAAATCAGCCTTGTAGAATGTTGATTTTTCAAGGGAGCCTATTGATTTTTCGTTTATATGCCATTGTGTCATGAATTACGTTCCCAGAATATCATGTTTTAATTAATTCACTTATTCCATGGTTTTCAAATATTTTTCTTTACACTTTGAATCCGTATTAACTTTAGACTTTATATGTTAAATATTCTTCCGACATTAATTCATTATTTTCGTTAACCTTTTTAAAAGAATAAAAATGAAAACGTATATTTTGTTTGACGAAATTTTGAAAACGCATAACATTTGCGGACCAAAAGGAAAGGTTTCTTGCAACACAAATACACAGAGTTGTCATAAAGCTAATGATACAACATCAAGCTTGATTAAATTAGAACCTTAGTTAGCTAATAAATACTTGATAGATAAGAAGACAATGTAATATCTTACAATTTAAAAACGAGATAAATAGAGTTTGGTACAGATTTTAAGTTTATTTTTATATTAACGAAAAAAGTTTTTCTTGGAAATTTAAAACAAATCTCTGCCAATGACTTTTAAAGCTTTTTTTATTTTTGTTCCACTCCATTTACAGTAATTTACTTTAATGATTAAATATTGAGCTTTATTCTAATTGTAGTTTTTAGTTTGCTTAAAATGAGCGTTGAAGATGGTCATTTTTTTTTCGTTACAACCAAACAGAACAGTTTTTTTTTTGTTGCTTTTCCGGCTTTTTGTTGCAATTACGTCTCTACAATAAACATTAATTAATAAAACCATCTACATTCCAATATTTACAAGCCTCTAATCACACCAAAATCCGGAGCATAAAATACACATTACATAGCCCGTTGTTTCCAACAGACCCTCTAGTATTGAGCCCCTCCGACGGTTAGGGCCTCCAATCAATACGATGTTACGGCATCTCCACAAACCCCTGGCTCCTGGCAACACCCTGGCATCAAGCCAAGACTTCCCTCTTGGTGGCCTTCTTTTTATTTAAGCTGCAGTCACCGATTTATTTTATAGGGAGGGGGGGAATCAGACCAATTATTTGTATGCTTTTTTTCCCCACAGTCTTTGTGGACCCCTCTCTACAAATATTTCTAATCTTATCTTGATAAGTTTACAGAGAAACATTAGATTTTTTTTTTTAAATGCATCACTTTTATCAGAAAACCTTTTATTTGTAACTTCTTTAAGAAATGTTCCAGGAAATTTTGCAAAGCTTTTTATGTGGTATCAATCTGTCAGTCAATCTGTTATGTTGTATCCATTTTTAAAAGACATTTAACATTAATTTGACAGAGGGCGCCACAATATTTTAGTTTTATCCCAGCATACCACAAAAATAACGACTTCCGCCTGTGCATGCCAACGCCTACGGTCGCCTTCATTAAATAGGGCGGGGCTGGAAAATGTTTTATTCAGAGTAGGTTGGAACTGCTAAAATTCAGCTTAGTCGCAGGTACTTGACACTGAATACGTTAGTATAATCGCAGTTAGGGTTGTCATATATAGTCGCGACCTTGTCGGGAGACTGATTTTGGGCAGCGGAAATTAAGTTTAAAAAAAATTATTTAACGTAATTACTTTTTTTTATTAAGGACTCAATTATATGCAACTTATTGTTGTGGAAGTAGGTAAAACAACTGGTACACGATATTTTTCGGAATATTTCTCATTTTGTGTCATTTTTTTGTGTGAGAGTGTAGATAATTAAGTGCTTGAGCTAAGCTCGTAATATTATTTGCGAAATCTTTGACAAAATTTAGTCGTATCGGTATTTTGTGACAAAAAAGATACAAAACGGTAACGGTCGCGGTGAATCAAGATGAATGGCAACCCTATATACAGTAGAGTTTCTATGTCAGTGGAAAGAACGACTACCTGAGCTGATCCTGTGTAAATTAAATGACAGTGCGCTATGACTGAATTATTGAAATAACATTTTGATTGTGAACTATTCTAGAAAAAAAATAATTCAAAGCGATTACACAAACGTGGAAAACACTTGAAAATTTTACAATAGTTCATTTGAAACAACAATTTGGGTATCAAGTTTTTTTTGTCAAAGTCAAGAGCATTCAAACATCATCAGATCAGTCACGCTGCAAGTCAAGTTTGTTTACTCAACCGTTTTCTTTTTTCCTGTTTATTTCTTACACAATGATTGATAACTAACATAAAATGTACAAGGCTGATAAGAAAACAAAGTATACAGTCATAGTAACTGACAACTAAGCGGGATAAAGCGTTTCCCTGTAACCCCAAAAGACATCATTTCATGTCCTTCTGGTGGAGGACTTTATACCAGCCTGTGAGTGCCAGCAAGCACGTGACCAAGACAAAAATGCCCGTCACGACCACACTTTTCAGTTTTATTGAATTTATCCCGTGTCCAAAGAGAGGCTCTTTACAAGAACATACATCGTGTCTTATTTGTACTGGTATGGTACATTTAATTTTGAATGGACTTTGACTAAGTAGGAATTGATGATGCAATGGGTTATTGTTTTTTTTCCTGCCAGAATTGATTTGTTTTACTTTTGAAGCAGGAGACCCTAGCATACATTTGCTTACTTATAAATAATGTGATTTCATTTATTCAATATCTGCATAACAGATTTGTGTTTCTTTCGTAACTGTAGTTTATATATGTGTATATACACTTATAAAAAACCCATTACAACTGGAAATAAATTTTACTCAGTAAAAAAACAAAAACAAAAACAAAACAAAACAAAAAAACAACTCAACAACAGCCCCCCCCCCCCCCCCGGTCACGATATTCATTTCTAAAGAGCGAAAAAAAAAAATTAAAAAAAAAAATAAATAAAAAAAAGGTACACTTCTGCTGTTATTATTGGTGTCAAACACCTCCATAATTCAGTGACGTGATGTAACGCTGTTATTGATATACAGTAACCCTTAAAACGTCTAATTTCTTCGTTATGTCCTCAAAACTTCCAGTTAGTGAAGATTTCATTCACTTCGTGCGTTTTGATGGCTAAACACCAAAGGTGGCCTAAACAAAGAGTGTTTTATAAAGATTACCAAAAGATGAAAACATCCTAATGTTTATATGAGGCCATGGGCTGGTGTTATTATGTAGGTGTACCGACCTGATGGAGTTAGGTTGGAAATTCACTGGTAAAAATAGTTTTTATGGCTTTTAAATATTTATAAAATTATAAATAACGGAGGCAAAATACATGCTGCCTTTGAAAGAATATATATTTTTAAAAATGAATTTGTTCACCATTTCGAAGCCTATAAAATTCATATAAACGATCATATGCAAATGACCATGACAAATGACCCCGCTGGTGTCGAAAGATTACAGTGGGCAAGCAGAGTGGGAGGAAAAAAGAAGTAGATGGAGTGGTGGTTGTGGAAACAAGGCTTCTTGCGTTCACTTGCGTTGTTCCTTCATAGAATAACATATGATTCGTAGTGTAATCGATATCACGTCCGCCTTGCACGTGGATAGTCCTGGGTTCAATGTCCAGATGGAACAATTTTAAAACAAAATTAAGTGGTTTTTTTTATTGCCTGTTTTTTTCCCCCATTTTTTTCGAACATCACTAACCCTAGGGTTTGAAAACCACAGTTTATGGTTGGCAAGAGATGGTAGTAAAGGGTGGGGCAGGTAACAACAACCGCTGTGCACATGTCTCCAAGTTGAGTAGCTTTTTTCATTACTTCTTGCTTCAGTTTGTGTCCGTTCTCTCACCCCATCCCCCACGTTCTTTGCACTATCTATGATGAGCAAGTCCGCTGCGTATGCTACGCCGCGGGTTATCTTGTATAAAATTATTTCAAGAAATTTCATTGGCTTACTGGTTATATTTAATGGTTACTTCTTATTTATCATTATTAGTAATATATCAGTGTAAATAAAATTGAATAACATATTACACACAAACTACAACTTTTTCATTGTTATCTCCAAAAGATTATGAAAATAAATATTTATTGTAAAAAGATATGACGTCGAATTTCATGTTTCAAAACAATTTTTGTAAAACTGACATCAATAACACCGACATCAGAACTTGGTTTTAAACACCAACATCAGATCCTGGTTTTTAACACCGACATCAGAACTTGGTTTGAAACACCAACATCAGATCCTGGTTTTTAACACTGACATCAGATCCTGGTTTTTAACACTGACATCAGATCCTGGTTTTTAACACCAACATCAGATCCTGGTTTTTAACACTGACATCAGATCCTGTTTTTTAACACTGACATCAGATCCTGGTTTTTAACACCAACATCAGATCCTGGTTTTTAACACTGACATCAGATCCTGGTTTTTAACACTGACATCAGATCCTGGTTTTTAACACCGACATCAGATCCTGGTTTTTAACACTGACATCTGATCCTGGTTTTTAACACCAACATCAGATCCTGGTTTTTAACACTGACATCAGATCCTGGTTTTAACACTGACATCAGATCCTGGTTTTTAACACCGACATCAGATCCTGGTTTTTAACACTGACATCAGATCCTGGTTTTTAACACCAACATCAGATCCTGGTTTTTAACACTGACATCAGATCCTGGTTTTTAACACCAACATCTGATCCTGGTTTTTAACACTGACATCAGATCCTGGTTTTTAACACTGAAATTAGATCCTGGTTTTTAACACCGACATCAGATCCTGGTTTTTAACACCGACATCAGATCCTGGTTTTTAACACTGACATCAGATCCTGGTTTTTAACACCGATTTCAAGGTATGAGAATCACTGACTGAATTTGTTGTAAAATTGTCGTGAACATGTTGTGAGCTGTGTTCAGGTAAACAGTATTTGTGTTCACATGCACTGACTTGCAGAGTTCGTTCAGGGCTATATATAGTGTGAGACGGACAGTGCGACGGTGTCGAGTAGAGGTCAGTGTGTAGTGTGTGGCGGACTATAGGACGGGGTAGTACTAGGCGAGTGTTTGTCATTCATTTTATCGAGGTGGCTCGAATGTTGTGACAATCACGAGAAGAGAGACTTGTGTGGAATAAGCCTGTGATTGGAAGTACTGGATGGCTGGATTGACTTTATTGTAGTACTGCAGCTATTGTATTATTGAAGAAGTATCTATACGTTAATTATTACAACAATAAAGAATCATATTACTATTGACAAGAGTCGAGACGTCTGTCTTATTATATCCAGAACCCAGAACGCAACAACCGACATCAGATCCCAGTTTTTAACACCAACATCAGATCCTGGTTTTTAACACTGACATCAGATCCTGGTTTTTAACATTGACATCAGATCAGGGTTTTTAACACCGACATCAGATCCCGGGTTTTATCACCGACGTCAATGCCTGGTTTTTAACACAAACTGTCAGACCATTGTTTTTAACATTGACATCACAGCCTGGTTTTTGACACCGACATCAGAGCCTGGTTTTTAACACCGACATCAGATAATTTTCTATAACACAACAAGCAGAAATAATGGTCCATAACAGAGACTTTAGAAAAATTAACAGTAAAAACGACATCTGAAAATTTTCTTTAACATCATCAATGCCATTTTCTATAACACAGGCATCAGAGACGTGCTTGTATCACAGACATCATAGACTTGCTTGTATCACAGACATCAGAGACTTGGTTGTATCACAGACATCAGAGACTTGCTTGTATCACAGACATCAGAGACTTGCTTGTCTCACAGACATTATTGTCCATCCAACCAATATGTGTGACACGTCACAAGAAGATTAACATCTCAAGCCGTAATTCCGCATCAAAGGAGTTGTTAGCTGGTACATATTGCTACTGTTGTGTACATTCGTGCGTTTGTGTGTGTGAGTGGAGATGTTGTAGAGACGGAGGGGGGAAAGGGGCGGGGGGATGGTTAGCCAGGCAACTGAGCCCATGACATGACATTTGACCCCTTTATGTAGTCTACGACAGTTGGGTTCTGCTGCAAGCGTCTCTAACTCTAAAGCTTTTCATTTGTTTAGCAAAAGTGGGTCAGTTATGTATAGAATATACGGCTCTATTGATTTCTCCATCGTCAGTTCCAATGTGCGCTGTTTGCGTTTTGTGAGCCCTATGCTTTTAGGACGGTTTTTCCCCAGCATTTTGTCTTTTTCTAATAAAAGTCTCTTAGTACTTATGTCATATGATGTAAACTCTAATCGTACATTCTTTATTTAGACACAACAGCCCTCGTATTCCTTTCTTTGCTCTTTCGTGTGTTAAATGTTTCGGACTTTTGACCTCCCCCAACCCCTTCACCCACACGTGTCAGTTCTACCTCCCAGCGTGTGAGGGCCGAGCGGCCAGCAGGCCTCCAGGTCTCAGATGGCCTGTTAGATCACAGAAAGCTGCTTACAGAGCAGTTTTAAATGTAGGGCCTCGGTGCAGGAGCCCCCTGGTGCGATGTATTAGGGTATTGACCAGATCCGGGTACCACCGAGTCGTGTCTGCGTTGAGTCCTTGTGCCAAGAACCCGACTACATGCGGATCGTGTGCCTTCTGGAGTTATTCCTCCTGAGTTATCGACTGTGCTGAGGGGGGTCATCTCGCTTGTTCGGTGGGTGTGGACCAAGGGGTGATCACCCCAGCAGCTCTACCGTTATGTGTGGGAGTTACGTGCCCTGAAAAGTGTTTGGTGTTCGATGATGATTTGCATGGCACCATTCCACGGGGAATAATTGCACGGTAATAGGATTAAAATAGACTTAGTTGTGTGTTAAGCTCGGCACGCTGTCCATGCATTTGCCTATGTAATGGTCTCATAAATAACTGAGTTGACGGATTTGTTTCTCTAATGTGATTTCATCGTCAGTGTGTTCGCGTGGTTCAATAGCATTTATATACGCACTGTGGCTAAATTGTTATCAATCGGCCAAGGACAGGGATATTTAAATATGTGTTCACTTATTCGCACAGGATGCAACCGATAAGCCTTTCTTTGTTGTATGTAAGTTTAAAGTTTTGCAATGAAAATATTCCTGTTTAGTCAGCTCTTTACGCTTGCTCTGTCTTCAAGTTTTCAGATGTAGCTCTCTATACATGATTAATGAATGTCGTTTTTTAATAAACACTAATTGAGGCTAGTAAAGCATCGCGTGGAAATGAGTGTGAACATTGGTTTGCGGATAGCATTCATGAATTGTGAAGACTTTAAAGTGAGTAAAACAAGGAAAGATGGAAAGACTGTGTCAGGCATTCAGGGGAGGATGTGGAATTAGTGGTGTGGTTGGGGTTAATCGACGTAGGGTGTTGTATTGTGGTTGGTATTGATTGTACAGACAAAGTAATGTTCCTGGGAGAATAGACACATTGAGGTGTAAGAAGGGACACGCAAGGTGTGGGAATGGTGAAAAAAGGGTGGGTGTAGTGATAAACAGACAAAATGTGTATATTGTGGTAGACAAAGTGTAGGTATTGTGAAAAAGTCTGGGTATAATGATAGACAAAGTGTGTGTATTGTGTTAACTCATGTGTGGGTATTGTGATAGCTAATCTGTGGGTCTTGAAATAGAAAATGTGTGGCCATTGCATTAGACTGTGCGTAGGTGTTGTGATAGACAGTGTGTGGATGTTGTTGTATACAATGTGTGGGGGGTTGTGATAGCCAATGTGTGGATGTTGTGATAGCCAGTGTGTGGGTATTATGATAGCCATTTTGTGGATCTTTGGGTATTGGGAAAACAATGAATATGGTTTTTTCTTAGAAAGTGTTTGGGTGTTGTGATAGACAATGTGTGGGTGTTGTGATGACCAATGTATGGGTGTTGTGATGACCAATGTTTGAGTGTTGTGATGACCAATGTGTGGGTGTTTTGATAAACGGTAGAAAGGTGTTGTGATAGCCAATGTATTTGTGTTTTGAAAGACAGTGTGTAGATGTTGTGATAGCCAATGTGTGGGTGTTGTGATGAACAATGTGGGAGGGTGTTGCGATAGACTGTAGAAAGGTGTTGTGATAGCCAATGTGTGGGTGTTGTAATAGACAGTAGAAAGGTGTTATGATAGCCAATGTGTGGGTGTTGTGATAGACAGTAGAAAGGTTTTTTGTGATAGTCAATGTGTGGGTGTTGTGATAGACAGTAGAAAGGTGTTGTGATAGTCAATGTGTGGGTGTTGTGATGAACAATGTGGGAGGGTGTTGCGATAGACTGTAGAAAGGTGTTGTGATAGCCAATGTGTGGGTGTTGTAATAGACAGTAGAAAGGTGTTGTGATAGCCAATGTGTGGGTGTTGTAATAGACAGTAGAAAGGTGTTGTGATAGTCAATGCGTGGGTGTTGTAATAGACAGTAGAAAGGTGTTGTGATAGTCAATGTGTGGGTGTTGTGATAGACAGTAGAAAGGTGTTGTGATAGTCAATGTGTTGGTGTTGTGATAGACAGTAGAAAGGTGTTGTGATAGTCAATGTGTGGGTGTTGTGATGAACAATGTGGGAGGGTGTTGTGATAGACAGTAGGAAGGTGTTGTGATAGTCAATGTGTGAGTGTTGTAATAGACAGTAGAAAGGTGTTATGATAGCCAATGTGTGGGTGTTGTAATAGACAGTAGGAAGGTGTTGTGATAGGCAGTAGAAAGGTGTTGTGATAGACAGTAGGAAGGTGTTGTGATAGCCAATGTGTGGGTGTTGTAATAGACAGTAGAAAGGTGTTATGATAGCCAATGTGTGGGTGTTGTAATAGACAGTAGGAAGGTGTTGTGATAGACAGTAGAAAGGTATTATGATAGCCAATGTGTGGGTGTTGTGATAGACAGTAGGAAGGTGTTGTGATAGACAGTAGAAAGGTGTTGTGATAGTCAATGCGTGGGTGTTTGTGTGGAGTGGTCTCTGAGTTTTATAGTAACGTAATTGATGAACTGACAATTAAATGAGATAAAATGATACGAAACGTTGTGTCTTTGTCACTATGGACAGAAAATCTGTATCTAGATGTATATGCAGAAGTATGGTAGGATACATAGATGTGGAAAATTTCTTGGCTTAGTGGTTAAAGTGAGGTATCAGAATGAAAATTTTGTGTATTAGAACAGAGGGAAAAGTTAGGTAATTTAGGATGATTTTTTTAGGATAAATTGTCTGACTGAGTTTCACGGAATGAAAGACGAAGTGAATGGCAAGGCAAGACAGACCCAATGAAATATTGTCAAATGTAACATTGAATTATTATTTATTTATTTATTTTGTTTTGATTTTTGGCTTTTCCGTTAGTTTATTTTAAGCTAGCTGTTCCTTCCACTGTATTTTATTGATTGATTCATTTTGTTTCCACTCTTTTGATAAGAGCACTCAAACAGTTGATGAGGTTATGACGAGTAGTAACAGTTGGAAACATCTCGCTTGAGGTTTATCGATTGAATTTATGGGTGATTGAATGTTGTTGTGTTTTTGTTTTTTTGTTTCACCTGCAGCGTTATAATTTCTTTTGAAAAAACTCTTCAGTGCTTTAGTAAAAATATATAATTTGTAAGGAATATTTTATTCAGAACAAGTAAACTTAACTACATGCGTATTAAACTTATTTGCATAAAAATGTTTTGCGCCCACTGAAATGTTTAAACCTTAATTAGAGAGACAATAAAGTAATTATGGTACACAGATTTAGCAATTTAAAAGATGCACTGGCAAGTCTTAATGTGCTAGATTGGTATTACTTATAAAGATTCATTTCTGACAATTGAAGCGGCTTTTTTTAAAATAAAGTTTTTAATGAACCACTTATGTGCATTAAATACATTGGCGTCTGACGCACTAACTAAAGTCGAACTCCAAAAATATGTTAATTTTCTTTAACATTATAAGCCTCAGAAACCATATACATCACCTCTAAACGCTAATGATATACTGCAACATTAATCTGATCTATTCCAACCACACCAATGCCCACATCAACCATCTGATCTATTCCATCCTCATCCAACACCTAATCAACGATCGGATCTGTTCCAACCAAATCTATCCCCACATCAAACATGTGATTTATTCCAACCACATATATCCCTGCTTTAACCATTTGATCTATTTCAACGACATCCATCCCCTCATCAACCATCTGATCGATTCCAACCACATCCATTACTTCATCAACAATCTGTTATATTCCAACCACATTCAGCAACCATCTGATCTATTCCAACCACATCCATTACTTCATCAACAATCTGTTATATTCCAACAACATTCAGCAACCATCTGATCTATTCCAAACACATCCATCGACCAATAAACCATCGGATCTATTCAAATCATATCCATAACCTCATCAATCATCTAATCTATTCAAATCATATCCATAACCTCATCAACCATCTAATCTATTCAAATCACCTCCATCAGCTCATCAACCATCTCATCTATTAAAGTCACCCCCATAACCTCATCAACCATCTAATCTATTAAAGTCACCTCCATCAGCTCATCAACCATCTCATCTATTAAAGTCACCTCCATAACCTCATCAACCATCTCATCTATTCAAGTAACTTCCATCACCTCATCAACTCTATATTCAATTTCAACCACATCCATCACCTTATCAACCATCTGATTTATTACCCCAAACCATACCATCTATATTAAAGGTTTTGGTTTTGAAGGTAAAGAGTTATTTTTTGTACCCACATGAAAAGACCAAAAGAAAACTTAACGAAAACCAAAAAAAAGACGTTCATTTATCCATTTCAATACTTTCTTTATCCAACTGAAAAACAATAAACTTAGTGTAAGAAACATACTGCTCTCTGTTAAGAAGTTTCGCTTGATATTTTTTTGATATTTTATTGAGCTAGTGCATGCAGGACCAACACTTGACCAATTATCTTTGGTATTTATTGTTCTTGTCTGTAAATGATGTACATCAAATAGTACAATTATTATCTTGCCCCCCTCCATCTCCCTCTTTTTCTCTCTATCTCTCACAATCATTCTCATTCTTTCTCACCCCCTGACTCCCGCCTCAATAATTCTCTCTCTTCCTTCTCTTTCTCAAATTTCCTCTCTCTCTCTCTCTCTCTCTCTCTCTCTCTCTCTCTACTTCTTACTCTCAGTTTCTTTCTCACACACACACACTCTCTCTCTCACTTTCTCGCTCTCCCTTTTTCACACACAAAATACCTCCCCCCTTAACACACCCAGGATGATACCCACTCTCACACATACACATAAATGTCTTTGAAACATAACTTTTGAGTATTATACTTGAATAGATATCCAAATCTTAAATCTTAAAAAATAAGAAATCTTGTATAGGTGTAATAATTTTTCTATTTAAAATCATGAAAATAGTAATATAACTCAGCCAATGTGTAAAAGAAATGGTGTTGGTGAAATTATATTGAAATAATTCAAATTCAAGTGCACATGTCTCATTTTGATGCCCGTGGGGCGGCGGCTGTTCGTACTAATTAGGATTCATCTAAATTTGATTTTTAAAAAAGTGAATCTTAATAGTTTGTTTTAAAATTGTATGTAACACGAAGATGTGAAATTAGCAAGGCATCGTATACAGATTCAACAGGGCTGGAAAGTTAAAGCAATTGATTCCAGCTATTGAAAAAAGCATCTGAAACATGACGTGCATGGATATTGTTATTAGATTATAGATTAAATATTAACCTTAACAATTAACTTCTGAAGACTAACAAATTAGATTAATTACGTCCAGAGATGTGTTCATGTTTGGTTAAGCCCGATCAAATTAGCGGCGGAGAAAAATGGGGAAGGGGTTTTGCTGCCATTGTATGTAGTTGATCGGAAATCCCCATACTCAAAATAATAAAAACCTTAAAAACGGTGGATCTCCTATTCCGTAATTCCTTCATATCAAACTTGTTTATAATGAATGTTATTAAAACATCTTTTGATGTGTCGTTACACTTTCGTGTCTCGTCCTGGATTTATCGGCATTCTTCTATTGGGTTGGGTTGCATTTGCTTGTGTGGCTGCACAGACCTATCCTTGAGGGACAATATTGTGGAGGCCCTGGGGGCGAATTGTCGGCGCTCAGAGGGACGGGTCCTTTAAAGCATGACGGGTGCGGCCGAGGAACGAGGCCAAGCTTGGATCCTTAGCTATGGCCGGCAACTGACGCCAAGCTTGGGTCCTTTAACGTGGACGAGGATTGACCACGGGCCAGCGGTGTCCTTTGAAGCGGTCAGGGTGCGGGCGAGAAACGAGGCAAGCTTGTGGACGGCAGCAGGCCTGGGTGTGGTAGTCTCGCCAGAGATTGGCTAGTGAACAAGCTTGACCGTATAGGTGCGGAAACGGACGGGTATAAAGGGGATGCACTGACAGACACGAGGGAGAGAATTAGGGACACAGAGAGGGGACAGACGGAGATAGGGATAGGCAGTGTTAGGACAGACGACCTTAGTTAGGGATGAGTGTTTCCAAGTTAAGAAATTAAACATGATTAATTTGTAAATTCAGTCTTGGAGTTTCAGTGTTTGATTCATAAGTTAACAAGTGTGTGACTAAGTCTTTCACAATATTTACCACAGCACAGTCTTAGCACAGGAGTTCTGAGCTTCCTAATTTTTTGCCTTTCTCCTAGCTCTTCTGTTTGAAGCTTCCTCCATCATTCGCTCCTTGGCTACTATGACCCCCCTCTTACAACTGTGCTTCACGTAGATCGATGTTCTGCCTTACACTCCCAGTTGCTTGTGCGTATTCTGGGTGCTTTCATGTCCCTTCGGCAGACATCTTTAAATTTTTTTTTTTTTTTTTTTTTTTTTGGGGGGGGGGGGGTATGAAGCTTTGAATGTGAAAAGGCCAGTTGCTTGTTTTTATAATTTCGTTCATTGTCTTGGCGGTTCCCATATATATAGCAGAGGTTAAGACATGAGTAGACATTGATACATGGACGGGCGACTTTTGGGCATTCGACCTGGCTGTTAGAAATAGCTTAGGGCCCCACCTCCTTGGCCCCCACCCAGCTTTGTTTTCATATTTGCCAATGACATGGAGTATCAAAAGCCCCCCCCCACCCCCATATCTCAAATAGCAGAGAGCCTCATCAAGTCTAAATCCGACCCTAATTATATTGGGATATGGCGAATACGTATTCATATCTTTAAGAGACTTTGTTGTTGTTGCCTCGAGTTTAGTTTGCGGTTTCCTTTCACAAGTTGCATCAACATCAGATTCCATCGGCGCAAAAAAAAAACTCTGGCTTCCCCACTATTCCCAACCTCCTAGAACAGATATCACTAATAGCATGTTTGGTTAGTTTCTGTACTCATCTTTGTTGATGTTGTTCTTCAACACATTTTCGTCTTAAATAAACATTTGAAGTCATTTATTTTTATGAAAACAGTTGGTGTTGGGGGGAGAGGGCTAATAGGACTGCGCAGCTCCTTGATCTATATTCTGGAATCTCTTTTCAGGCCACTCTTGATTTGTCTCGTTGTGGTGAGACAGTTAAGCCACCCGGCGTTTGTGAGCGTGTAGAGAAGGGCGGTGGGTTTAACTCGTGTGATCAATACAAGCTGTTTCCAAGCCAATCTTGAGATTTGGTCTCAGACCACTCTCTTGTTGCGTGGTGGGGTAAGATAGGGTGGCGAGGAAACGGGTAACGGATGGTGGAAACAGTTCTTAGGATTCTGGGTACGACTTTCTGATTTGTAGGCTTTCGGTAACCTAACCAAATACAACCCAACAACAACCCACCATCAACCCAAAACCAACCCAACTCAAACCCAACATCAAACCACCGCCAACCAAACACCAACCCACCACCGCCACCCACCCAACCCAACCCCAACCCTACATCAACCTAACGCCAACCCAATACCAACCGTCCACGAACCTAACATTAACCCCCTACCAACCCAACACAAACTCAATACCAACCTAACAGCAACCCAACACCAACCCAAAAGCAACCCACCACCAACCCACCATCAAACCAACACCAACCCACCACCAACCCACCATCAAACCAACACTAACCCACCACCAACCCACCATCAAACCACCGCCAACCAAACACCAACCCCCACCACCACCCACCCCAACCCAACGCCAACCCTACATCAACCCCCGCAACCCCAAAACCAACCGAGCACCAACCTAACATCAACCCACCACCAACCCACCATCAAACCAACACCAACCCACCACCAGCCCAACATATACCAAGCTAATTAACGAGATTAACACCCGATCTTCATTTTTACAACATTTGGATTTGGTGTTGGTTGAAGTTTTGCTTTATAACTATTTAAATATGTGATATATCCATACACTAAAAGGCTCTAGTGAATTGGGCAAAACTAGCTTATCTGACCTGGCACAAACATTTTGTACTTGTTGCTCCTGCAAGACGTCACGTGGAATCGTTTGATCACCTTGAACGATATTATCGATCACCTAAAAGTCCCCAATCGATTCTTGATGGCGTGTAAATAATATAGCGGACACTACCTTCCTAGCACATCACCACTGCGACTTTTCGGTGTGGATTTGATGCCAGGCTTTTCTTAATCCAACGTGAGCAACATAGAGCCACACAGAGCCACACAGAGCCACATAGCGCCACATATTTCGGCGTGGCGATTATTCCGGACCAGTCAACAACTTCGACACGCCATCCAGGAAATCTACTCAGACGTCATTACTGGCTTCTGTCATTTCTTGTTACTGGCGGGTGTGACAGATGTCATTTCTTATTACTGGCGGGTGTGACAGATGTCATACCATTTCTTATTACTGGCGGGTTTGACAGATGACATATGTCATTCTAGCATGGTTATCATTTCTTGTTGCTGACAGGTGTGACAGATTTCATGTCATTCTTATTACTGGCGGCTGTGACAGATGTCATATGTCATTCTAGCACGGTTATCAATTCTTGTTGCGGACAGGTGTGACAGATGTAATGACATTCTAGCACGGTTGTCATTTCTTGTTACTGGCGGGTGTGACAGATTTCATGGCATTCTAGCTGTATTGCTACATTCAAGATAGGGCCAGCATCATCTAAGTTATGAGGACCATTAATCCTAGTTATGTTGCTACATTGTGATTTGGGCCTTTAGATAGATAGATAGATAGATAGATATATAGATAGATAGATAGATAGATAGATAGATAGATACTGCAGCTACGTGCCCCGGGCGTATTTAACTACTGACCATAGGTTTAGTAATAACCATGGATTTGTTACATAGACTTTTATTGATCGACTAATGACTCTCCTCTCTCCCTCCGCCCGCCTCACTACTAGCTCCACGCCAGATAGAGGCCCTCGCGCTTGTTTTCTAAATATAGATTGGGTGGGGGTGGGGGGACTACGGAGGTACTCCTCCCCAACTCAAGGTCATTCTATTGATATTGAAATTGATTTATTTTTATTTGATGTTGCTATTTGTTCTTTTTTACTTTGATTCAGTGCCTATTTGTTAGAACCGGGTCTGTCTATGAGTGACTGTGGGTATCTTTGAGTGTGTATCTGTGCCTTTATGTATCTTTGCGTGTGTCGACTCTCTGTATGTTTCTGTGTTTAATTGAGTGTGTCTCTTTGTATCTATGTGTATCTTCAATGTGGCTATGTTCATTTGTGTATCAAGTGTAGGCACGCGTGTCTCTGTGTCTCTCTGTGTGGGCACGCGTGTCTCTGTGTCTCTCTGTGTGGACACGCGTGTCTTTGTCTCTGTGTATCTATGTGTATCTTCAATGTGGCTATGTTCATTTGTGTATCATGTGTAGGCACGCGTGTCTCTGTGTCTCTCTGTGTGGACACGCGTGTCTTTGTCTCTGTGTATCTTTGAGTGTGTCTTTACGTGGGCACGAGTGTGTGTGTGTGTGTCTTCGAATATATGAGTGTGTCCCTCTGTGAGGGCACAAGTGTCCCTGTTTGCTTTTGGTGAAAATGTTTGTGTTCAGGAAGTAGTGTCTCTACGTATTTCCGTATCAATGAGTATTGCTGTGTGTGCATGTTTGTGTTTGTCAGTGTGCATGTCTGTGTCTTTGCATTCATGAAGAAACTTATTGTGTACGAAAATGTGTGTATTTGTATTTGTCAGTGTGTTCAAATGTGTGTGTCACTGTGTCTTATATGCGTGTGTCTAATTATAATTATATGTATTTCTCTAAACCTGTATGTGTGGCTGTGTCTCAGTCTGCCTGTGTTTCATTTCAATGCCTTGTTGGGAATATATTTTTATGTCTTTCTGTATGTCTTTTGTGTTTGTGTGTGAGTCTATGTGTGTGTCTGAGTTTCTTTGACTCAGTGTTTTTGTGTGTATTTGTGTTTAGTGTGTCTCTGCAAATTTTGTTTCTATTTGTGTGTCTCTGTGTTTGTGTCTCTGTTTGTGTCTCACTGTATTATGGTATCTCTTTGAGTTTGTGTGTATGTGGGTTTTTGTGTGCCTCTGTGTTTGTGTGTATGTGTGTCACTATGTGTTTGCATGTGTCTCTGTGTTTGTGTGTGTTTCTCAGTATCTTAAAATAACATTAAAAAGTGTGATGGAGCAGATATCTTTGCTGTATAAGTTCAACATTGCCTATGGCGATTCTCTATAAAAAATTAATAAATAAATTAATAAATAAAAAAATAAAAACAAAAAAAAAACAAAAAAAAAACCACTTAAATCTTTTAGCATTAACCTTTGCTAATTTGAAAAGAATTTCTTTAATTTTACGTGTTTCTTTTAAGTTCTAGTTAAGAACGAGTTCGATATTTTGGCCTCTAAAAATCTATATTCACCCTCACCCATAGCAATGGTGCTAGTTTTATGTATAAATTTACTACTCTACTTTCCACATGTTATAATTGCGTTATATGTGTATTTATGTGTGAGTATGTATGTACGTATATGTGTGTATTTGTGTGTATTACATGAGGTTTTCACACTCTCTCCAGCTTAGGTTTCTCCATCTCACTTCTTACTCCGTCACACGTATAATTTATAAATATGCTGAACCTATTCTTTTTAAAGATGTTGTCGTTGCCTGTTTGATCGTTAGGTGTTTTAATGAACATGTTAAAATAAAGTGCACAGAATTCTTGAAACGTGAAGAAGTTCATTTGTGGGTTGTTCGTTAGCTGGAGTTCAAACAGAAGTGTTACTATGAACAAAGAAAGGAAATGTAAACATATAGATATAGCTCGTTACATCTTAATAAACATAGAGGTCTTCCAACGAACTGACACATCTTCTTAAGTTAGGTCAGCGTCAATGTTCCCTCAAGGGTTGGTCGATTCGCAAAGTATGAAAAACTCGTTACTAAATTTGTACAGCTTCCATTCTCTAAGCAATATTTTACAAAATTGACTCTGTGGTGATTCTAAACGTGGCGTTAGTAAGACATCTGCGCGGCCGAGCAGCCACACGAGCTTAAAAGGAAGATTGGTCGGTATAAGTGCCCGTCCACATCAATCTCATTACTCTCCTTGTACAACCAGATGACGCTATGTACACCTAACTCTGGCTCCACTCCTTGTACAACCAGTTGAGGCTCCCTACCAATAAAGCCCGCCACACTGAGGCTCTGTACCAATAAAGCCCATCTGACTGAGGCTATGTAAAAAAATAAAGCCCGTCTCACTGAGACTTTGTAAAAATAAAGCCCATATCATTGAGGCCATGTACCAATAAAGCCCATATCACTGAGGCCCTGTACCAATAAAGCCCATCTCACTGAGACTATGTACCAATAAAACCCATCTCACTGAGCTATGTAAAAAATAAAGCCCATCTCAATGAGGCTCTGTACAAATAAAGCCCATCTCAATGAGGCTCTGTACCAATAAAGCCCATCTCACTGAGGCCATGTACCAATAAAGCCCATATCACTGAGGCCCTGTACCAATAAAGCCCATCTCACTGAGACTATGTACCAATAAAACCCATCTCACTGAGCTATGTAAAAAAATAAAGCCCATCTCAATGAGGCTCTGTACAAATAAAGCCCATCTCACCGAGGCCCTGTACCAATAAAGCCCATCTCACTGAGGCTCTGTACCAATAAAGCTCATCTCATTGAGGCCCTTACCAATAAAGCCCAACTCATTGAGGCTCTGTGCAAATAAAGCTCATCTCACTGAGGCTTTATAAAAAATAAAACCCATCTCAATGAGGCTCTGGCCCAATAAAACCGATCTCACTGAGGCTATGTAAAAAATGAAGCCCATCTCAATGAGGCTCTGTACAAATAAAGCCCATCTCACTGAGGCCCTGTACCAATAAAGCCCATTTCACTGAGGCTCTGTACCAATAAAGCCCATATCACTGAGGCCCAGTACCAATGAAGCCCATCTCACTGAGGCTATGTAAAAAATAAAGCCCATCTCACTGAGCCTCTGTACTGTACAAATAAAGCCCATCTCAAGGAGGCTCTGTAACAATAAAGCCCATCTCAATGAGGCTCTGTTCCAATAAAGCCCATCTCACTGAGGCCCTGTACCAATAAAGCCCAACTCATTGAGGCTCTGTGCAAATAAATCCCATCTCACTGAGGATATGTAAAAAATAAAGCCCATCTCACTGAGCCTCTGTCCCAATAAAGCCCATATCACTGAGCCTCTGTCCCAATAAAGCCCATATCACTGAGCCTCTGTCCCAATAAAGCACATCTCACTGAGGCTCTGGCCCAATAAAGCCCATCTCACTGAGGCCCAGTACCAATGAAGCCCATCTCACTGAGGCTCTGTAACATAAAGCCCATCTCACGGTCGGCTACTGTTGAATGTTCCTACTCGTATTGATTGGCAGTTCAGTCCGAAGTAATTGCAAGGATGTGTGGGCAGAGCGGGGGTGTTTGGATGAATAGATAATTGGGGAAAATGGGTACGGAGGTGGCTGAATTGTAAGTACATTCTTCGTCTTATCAAAAATATTTGGGGGGGGGGGGCAGGAGGCACCCTTTGAATATCATACATTTTGAAGTTATATGATAAAACCTCGAACATTTACTTTACATAAATCCTAGAATTGCTTGCTACCCTCCTTCCACAAAACCCATGATTGGTGGAGGTTTCAGGATTCTCTCCTTGAAACGGAACAAACGAAGCTTTAAGACAATGCGTGTTTAAAATTTAGAAGTCTAATAAATGCGCGAGAGAGCGGTTGTGTGGTTACGAGGTGTAGCCAACAGCTGATAGAGATGGATTCAGTTCACTAAAATGAGTTATTTAATGTAAGTCAGTCAAACATTTAGTTTTCTTAACAAATCTTATATAATATTGATGTAGTTCATTCACTTGTGTTAGAAGTTTCCGATTTTTTTCAATTTCGTTGCCGTGTTAGCCTTAAATTATTATTATTTTTAAAATAACATTAATTTTCGCCAATTCAACGGGTTTATGATTTTATTTTAAAAAAGTTTGTGTTTAAAAAAAAAATATTAAAAAATAACACAAATGTTTTCACTTTACTTGACTCTTGTGGATTGGTGGCGACTTATTTAAATACAAAAATTCCTTTTAAACTTAATCGATTGGGACGGTGGCGGATGGGGTGGGAGAGTGGTTACGTTTGGTCTGAGGCAACATGAATTTTAGGTTTTACTATTTGTAAAGAATGTAATCATCTGTATCTATCAAGGACTGGACCAAACTCTTGATGTTGAACATTTGAGTTCCAATGGTGGCCAAGACATCAGACGCAGCTGTTGAAACATTGGATGGCGATCAATCCTGTCAACTGTTGCAGCCCGATCGATAGGAGTTCTCTTTTCTTTCATAAAATACGCCGTCTGGAGGGTAGGGAATTCTCCGCAGTCTGAACAGTTGAATTTCAAGGAAGGGACAGTAAGAAACGAAATTCGGAAATACGGAGACATGGGTCGTGGTGATAGAAGCGGGGGGGGGGGGGGGGGGTGATGGTGAACTGAGAATTGGGCTGTTTTCATTGATTAGAGCTGATCAGGAAATCATGATGAATCTTGTCTGGGTTCACAAATTTTTGTTTTTGAAATTTTGTGAGATGACAAAAAGATTTGTTTAGCTGCAGTCGGTTTCACTAATATTTTCTGTATATAAAATGAGCGTCTGTAACATATAAGATAGGACAGGAATTTAATATAAGTTTGTGTTGTTGTTGTTGTTTTTTATCACAATACCCATGGAAAGTCCTTTTGCGCATGTCCTTTTTAGCTACGTGCTTACTATTGGCAGTGAAGATTTTTTTTAAATTTCCCACTTAGGTATCATTATTTGTTTTCAAATTACCTCAAGTATTTTTTCTCCGATGATATTTTCCTAATTAATAACCAAATTTCAATCTTTTAAGCATGACAAAAAACAATGAATGACGTCAGTCATACTTAACAATTTTCCTGTCTAGCAAATCAAACTTTTTAAAGTGAACACGCTCGTATAAAAAGTGTTTTTGTTGTTAAATTCCACAATGAGGTAATCCTCATTTTCAGCCAGTAAATTTTCTAATTTCAAGTTGTTCTAATTCAAGCCTAAAACTGGCTGTGATCGCCTTATTACCTTCAAATTACGTTGAATTATGAGATTTTTTGTAAACTATACAAACTTGAGCCTATAAACTAATTGACTCCAAGACGAATTATTAATGCTCAATTTATTTTTGTGTTAAAAATTAAATTCTCCTGATTCAACAAAATAAGCTGGTATCCACCGAAAAAAAATTAAGAAGTAAAAACAACAACAAATTTTTTTTAAATAGTTGTGTGAATAGCTGTTCCTATATTTTCAAAAGGTGCGTAGTTGACAAATTCACAGATAATTTTACTAACCATGGATTTCGTATAAATAAATGTATTATTATAAGATTATTAATCGTGTAATACTTTGTTTGGCGTATTAGCTTCGGTATTCTTCATGCGTATCAAGACTAAACAATAGCGCTGAAATTTTCGTTCATTGACTAAGCACCGTCTTATTTATGACTCATTGTTAAATGTAACCCGGAATATTATTTTTAAAGTGCAATTTTTAAGAGACGGAACATCGCTCGCCATTGTCTCCGAAACATCGTTTTGTTTAAAATTTATTAACAAATGAAGATAATAATTAAAAAAACTTCCTTTTGATATTGAATCCTTCTTTAGCCCGAATCATATAAAAATGTGAGTTCATCATTTCACATCAAAAAAAAGGTGGACCTTTAATGACATGAGCCGTGACAGAGACTTTTTGCCAAAAAAATTGTGTATTTGTTTCTCGAATAAGCGCCTCGTTGAATCTTTCCTGTCTTCTATCAGTCTCCCAGCCGAAATATTAGGGGCATTGCTTCTGACTGGAAAAATGTGTAATCGAAAAGAAAATAAGAATAAAAACAAAAATGTATCTCCAATCTCTTCAAAGACACTTGAGCGACTAGTTTGAGCGTTTTGTTTTTCATTTTTTTCAACCAAGAGTGCTCATCAACTTAAATTTATGTGCAAATAGCAGACCCGTCGAGCGAGCAAAGATTTCAGTAAATATGAATAAATTTAAGAAACCAATGAGTGATATGTTTTGAAAACAATTATGCCAGAAACCTACACGGAAGTGTGCAAAGAATGTCAAAGTATCACAGCAAACGGATAAATAAATTAATAATTTAAAAGCATTTTTTTTAAGGAAAAAAAAAGATATTAAGGTGCACGGCTCCTAAATGAGTGATAATTTAATTTTTTTATTGCCATTCTCATGTACTTAAGCTATATTTGTCAATGTCGTGTAAATCGATTGAGGAATTAAATTATTAACGTGCGTTAAAAAAAATTTGGTGCCCCCTTCCCCGATGGAATGAACATTAGGAATTAAGTGCCCTATGGTAATTAAACATAGACTATTGAATTTTTATATACTAAGATTGGAAAGATCCAAGAATTGTCTCAGTCACTTAAGCTTACACTAATCTTAATACAGCTTATATAAGAAGAATGACATTTGATGACCCCCTAGGCCCAATCGTTGCAAGGTGTCAGTTTATAAAACCTGTTCATTTTAATTCAGTTTCATCATGGATAAAGTCCAAAAGTATCATGAAGATCGGGTGCATGGTTTAGTCAGCTATAAATGACATGAACAGACACGCACACAGACAAACTTTCATTTATATAGACAGACAGATAGACAGATAGACAGACACACAGACAGACAGACAGACAGACAGACAGATAGATAGATAGATAGATAGATAGATAGATAGATAGATAGATAGATAGATAGATAGATGGATGGATGGATGGATGGATGGATGGATGGATGGATGGATGGATGGATGGATGGATGGATGGATGGATGGATATGGATATGGATATGGATATTGATATTAGGTGAAAATCACATTAACAGGCACCCGGGAACATTCAGTGCAAGATGTCAATTTAAAAAATCTGTTCATTTTAATTCAGTTTCATCATGGACATATTTCTCAAGATCGTTAAAAAGTGAATGGTGAAAAATATCTTAAACATTTACGAAAAATACATTTTGGCCCCGAAAAAAATTGACATAAGAATTTCCGTGCCCCCAAGTATTTTAGTATGGACTACCAAGTTTTCGTACACAAAGTTTGGTTAAGATCCATTCATTTACTTAGTAGCCAACGCATAAGCTAATTTTGATAAAGCTCATATAAGCAAAAAATGATATTAAAAGCCCCTGGGCCCTTTTAGGGCAAGGTATAAAGTTGAAAACACCTATTCATTTTAATATGGATAAAATGGTTACATTTATCATTATTTGTCAAGATCTTTAATAATTGAATTGGGGAATAAAATCTAAATGTTTTGCGAAATAAGGTGTTTTGGGCCCCCAGCACCGAAGGAGTGGCCATTAGGAGTTCAGTACCCTATAGTATTTCAATATTGGCTATCAAATACTTATATACAAAGTTTGGTTAAGATCCATCAATTTACAAAGTAGATAGCGATTAAACGATTTTTATATATCTCATATAAGCGAAAAAATGACATTATGGGCCCCCGGCGCCCCATGTGTGTTAAATTGTAAATAAAGTTGCAAGTTACCATTCTGGGATCGTACTCAACAGTCTCAAAAATGTTCATGATGATCGCATGAATAGTTTAGTCTGCTATAAGGACAAACACACACAGACATACTTTGATTTTTCATATATATAGATAATGAGATGTAGGGCTACCGGCTGAATGTATGAACGTGTGGTGCTATGTTTAGTTAAGATGTAAGCTACCGGCTGAATATGTAATGATGTGTATAGATGAAGGGCCACCGGCTGAATATGTAATGCTCTGTATAGATGTAGGGCTACCGGCTGAATATGTAGTGCTGTGTATAGATGTAGGGCCACCAGCTGAATATGTAATGCTGTGTATAGATGTAGGGCCACCTGCTGAATATGTACTGCTGTGTATAGATGTAGGGCCACCGGCTGAATATGTAGTGCTCTGTATAGATGTAGGGCTACCGGCTGAATATGTAGTCCTGTGTATAGATGTAGGGCTACCGGCTGAATATGTACTGCTGTGTATAGATGTAAGGTTACCATACTGTTGGGGTTAGGTTTGTTTAATATGTAAAAATGCACTCACGCATCGCTTTGTTCTGTCCATTTCTTACAGGGAGACCATTGGGTAGCACACGGTTCAATCTTATTTTCTTTTGTCTACCGTTACTCAAACTTGTCATGACATATTAATGCGAGAGTCCTAAAATACAACAGTCCTTGTTTTATCGATCAGATCAAATGTATACCGTGGTGAGGCTGGAACTCTTTTAGATTATTGGCTGAAACTCTGTTAGACTTTTGGAAATAACTCTGTTAGACTATTGGTAGGAACTCTGTTAGACTATTGGTAGAAACTCTGTTAGACTATTGTTAGGAACTCTGTTAGAATATTGGTAGGAACTCTGTTAGACTATTGGTAGGAACTCTGTTAGAATATTGGTAGGAACTCTGTTAGACTATTGGTAGGAACTCTGTTAGACTATTGTAAGTTACTCTGTTAGACTATTGTAAGTTACTCTGTTAGACTATTGGTAGGAACTCTGTTGGACTATTGGTAGGAACTCTGTTAGACTATTGGTAGGAACTCTGTTAGACTATTGGTAGGAACTCTGTTAGACTATTGGTAGGAACTCTGTTAGACTATTGGTAGGATCTATGTTAGACTATTGGTAGGATCTATGTTAGACTATTGGTAGGAACTATTTTATACTATTGGTAGGAACTCTGTTAGACTATTGGTAGGAACTCTGTTAGACTATTGGTAGGAACTCTGTTGGACTATTGTTAGTTAATCTGATGGACTATTGGTAGGAACTCTGTTAGACTATTGGTAGGAACTCTGTTAGACTATTGGTAGGAACTCTGTTAGACTATTGGTAGGAACTCTGTTAGACTATTGTAAGTTAATCTGATGGACTATTGGTAGGAACTCTGTTAGACTATTGGTAGGATCTATGTTAGACTATTGGTAGGAACTATTTTATACTATTGGTAGGAATATGTTAGACTATTGGTAGGAACTATGTTAGACTATTGGTAGGAATTATGTTATAATTTTGGTAGGAACTATGATAGACTATTAGTAGGAATTATGCTAGACTATTGGTAGGAACTATGTTAGAATATTGGAAGAAACTATGTTATACTATTGATTGGAACGCTGATAGAGTATTGGTAGGAACCCTGTTCAATTCTTCTAGTTGGAACTTTGTTTGACCATTGCTAGGAAATCTGTTTGACTATTAGAAGTAACTCTGTTAGACTCTTATTTGGAACTCCGTTAGACTAATTGTTGGATCTCTGTTAGACTATTGGGTGAAACTTCTTGGCAGGAAGGGAATGCTCTTACAATGTTACAAGTCTGCATGCACGGAATGAATGACAACATAATGTTACATACAACTCTTCAGTGAATGAAAGGTAATACAATTTAACAGATCTAACTTCAGTGAATGAAGTACCATACAAAATTACCTAAATAACAAAAGGAGATAAATTTCAATACAATTTTACGGATATAACTGAAAAGAGGCTTTTTACTACAAAACTTAAATAGTATTAAATAACTTTTTTTAAAAATATTTCGCGATAAATCGCAATGTCTCCCCAGTAACAATTGCAGTATGTATCATAAAAAAAACAATAAGTCCCCCATCCCCCCCCACACACACACAGTTCTCTGTTTTCATAAATAAAAATAATAAAATTCAGACATCATCGGAGTTGGGGGAAGGGGTCATTCCATCGTTTCCATAAAAACGAAAATATTTAGAAGACAAGGGCATTAATCAATAGCTTGTATAAATGAGTCCTGGTGAGTGATTGTCGGCTCTTACCGCTGTGGGAGGAACAAAAAGCACTCTTTATGGGTCAGGTTGCGACGTAATGTATTTGAGACTGTGAAAAGCCATCGGATTCTCTGTAATACCGTCGACAGAAAGAAGTAACCTAAACTTCATTATCGCTTTTCTGCCTCTGAAAATAAACATCAACAAACAATAACAATAGCTGCTGCCTCTTTTTGCAGTGAAGAATGTTTCAAAATGACGTTGTACTAGATTTTATTATTTGATATTGTCGTTTATCCGTGGTGATCGGCGAGTATCATTGTCATGACACCATCTAAGCGCCGTGGCAGCTTAGTGAGACCTTTGGTGGCTTATAAGACCTGTCCTTGCTCAAAATGTGCGTCTACAAGAGACTTTTGTATTGTCATCGGGGGGGGGGGGGCGGGGGTTAAGCACCATCTTTTCTCTATTGCCTTTTAGGCTCCAACCATGTTTTCTGTTTCCTGCACTGACTCCTGCGCCGTAACATATCATAAGGAGCCACGATGCTACGCCCCTGGCTGCTGCCTCTCAGGAATCACGCCCTATGAAATAAGCCTTCAATGCGGTCTTAAGCCATTCTTTGTAGTGCTACCTTTGATAAAAATCAAAGTTTTTTTCGACATTCGAAATAGAGTTAACGTAAATAACACAACTAATTTCTATCAACAATTGTTCTGTAAAATTCAGAATATGGCTGTAGTGCAATAACTTCGAGGCAAAAGATATTTTAATTCATGGTCATGAAAACGAAACAATCGTAAAATGTCGTAGGTCACTCTGTTTACTTTGTAAGGGATATCTAAAATGTATCGGACATCATCTCCTTTCGTGCCTTAACACGAAAAAAAAAAGTTGTAATAAATTTTAATGCATCTTTTTTTTTTTTTTACATATTTTTTTTTAATGATGAACTCCAATTTTTTTCTCAGATACATCTGAGGTTGTTGCTCAATAACTTTTGAATATTTTAGTTCTTAGTTAAAAAAACAAGTCAAGCATGCAATCAGAGGCGTCACTAGGGTTGGTGTCATCCGGGGTGGTAGCTCATGGTGTCTCCCCTCACGACTTAACACATAGAACTCATCGGAGTTTTCCAGAGCAAAATAACGGGAATATAGGGAATTCTACATTTTGCTGTCACCCCCATGATGGTGTCACCCGGGGAGCCCTGCCCCCACCGTAACCCCCTAGCGACGTCACTGTATATAATACATCAAATCTTGCCTGTTTCTCTACAGATATATAATATCACATAACGTTGGAAGAAATAATTTAATTTCCTCAAATTTTAATATTCCAAATGTTTGGAAACCGAAAGTTTTGTGGTACAAAAAGAAAGGCTGATATTACAATACACATATTGACGAACACATATTGACCAACACACATATTGTATGGCATCTGTCAGCCTACGAAAGACGATAGACTTATCTTTATTATTTGCAGCTCTTGGTGTGGCTGATGAGACCAATCCTTGAGTGGCAGTGTCTTCTGCATGTCGCACACACAAATGCAGTAGGGCAAAGTTGCCTGGCCTTTCTCCTCGCTCTTTTCACATGTGCTTCTTCCCAAGTTTGCTCCTCTGCTCTTAGTGATCCTTCTTTCACTATAGCCAACACGTGGTCCTTTCCTCAGCCAGGTTTTCCAAGTTTTGTATGTCAATGTTAGCTACTTTCATGCATCCCCTGCATTTGTCCGTGTATCTGAGACATGTAATGGAACAGACGCAAACAAGGTAAGGGTTAGCCTGACAGGACGTAACAAAACAGCGAACGTTTCGGCAAAGAGCCTTTTTACAACGGACATACAATACACAAATAAAACGAATATAAAAAAATAAAATTAAGAAATTTAGCTGCGGTGAAATCCAAAGAATAGAAGAAAGTGATTGCAGTCTCACCCCTCATTTGATTATCTGAGACATGACCGACCAACTTTTCTCTGTTGCTAGTTCACTGTATAGCATATCTTTGGGTACGCTACCAGTTTGCATTCTCTTGACGTGTCCAAGCCAACGAAGGCATCATTGGCTTAGTATGGCTGGAATGCTGCTCATGCTTGCTTGAGCCAGGACCTCTGTGTTGGGGACTTTCTCTTTCCATTTGATGTCGAGGACGCGGCGCAGGCATCTGAGGTGGAAGCTATTGAGCCTTATTTCATGCAAACTATATATTGACCAACACATATATTGACCAATACACATATGACCAACACACATTTTGACCAACACACATATGACCAACACACATATTGACCAACACACATATTGACCAACAAACTTATTGACAAACACACTTATAGACATTTTCAATATTTGATTTACTATCAACTGATCAGTGTCACTATATTACCAACTCAGCTATTGGCTACTTAAAATTGTGAATAGAAAACATGTTAACAGGGTTTGATTTATCCTGACAGGACGTAACAAAACAGGGTATGAGTTATCCTGACAGGACGTAACAAAACAGGGTATGAGTTAGCCTGACAGGACGTAACAAAACAGGGTATGAGTTAGCCTGACAGGACGAAACAAAACAGCGAAATTTTCGGCCTGGTTGCAGTCACACTCCCGTTATGTTTACTAAAATAGTGACCGCGTTAAAATCGAACATATTAAATTTATACCATCTCTCCATCCACATCATTCATTTTCCGCCTCATTTACGAACTATCTAATCCAGGGATGCCCAAAGTGCGGCCCGCGGGCCAAAACCGGCCCGCGAAGCAATTTTTACTGGCCCGCGGCCTCATCTGAAATAATTAATTAACTAACGTATTATTTTTTAACCACATTAAATATAAGAAAAGTCGAGAATTTTACCGTTTTGAGTACGTCAAAGGATGGAAAAAGTCGATAACATTGTATTGTTTACCAATTACTAGACTTCAGTCTTAAAGATCGACAAGGTGAACACATGTATTTGGTTCTGTTTGTTTTGCTGTCTATGACGTTAAATTACCAAGTAAACAATATCTTTATTTATTACTGATGGCTATCGCCATGACTCGTGAGCACAGTTGACTAGCAAAACTTGTCTGTAACAATGTCAGCTTAGTCAGGCTGGCAAAGTTTTTAAATTTCACTGTATCATTCTTAAAGAAGTTCTTTGTGGTAAACACCTTTCATGTGATCGTGTCTTTAAGCCAGTGATAAAGGATATGAACTCTATTTGCTCTAAAACTCTGTTTCACGGCCATTTTTAGCAGTGTCTTCTTGACATCCAGAGAGAATACAAAGATGTTACGTATGACAATGATAAAAGATGGTTTAGTCGGGGGACAGCACTTCAGCGCGTATACACATTAAAAAAGAAAGTGGGCAGTACATGGAAGATAAGGAAAAAACATTTCCAGAACTATCTGATGCTGCTTGTCGTGCATAGTTTGCATTTTCGGTTGATGTGAAAAGACATATAAACCTTCTTAACACAATTCTCCAAGGGCACAATGCAGTGGTAAGCCAATTATATTCATATATCAAGGACTTTGGGAAAAAGCTGCAACTTTTTCAAAGGCAACTTTTTCAAATGCAGCCTAATACCACACATTCCCCCTCACTGCAGGAAATCATGACAAGTTTACCAGAAAGAAGTTTCAATTGGCAAATGCATAGGTATGATGCAGATATCACATCCTTGGCTGATAAATTTCAAAGACGCTTTCATGACTTAATAACTATTGAAAAGATAAACATGGTTGTTTTTGTTAAATCTTCATATTTCTCTGTAGATTTTGATAATACTGCGGCAATCTGCAGCGGGAATTCATTGAGCTGCAAACTGATGCTGAATGTCGCAGCAGACAATTTCTTCTCTTAGACTTTTAGAGTGAGCTTCATGGTCAAAGAGAGATTAAAAGGAATTCGAACATTTGTTTTTAAAAAATGCTTAGCTTGTTTGGCTCGACATACTTGTGTAAGCAGACATTTTCAGTTATGAATTTTAACAAGATCTGTGTGAGGACGAGAATAAGTGACTCTCAACTACGTGATATCATGCGCATCAAAACCATGTCATTGAACCTGACCTCACCTATTTATTGTATTCAAATATCTCAGTTTCACAATTCACATTAAAATTTTACAATAAAAACTCACCATACTATGTCATTTTTATAATCATTATTATAGTCATTATTTTAATCAGGTCCGCGAATATCTTTGGATAAAGTAATATGGACCGCCATGCAAATAGTTTGGGCATCCCTGATCTAATCTCTTGAAAACCTCTTTTATTGTCCATCTTATAAATTGACCACCTAATTATTGAGTAACTCATTTATCGACCACTTTCTTTACTTATCATATCAACTATTTAATACCTAATTTTATTACCACATACATCAGTGACCGCCTCATGTACATTAAAAAAATTTCCGTTTTTTTGTAATTTGTATTAGGCCAAGAGAGGGCTTTTGTTTAAAAGGCGCACGCGTTAAAAGCACTTGTCATAATTGTTAGGGATAACTCGTGAGCTGACGTAATTTCCGTAAATAATAAAACTGAAATAAAAATGGTCGATTCCAGGAAACAATGATATGAACACTTCGTGTTCTTTCCCGTTGTTACGTTACGTAAAAAAAATAAATTGTTAAAAACATGACATAACATGACATTCCAGTGATTGCAATGGGGGGAGGGGGTCTTTAGACTGGAATGTAGGTGGGTAAATTAGTCAGTGGGGCGTCATGTTGGGATGAGGGATGTTGGTCTGGAATATGCGTAATCAGAGTAGTTAGTAGCACGTAAATTTACATGGGGCGTTCTAGGATGTGTATGTGGGCGTTCTAAGATGTGTATGTGGGGCGTAGGATTTGTATCTAGGGCCAGAGCCGTCTTTACACCATTTTGGGCCCCCGGGCAAAGAAAAAGTGTTGGGCCCCTGGGCAAAGAAATAGTGTTGGGCCCCTGGGCAAAGAAATAGTATTGGCCCTGGCAAACTTCCCCCCCCCCCCCCC
>MUZC01000454.1:607765-641974 GCA_002072015.1 Radix auricularia | reverse complement strand
CAGGAATAAAAAAATATATACATAATATATATATAAAGAAAATATTCCCATGGAGCACATTATGCTCGTGGGCCCCCGGGCAAATGCTCAACGGGCCTATGAGTTAAGCCGGCCATGTCTAGGATGTAGGATTCGGTTGTGAATTGTAGTCAGTCGTTGTCAGGAAAGCTTTGGTTTATTTTTTTTTTAAATTTAAATTCTTATTATTAACTTTGTTTTAGTGTTAAAACTTTAACATAGTACATAAAACTTGAATTGAAATTTTCAATTTGTTCAGTTGGAGTTATCATAAATGTGTATCATATAAGTAGGGCTCTTTGGTCAGCTTTGGTTATTTAATTACATTCCATTATACTAGATGTTATCTTACACAATACATATTTCAACCCTCCCCCCTTTCCCTAACAAAGATCACACACGTTTGTTCGAACCATTATAACGAATCAGATCTCGGCCATGGACTTTATAAACATATTTAACCATTCCCCTCTGGTTGTTGACCAAATGGCTGAGTATTCAAAAGATGTGTCTGTTAAACTCCTTTATCTCCATTATCCTCATCATAATTATAATACACGTGCTGTAATTTTAACCGCATTTCTTTAATGGATAAAACATTAACAATTTAAGCCCAGGTGTCACATTGCCGATAAAATATGATTTTTCTAAAAATTTCCCTTACCATTATTAATTCAACTCTGGTCATGGATCTGTATACCTGTGTTCACAAGAACACAGCTACCCTTGTCTCAAGTAAAGATGTCAACGGGGCAGGAAACCAACCAACAAACTATTTCTTCAGAGTTTACTTACTGCTGCTGCTATGCTGCTCCCCCCCACCCCTATGCTGCTGATCTCTTCCTTCTTTCTCTTCGTCTCTCACTCCCAACACCGCCATCACGTCTCGTCGGTCCAAAGATAAGGGGTCAGCCAAGCCCAGCCCCACCACCTGTCCAGTTCTATGTTGTAAACTTAAGACAGGGTGAGATATTGATTTTTTCCCCCGGGTTTTCCGGTGTTGTTCAAACAGTTGCCAAATAGATTCAATGTTGACCATCTTCCCAGTAGACTTTTTTCAGTAATGTGTTGTTGAGCTATCTTCCCTGAAGACTTATTTAAGTAACGTTTTAATGAGTTATCTTCCCTGTAGACTTATTTAACTAAAATGTTGATGAGCTATCTTCCCTGTAGACTATGTAAGTAACGTCTGGTGGAGTTATCTTCCCTGTAGACATATTTAAGTAATGTGTAAAGGAATTCTTACAATATTTTTGAACCAACTTTATCTTGTTACCGACGGGTTGGTGACTTGTCCCATTAAAAGAGAGTCCGCTGATGATTTTATAAATTGCAGACGTCATTGTGACAAAGCCACCCAAGAAGCCTCATAGGGCAACTTCACAAAATGTAAAGGTTCTTAAATTATTTACTCAACCGAATCTCCATCGCAAGGTCAACGGTGTCCTATTACCATAGATTTAGACGTTATAAATATAGGGATACTATTTCATTGGGGGGGGGGGGTAAATTTTCGCTAAGCTTTTTATCTAATGCTAGATTATGCCGGGGTGCCGTGCGGCGCCCTCTTTTTTTAGGGCGCCTATGGCGCCAACCTTTTTCAAAAGCCCAACTAACTTGTCCTTTTTGATAAACACGAAATATTAAACTTTCTGAAATGTACGCAAAGTATTTCCTAATAGGCGTTGTATTTTGCGCACCGAGGCACACCAAACAATGACGTCATTTTAAATATTTTTACAGCGCTAATCACCACACGATTTTTCAACTAACTGCTGTAGACTGTTGTACATCGTTCCTCAGCGTTCCACATCCAGTGAGTGAGTGACCTGGGCTTTTATATTATTTACTAGATTGTGCAGGGGCGCCGTGGCGCCTGCGGCGCCCATTTTTTTAGGGTGCCTACGGCGCCAACCTTTTTCATAAGCCCAACTAACTTGTCCTTTTTTGATAAATACGAAATGTTAAACTTTCTGAAATGTACGCAAAGTATTTAATAATAGGGGTAGTATTTTGCGCACCGATGCACACCAAACAATGACGTCATCATATTAAATATTTTTACAGCGCTAATCAACACACGATTTTTCAACTAACTGTTGTAGACTGTTGTACATCGTTCCTTAGCGTTCCGCATCCAGTGAGTCAGTGACCTGGGCTTTTATATTATTTATTATAGAGTTTGTGAGTGTGACTACTAAAAAAAATATGTTGCAAGAATTCATCTGGTTTAAGTCATTTCACCTCTAGTTGACAAATAATTGATTGTTATAATTAATACAATTATACCGATTTTTTTTTTCAATTGTTACTACGCTAACAAATAACTCGACGCTGATGGACACGCACAAGTTTGATAAAAGTAATAATCTAGTACCATCCAACTGTCTCCTGTCTTCTTAACACGGTGCTGATCTAAATAACATTCCTCACAGCTGAACTAAGTGAATTTCTTCAAAATCTCATTTGTTATGAAGCATTTTCATAAAATTTAAGGAAATGAAATATTGGTTATATTTTGTTGGAATAAAATAGGTGTATGGAGAGAGAGTTAAAAAGTTAATATAGTTCAGGTGCGTGATTGCATGTTTCGTCAAATAACCTTAGCGTATAGGATGAACACGTATGCCCCCCTCCCCACCTTCCGTTTTCCAACCTGGGAGAGATATACATTGATCTCAAAGTATTTTCAGACGTGTTTGATCCTATCACCTTTAAACACGCACTGAAAAATATAAATTTAATACACATAAGTAATAATGGGACGTGTGTTGAGGTTAGGTTTGAACCTGCTGTTTATAATTATTTCATATGGAAAATGCAACTTGTTAATGTACATTGAATGTTACATTATGTTGGACTGTAAAATGGTATGCTAAACTGTGTTATGGTATGCTAGACTGTGTAGTTGTATGTTAGAAGCATTATCCCGTAATGTAAGTCTATGCAATGGTACGTTAGACTGTGTAATGGTATGTTAAAAACAATGTTCGCAATGTTCCGTAATATAAGACTATGCAATGATACGTCAGAGTGTGTAATGGTATGTTAGAAGCAATGTCCCGTAATGTTAGACTATGCAACGGTACGTTAGACTGTGTAGTGGCATGCTAGAAGCAATGTACCGTAATGTTACACTATGCAACGGTACGTTAGACTGTGTAGTGGTGTGCTAGAAGCAATATCCCGTAATGTTAGACTATTCAATGGTACGTTAGACTGACTAGTGGTATGTTAGAGGCAATTTTCCGTAATGTTGCAACGAAGAACTCAACACCAACAACATGATCTCTCGAAGCCGCCGATCAATAACCTGATTACGGCTTAAAGAGGAAGATTGCCTTCACTTTCATTTTGTTTTGCCAATTTTTTTATTAACAAAACTCTTCAAATAACAATGGTCATTTCATTTGGTTTGTCTTTCATGCCTTGCTTTAATGTCTATAATTCTTATTTCAAATAGTGATCTTTTCCTCGGTATTAATGCTTATTGCAGTCCGTTATATATGATCTTTGTAAAAGCTGAAATTATAGTTGAAATAATGAGTAGCTCTTTTACCCTCGAAACCTATTATGAAAGCTATGATGGCTTGTTAGGTAAAGTCTTACAATGTTTTTTTTTTCAAAAACTGTGATGGATCTCACCAAGATATTTCTTCTTGTTTCGCAACCGTGTGACTTTTGTGAAAATTTGTGTTAGATTAAATGGACCCAGATTAAATACGATATATTGTTTGCATGAACTTTTCGGGAGGTGAGTTTAGTGGTGTTCAATCTGTGCGTGTGTTTATTCGAAATGATTTTTAACAAGATATGTTAGCCACTTTCCGTAAAGGTGATTTAGTTATGGCATGCTTGTAATAAAACATAAAATGATATGATTTGTGATAGTCTAGGTAATGTTGAGGTATCTTGTAATTTGTTTCTTAGGAAGTTGCTTTCATTGTGACAGTTACTTGGTGAGCTGATGTTATGGAAGGCGATGTGGCTAGTGACATTCTGTGCAATGATTTTCGCTAATTCCTTCCAATGTAACAAAAGAATCACACCTTCACTAAGTATTGTTGATTATAAGGCTGAAAATCAAAATAGTAGTAACCACCTGAAAAAAATAAAATATTAATGGATATACGTATCTTTTCTAATTTTGGCCTCAAACCCGTTATTGGAGCATTTCAAAATTTTTATTTTTAATTTGATTTAAGTTGAACATTGGTGTGAACTTTTAAAAAAATTCTCCCACTTAAGAATATCAGCGAAGAATTTTATTTAAGTACAAGAAATTTCTGTGACAGCTGCTGTATTTTTTATTTTATTTTTTAAATTTTATTTTCAATATTTTTTTTTTTTTTTAAATTTTAAAATTAAAAAAATTTGTGAACTTAAAATAAAGTTTCTTTTTTTTAAAAAAAACTAACATTTATAAAGAAGGGAAAAAATTTGACTTTTCAATATATTGGGAAATATTGATCACATTTCAATAAAATGACTTTATAAACATTGACCACTAATCGCTACCACGCGGAGCACCATTAATCATGGGCCGTGCCAAAACGACCCAAACGATCAGCGCTGAATGGTTTGTTTACATGAGACCGGCGTACCCGCGAAATTTGGGGTGGAGGGACTGACGCTGCCCGCCGTCTGGACAATATATCGATCGTCTGCTGCTTGCAGACTCAGAACCACGGCCCTTGTCAGGGGGATGTTTTCGCCGGAGAGAGAGGGGGTATCGCTTTAAACAAACCTGGCGTCTATGGAGAGGCGATACTCTTCTCAGCAAGATGGATCGTGCGTGGATCCTCAGTGGGATCCTTTCTCCACCGACCACGTCAAAGCTTTAGTTCGCAAGGAGTCTCCCGGCACAGACGACAGCGTCAGTAGGATAAGCACGCCGCTCACACCTCAGGAGTTCGAGCTCCTCTCCGACTCGAACCCTTTCAAGCAGGACATCGCGGAGAAGTACGGCCTCGCCTACCCGGGCATAACGACGAAATCCCAAAGCCACGACCTCTTGCACCGATCGAAAGGCCTCCTCGAGTCGGAAGAACTGTTCAGCGCTAGAACCAGGAGGAAAAGCACGAATGACGCGGACGGATGCACAGAGACATCCCAGAAAGGACTGCGTGGCAGACAGTGTTTCAAAGATGGCTCTTCGCACGCTTTCACTGGTCTAAACGATTTTCTATTAAAAAATCAGCAGTCTATTGAAGACAGCATTCAGAAGCTAAGCGATTCTGACGCGGACTTGGCTCGTTTGCACAGAAGGGAATTTCTTTTAAAAAATCAAAAGTCCATAGAAGAAAGCATCCAGCGTTTGGAGAATTTTGAAAAACTTTTTCCTCTGACAAAGAAAGTTGTGTGCCGACTTGATAACGTGGATGTTTTAAACACTTCAAAAAGAGAGCATTCCAATGGACGTCAAATTCCTGACCTGTTACCAAAAGATGAACGTGTTAATCCTGTAGATTTGTCCGATGGACCTGAAAGCAACGTCGAGCCGTGTACCGACCTCATAGACCTAACACCGGATGATGCCAAATCTAATCCCCCGGGGACCAGAAGAAACGATGACGTCACAACTTCACCTCACTCGCAGCCTGATCCCATCGTGTCTGGCCTAAGCTCATCGGAACTGGTATCTGATCTCACTGCCAGTAAAATATATGCAAATGACGAGGCTCATACGTCCGAAGTAACGACAAGTGATCCGTATTCGTCAATCAGATTTGAGGATTATAATCGAAAACGCGATCAGAGAAAGGCGCTATCACAGGGTCAGGCCGAGGCGTCCAGAGACAAGTCCTTGGATATACCGCCACTGTTGACCCGGAGCCTCGACATTGGCAAATTGCCTGGATTCACACACTGCATTAACTCTGACGTCCCAGCCGCAGATGTATCCAGCGAAGCGCCTGTATCTAACGCCACACCACAGGTGTGTAAGGATGCAGTGCCACTGGATAATCTACAAGATGTGTCATCAATCATCGAGTTAAATAGTTCAGAATGTATTAAAGACAAACATGTATCCTTAACTAACAACAAAGATGAAGTGCAGAATCATCCCACCGACCTAACGATTTCTGGTGATATTATAGATTTCCACTTTGGGTCATCAACTGAAGAAGCCGGAGAAAGCCCAACCACTGCTCAAGATGAAGATTCGAGGTTTGATCCTTTTGAAAACCAACCGCTGTCGCTGTCTGGTCAAGTGAAAGTTGTCCACGTTCAAGAGCTGGATGACATTGACTTTGATTCACACCAGGCAAGCATTTACAAGGCTGGTGTTGACAGCAATGTGTCGCCTATCAGTCAAGCCATTCCAAAAGTGGAAAGCGATTCAGAGAATGTTGAAAATTTGGAGGAGCCTGAGATTCTACTTTTCGACATTCACCAAGATTCGGGATTTCGACCATACGTCAGCCCGCCGCGTGCCAGCGATATTGTCGGGACTTCAGAACGCTCCGTGAGTCCATTTTCATTACTTGAAATCGCCGATAGGGATACATCACCTAACATGGCTGGTGACGATAAATTTAGCTCCTCTTTCTACGCAGTTTTCAGCGCTACAGTGTCGTCGCTTGAAGACATCGCAGATCACGAGCAATCGGCAAGTGCTACAGAGACCCCAGAGCTGGCATCTGTTTCCACGTGTGACGAGAAGAAATCATTTGATCTCGTAAATGACGAGGATGTCTCGAGAGGAACATGGAATGAAAAAGATGAAGTCGTCGAAATCGGTAACGATGATAATTACACAGCGCACCTGGATGAGATATCCGGAGATGATTCTGTATTCGATGATGTCAGGAATCAACCCTATAAGGAGGAGTTGATTTCGTTTGTCGACAGCGTGCAGATGACTGAGAGAGGCGATCACTCGCCGTGTATATCAAAGGATATTTTATTTCAGACGAAAATTTCCGTTGGCAGCGGGGAGTCATCACGAGGCAGTATTTCCAGGGAATCGATGAAGGTCAATCTGTCTCAGGACAGTTCAACTTTGGACCAACCGGAAGATTTGTCAGTGGTGGCGCCAGCGCACCAAATACAGCCCGAACCATTGGGGCGCAGGCACGTTGATGTAACAGCCGCACTTTTGCCGCTTGCCGAAGGCTCGTCAACTGATTCGATGCTGGTGAACATGTCGAGCGACAGTCTTGCAACCACCAACGTGAAACTAAGGGACAGCTTGTCCCGTGGTCCTGACAGGGGTAATAGAAAATTGTTGTCCATCGATCTCAGGCGGCGTAACATGCTGGAAGCAACGAGGCGTCGCTCGCTTCCGATGATCATGCTGAAAAATCTGGGGAAAAATCAACCCATCCTGTGGTCATCCCAGTCGGTGGACGAAAACATTGACGTCTCTCACAGGCGGTCATCCCTACCATCGGGTGGCCCACATTTGGAGGAGATTCAAACTTTTAAGTCGTCCTCACCTAAGCTCCAGTTTGAGAACCAGAAATCAGGATCAGTAACTTCCTTCACATCCTTCGGAAAGCAGCCGTCAGTCGTGGAATGCGAGGCGCAGAAGACTGTCAACGCTTCAACCTCTAGGCCTTCAAATGAGACCATTATCCAAGATGTGGCAGTAGATCATTTCCAACCAGCTCTTGACCCATGGGGAACGGAAGTTTCCAGCACCAAGTTCTCAAATGCTGACGGTCGTGTAAATAACAGCTTGCCCTGGGATGATGATGACTGGGCGTCGCAGTCAAATCCATTTGGAGACGACTTCGGAAATATTTCTTCTCCTCCTACATTTAGGGAAGAAATATCAGCAAATAAAGATTTAACCGAAGAGGAATCCGTTAATGGGGATGTTCTAATAATCACCAGCAGTGTCGAGGGAGCCTGTGCTTTACCAGAAAACGAAAACTTGAAATTGAGGATCGAAACTATCCACGAACCACTTACATCTCCAACGCATTCTTCTTTGTTTACGAGTTTTGTGAGAAACAAAATGCAAAATCCTCTCAGAGCATTCGGTAAATTTCCCTTAAAAACAGATGGTGAAAATCAGCCAGAAAGCTTCAGGGAAATTTTAGCCCACGCTGATCAATCCGTAGAGTATCCGAAAGATGTAGTCTACCTTGAGCATATCAAAGATTCACATTCCAAGCTTGATATCGCAATCCCACCAGATCTTGTGCCATACGAAGAAAAGTATTTAGAACCACTGCAGTGTCTTCACGAGATAAGCTCGGAAAGCGGACTTTCTGATCCCGCGTGCATCGACGGCGTAGAAGCTTTAACAGAGACAGCAATTTCTAAAGAAGAAAGAAAACATTCTCAAACTATTAATAACACCGCTGCTAGCACAAATGAAGGTGATTCTGCGGGCAACACGGCGATGCCTTTACAAAACGGCAATGTTTTTGAAACCACTGATTTTGAAGTTCACGATACAACAGACTTAAAACAAGATTCTGCTAGCAGCAACATTCTGGAAGCCTCTGGGGAGGAGAATAACAAAGTGAAGGGCGATCTTTTTAAAGCTGACAGCAGTAGTGACAGTGATGGCGGTGACATCGACGCGATCGTGATGGAGTACAAGCAGGAGGTCACAGAGAGCGATGACAGCGACATCGACAACATCGTCATGGAGTTCAAGGTCGAAAACCCTGACCTAGATTTGCAGAAGGCTGCCGAGGCAGAAGCTGAGAAACACAGGAAATCGGCCTTTAATAAACTGGGGAAAGTTCTGAACAAAATGCAGTCCGTCACCAAGTACATGACGGCCAAAAAGAAGGAAAAAGACCCGGATGAGAAATTCAAGTCACCCCCCACAAGTGGGCGGCATACCCGTAGTCAATCTCAAGATGAAGAAGCTGAGAGCGTGTCACATGACGCAAAACCGGAGCATGACGACGCCTTCGATCTATTGAACAAAGCCGCTGAAGTGTTCAAAGAACAGACAGTGCGAAAGAAGCGGGTGAACCCTGTTGGAGCGTGGCGCTCAAAAACGATGCATTCAGAAACCATTGAGCCCGAGGTGGACACCGAGTGTGACATCGTAACGAGGGCAGCCATTTTGTTTAAAGGTTTTAAGAGTAAGAAAGTAAATGACGGCGATTCGGTCGATGCTAAACATGTCAGCGGCATCCAAACGGCCACAGATACAGGAGAAATTACTGACACCACGACATCCGGACTGAACGATGAAACTAAGGATAACGAAAAGTTTTTGACAGACAAAACCTCAAGCTCTCAAACAGACAACCAAGAGCATGGGATAAATAACTTAACAGGAGACCCAGTTGAATCTACTAAAAATTGCTTTAACCAATTTCCACCTAGAAATAATATAGATTCAGCTGACCCTCAAAAGGCTCAATTGACGGATCAAAAAAAATCAGACAATGTTGATGAATCGTGTAATGCAATGGGCGACTCAGGATTTGAATCCGTCATCAAATATGCCGCTGAGCAGCAAGATACTACTGAGGAAGTGGTAACGTTCTCGTCAACACTCACTGAAATCGCTATCGAGGAGCTTGTAAAAACATTGGACATGTGCCAACACGATTTTATTGATGTCGATGTGAAAGGTGAACAAAGTGCTATGAAAATGGATAAAGAACAAATGACTGAGAAAATCATTCCTGATACAACTGTTAGTCGTGAAGTTGCCGGAGTAGAAGTTAGCTGTGAAGCCATGAACAATACCGAAGATGAAGATGTGTGTACAGAGGTATTGAGGCTTGTTACTGTTGCGGGGGATTCCAAAGAGGTGGAAGTGAAAAATTCTGAATTAAATCCAGCTGAGAGATGCAAGGCTATGGATGAACTTCCGCAAAGGAGCATGACGCTGGACTCCGAGCTTGAACCAGAATCTCCTAAAATATTGGGAGTTTTGAATGAGCAAACGTGTGATCTCATCCTCAGCACTGGCTACGAAGATGTAAAAGTGGGTAAAAAGGGGGACACTAACACTGCCTCTGATAAAACCGAATCCAAAGTGACGTCGCGAAAGAAAGAACAGAGAGATGCAACCAACGGTAAGTTAGAGGAGCTGGCAAAGGAGATATCCTTGGTGGACGCAGCGGGGTTTAAGGACACCACAGGCGGTGAAAAATCAGGGGCGGAAATGCTTGACATACGCCCACCAGAATACAAGAGGCTGTCCTCGGAGTCGACTGAAAACCAGGACACCACGAGTTTAACCGTTAACTGCCCCGACTCACCGGAGAATGGAATAAGTGACAGCGGTGATGGGAAATTCTCGCTATGCTGCGGCGGGAATTTTAAAATTCATCTCAACTGCACGGCCATGGTGAAAAAGCCCGAGAGGCGGCCGTCAACTGTCATCATTGCCAACAAAAGATGTGCCATGACGGAGGAGGAAAACAATTTCCCGATGAAAGTGAGCGAAAGCTACAGGGCGGGGCTTGACAAAACGGATCAAGGAGGGGCAATGAAAGTACTGAAAGGTGCAGTAGCGCCTTTGCGAATGGTACAGGACCTTAAGGTAAACGAGCACGAGCTGAATCGTAATTTCGCCGGGAGCCGTGAAGAGCTGTTAGCTGAGGCGGAACTAAAGCCTGGTGCTAGAGATGTAAACAACGAAGCCGTGATCAACAAGACGGAGGTGACGAAAGAGAAAGATGACTTTCATAAAGTTAGCGCGACGGAAAGTGTCGGGCAGGGCACCACGGACGATAAATCCGATAGCGCGAGGTCTGAGACCGAGAGAAATTGCAGGGCCGAGAAAAGGCGGTCGATACTTGACGAGCTGGACGCCAGTAAGGAGACCATTAATATGTATGACTCTGTTCTGGACGAACTAATGAGAAGGCAAGGATGTGGGGCAGGCGGTGTAACAAAAGAAGAAACATTAGACTCCTCTCAGAGTGAACATTCTGAAAAGTCTAAACGATACGGGAGGGTGATGAGCGAGTCAGAATTCGATGCAAATTTTGGAGAGGCCATTGAAAAATGCGAACAAAAACTGAAAGAAGTCACCTTGCAGCAGGAAGGGGTCACTGTGATCAACGAGGGTCTGATCAGCGACCCAACCAGGTACGTTAAGGATCATATCATAACGGTGACCCCACGGGACCTGATCCCCGGTTTCCCCAGACAGCAGAGCATGGACGTATACGACAACGTCTTGTATCCTGACGTAGGCCCACCCCTCCCCGAAAGGTCATTCCGGCCAGGAATCAGGCATGCGCATGACAAAAGGTCAACTCGTGACCCGCATGACGCTAGGTCTAGTTTTACGAGCATAGTTTCTGACAGCGCCACCAATGCGTACATGCACGTTGTAAGGCCGCAGGGGAGAACAAAGTGGGTCAGCTCCACCCCACATCTTTCCACCCTTGATAAACGAAATGACGTTATGACCAGTCGAACGAATTCATTCCCTTACTTAGACCGACCGGAAACTGTGGTGTCAACACAGTATGGCGGTCATGCCGGTTCTGCCACCAGTTTCAACTCCGACTCGGCCTGTTGGGGAAACTATGCAAGGATTGATGACGTACACGATAGGAGATCCTACGATTCGGATAGTTCAACTTCCGGTTTGGTCATCCCAGGGGCGGGCAGGGCGTCGACTCTGAGTGACGTCAGCGACGCGTATATCTTCGGTGAGTATTCCACGGTCAAGGATGAAATCCCATATGGTGGGGTCATCCGACCGCTGAACGGCCACGGTCATCATCTTGACCACGCCTTCAAATTCAGGCACTTCCCCGCTGCTGTTGAAGACTCGCCCTATGAAAATATCAAAGTGATTACCTCGCAGCCGGTCAGCTCCCACCCGCGGTACTACAGATCAAACATGGATGTCCACGGAGACGTCACTGCCGGTTTCGAGCACTACGCCGTCATCGGTCAGCCAATGCAATCAAAGTCCGTTCAGTACTCCGGACCATCCTCCCCATCTGGGGTCATGAAGGTCAGCTGCGCGTCTCAGACGAGCACGGAGTCACTCGTAGGGCTGGTGAGGGACGACGCCTCCGACATCCTTGAAGGGCTCCCCGTGTTCGAGTACACACTCGGGGCCACCCTCAGCACCCACAGCCACCTGGCTGACGCGGCAGCAGACTTCCCAGCCCTCACCAGGTACTCAGACGACAAGCCAGACCTCACCAAGCAGACGCAGTCACTGGACAGGCGCAAAGGAAGGCCGAGGCCCAAGGCGGGTGACCAGGTGGTGAAGAAACAGACCAAGGTGACGTTTTCAAGGGACGCCGTCTTGACGGACGTCATTGACGGTATTAAGAAAAGTGAGCAGGGCGCCGAGTCCAGCCCTCGAGGACTACGTGATATCGCCTCGTCCACCATCAGCTCTATAGGCGGTGGCGTCAAGGAAATTGCCAAAATTTTCCATGTTCCGTTCCAGTGCTGTCGCAGTTCACGACGAGAAAAGCCCAAGGTAAGGGGTGAATATCGTAAATAGTGTGTTTTAGTAAATAGTACGTTTTTTCTGTTAGCTCGTGTAAGTTAATTATTTTATTTTTACATACTTTTTTTTATTTTAAGATTTAATACAGTATTGTCATTAAGTTTACTTTAAAAATAATCATTAATCATAATGAAAGTTCCTCACACAAATAACAATAAAATAAATAGTCATAATTGAAATAAAAATGTTTAAGTTATACTGATTCCTTTAACTATTGTACACTTTCCATTGGTTGTACTTAAATTATTCTTTGTAACATCTTTCACAATTAATTTAAAATATATCAAGTCTATAAGTATAATTTATTTATAACACTTGCTTTAAAAAATTTATTAATAAAGAGTAAAGAGCGCCATTTTTATTCGGTGTATTTTCTTTGACTTTCATTTTCACATATGACTTTCTAGTTTGTGTGTAGAGAATGATTTAAGTGTCTGACGTTGGTGTATAATTTGGTGTATATTTTAGTGTATATCTGAGATGCATAACAATTTTTTTTTAAATTTTAAAGAATTAATTACCATTTTCTTTATTTTAATGGTAAAGATATTTATAAGCAAAGCAATGAATAATTTCCGTGTACATCGAGTTCCTATCAAATCACAGTGCAATAAGGTTTTTTTTATGTAATGTACATCACATTCATAGAGATAGCTAAACTATCAAAATATCCATAGATATAACAAACAGATAAAAACACATGCTTGACATGCCCCCACATGCTTGACATGCCCCAAGCTCAACTTTTTAAAAAATGTAATGAGGAGTTGCATTTTTTGCAGGCCTGTAGAGTTTTCGTGAAGGTGGTTGCCAAACGATTTACCACGCCCCAGGTGGAGCTAACCTTGGCCACTCCCCTCCTTTGCTCCCACTGCATGATTCTGTTGTAATATTTGATCACTGATATAGCATTTTGTGTTCAGTAGGCAGTAATCATTGCAGATTATTGACTTCAAAGTTTGTCCTTGATTATCGTTTAGATTATAACCAATTATGAATAAAACTTATTTATCTGTGATTTTTCTGAAAACATTATACACATACATCAGTAATCTCTTTCGTCTTATTGATTTGAAGATGTTAAGATTTTAAAGTGTTCTTTTAATACAGGAATGGATTTTAATTTTTAACGTGTGTTGAGGTTTTCTTTATTTTGTGTTTTAGCTTATTTTTTTCTTATTAAGTTCTACAAAAAAAATAGACGTAATTTTTAAATATTTTAAATGTTGTTTTTTTACTTTATTTTTCCCTTAAAAAGAATACTTTGTCAAAAATATCTTTAATGAGATCAAGACAGTGATGATGCAGTAACAGAACAGACTAAGGAAATGTTCGGTGTTCTGTGGTAGATACCAAGAAATAAATATGAAGATTTAGCTCTGAGTTTAAGTTATAGCAATTTGTTTTTACTTTACAGAAAACTCCATTTACTAGCTACGGCCTTTATTTATATTTCCAGAAACTAACTTTACCTTTCTAACTGAACCTTTCGAAATAGACCCCTCTAAGTGAAACTCACTAACTAGCCCTTCCTATTAGGACCTTTCTAACTAGCCCTTCCTATTAGGACCTTTCTAACTAGCCATTCCTATTAGGACCTTTCTAACTAGCCATTCCTATTAGGAAATCTCTAACTGGACCTCTCTACCTGAACCTCTCTAACTAAACATATCTAACAGGACCTCCATAATTGGAATTCTCTCACTGTACCTCTTTAACTTGCCCTGTCCAACTAAACATACCTAACACTAGGCCGTTAAAATGCTTGATATCTCAAAGTGTGGGTTGCTGACCCACCCCCTTCCACCCCTTCACACACGTGAGGTAACATTTCCAACACCACCAAACCGACTTCCCCATCCAGAGTTATAATTCACACTGTTGTGTCCCCAACCCCCNGGGTTGTTTATTTCAAGTTATTGATTCCTTTTATTTCGTGGCCAATCTTTCATCTGAGCTGAATGGTCCCATGGCCTTCGCAACCTTTCCCCCTCCCTTAGCCCCTCCCCAACTGCCCCCCCCCTTTATTAACGGCGTGCTCCTAATACCACAAGCACATGCGTAATATTTTGTACACGTCTCGCCACCAGCTATTGTCAAAGTCACGAAGATTAGAGAGCGTTGCATGACGATTGCATTGTTGTATTGGAGCTGCTGTAAAATGATTCTTGGCTCTGATATGTCAGACATTCACATTGAGTTGTCGCTACTGAGCTAATGGCGATAACGGTTCCCAAGATGGGAGCGAAATAAACAAACTTTAATAAATATACCTATCAAACTACCATGATAATAATAATAATAATAATCATGATAATAATAAAAATTCAAAAGAAAAACTGCCCTTTGTTAAAAAAATTTCCAACTTTGGCAGCCTTCTTAACTAGGGGTAATGATGAGACCATAACCTGGACATGGGAGAAACACTTGATCTAAGTACTTATTGACATACTATTTCAAGTATATTGCACGCGTGTTTTGGCCTTTTGTAACTGTTGTCACAAGATTTTCTTTGCAAGAGTCGGGGCAAATACGTGTTCACAAGAAATACATGGACAAATTATTAACTCTCCAATAACCTCTTGCGTAACATCGTTGCTTTATTTTATTTTTTAAGTCAATGGGCATCAAAAGCCTTATTATTGTCTGTCAGGGACAGGGAGTTGTTAGGTGACAACTTTGACCTAAAAAAACTAGTAAGTAGGTGACTATGACAAGAAGCCATCTAGTGAGTAAATAGGTGGCATTGGTGACTAAGAATCTAATGTATATGTTGGTCACTTTGAAGAAAATAATTTGAATAAGCTGTGATTTTAGTGAGAATTAATTGTTAAAGTTCAACTTTTGTCGAAGAGATAAAAATTAAAATGTTAAAACTAGAAAATGAAAATATAAACAACTAAGACTAGTTTTTAAAAATTCCATTTAAGTCAAGCTGTTCCATAAAGATTTTAAATGCAACTCATGAAATTCATGTATACCCTGCCATTTTTTATTTTTACACTGTATCCCCAGACACCCTTGTTTCCATGGGCCACATGTTCTCTACCCCTGATCTAACACCACAAAATGCCCATATCAATTCCATGACATGATTTTTCACGGCCTTTCCTAATCATTAGATTAACCAGACCACCACCCACCAACCCATTTACAGCACAACATCCTATCTCTCTATGTCTCCATGTTTGTTATATTCATTAATCCTTATTTCCTTCATTATTCAAATTCTCCCTTTTAGCGTGCCACGTTCCATTGTCAGCTCGGCGTATCAGAGAACATTCGCTAATGCCGACGGGCACATATGGGGGACGTAATTCGGCCATCAAACCCCACTTCAATCCCCCCCCCCCACACCAACCGATATTCTCTATCACAGCAACCATATTTGTTTGGTGATCGAATTTGTTGATAAATTCAAACATATTTAACTTTTTTTTTTTTTTTTTTCCCTTGAGGGAGTGAAAAGTGATCAGGGCTGCATCTTCCGTCCAACTTTATTAAAACAAATTACTTCATACCTGCTCCAATGTTTCCTACTAATTGGATGACGGCGCCAAAGGTTTCGGGGATTGACCATATAAGCCACTCACTGAAAGCAGCACACAATTATCTATTGACCTAAACAATCATCCAAGGACCTAAAACAATCATTCATGGACCCACACAATCATGCATGAACACATACAATCATCCATGAAAATCATACTATTAACCATAGGCACACCCAATTATCCATAGACCCACAAAACATCCACGCAACCCAAAATCATTCTTGTACACAAGAAATCACCCACCAAAACCATAAAATCATTGTAAACTCTTGAATCTTTCAGACCCTCCCAACTATCCAATGTATATCCACACATCTAATTTATGATTCTTCACGGCCATCCAGTGTATCCACACAGGTTTCTTTATGCATTTCCACGACTTCCCAATGTATCCACAAATGCATTTTATGTATCCTCGTGGCTATCCAATGTATCCACACAGCAAGCCGATTTATCCACACCACCACCTAGTGTATCCACACTCCCCAAAGTTCTAATTTCACGTTCAGTCACATTCCATTAGCCACTTCTGCTCGTAACCGCCCAGGCCAAATTTGAGCTTTCTGGAAATCACTTGCCAAGTGCGGGACATTTTTCTTTATGCTCTTCATTCCTAATAGATTTTTTATCGAGGTATTTTCGATGCTCAATTTTTAATGATTTTTCTCCAACTCTGTTGCTTTCCTTTCTGGAAATCTTCAATATTCGGAAAAAAGAAAAAAAAAGACAGAGAATTCTTTCCTGATAGCTAGAAATATCTGAAGTAACCTGGGAATTGGCCGGGGATAGTTTACTTCTTTTATTTCTTTATATGAATCAACTTATTACCAGGCGCTCTCCAGAAGGAGACATTTTGTCTGCTTGGAAATGAATTAGATGAAGCGGATAGTGTTTTGTAATTTTGGTTAAAAGAGAAAGTCTGATGGTGTTGGCTACATGGGTAAGTTAACTATATAGGATCAAAATAGGAGATAGATCATGCAAAAGTATGGAGTTTATTTGAACAAGGGAGATATCAGTAAAACTAAGGAGTTTATTAAACAAACGTGATGGATCCTGTAAAACTAGGGAGTTCATTTAAACAAGGGGGAATAAATCCACCAAAGCTAGGGAGTGTATTTAAACAAGGAGAATAGATCCACCGAAACTAGGGAGTTTATTTAAACAAGGGGGCATAGATCCACCAAAACTAGTGAGTTTATTTAAACAAGGGGAATAGATCCACCAAAACTAGGGAGTTTATTTAAACAAGGGTATAGATCCACCAAAACTAGGGAGTTTGCTTGTAAATGAAAATAGATCTAGGAAAACTAGGGAGTTAATTAGGGTTATACCTATTGATTCTTCAAAACTAGGGAGTGTATTTGAAGAACGGAGATTGCTCCTTCAAATCTAGGGAGTTTATTTCAATGGAATAATAGATTCAACAAAACTACAAGCTTTGTCTCGAAAAGCTTCTTAGTTTATTTCGATGGACTAAAGGATCCGTCAATACAAGGTAGGTTCTTTCAATGAGGTTTGATAGAAAATGCAAAATTTTGATAAGGGAGACATATCCCCAATTTATAATCAATAGGGATATGCTTTCAATAAAGATATATACTGCAAAATTCTAGACTGTCTTTTAGTGTGGTTCGGGCGGCCTATCTAAAAATACCGTATAAACTCGTTCTAAAGCCTTCCTTTTTTGCACACAATCTTGGGGGGAAAATTGGAAAGGGGGGGGGGTCAGCTTATGAGCGATCATAGGTGATTTCTGTATGTATATTGTATATTGGTTTGTTATTGTAGATCATCAAGGTCCTTTACTACATTCTACAAGATTCGACTGCTTTACCAGAAGCTATAATATATTATTAAACATCTGCAATCTGCACTTACCTTATTTAATTATTATTTTTATTTTTGTGAATGTTTTAATAACTTATTTTACAAATTTTATTTTCAACAACCAATTTTAATGTACACGCTTTCATCACTGTTAACCAAAGATTGTTTTTAAATACCGGTAACTCTTGCCTAACAAAGAGCACAAAGACAAAGATAGGAAGTACAAAGTAAACAATCATAATGACCGATTTAGCATGTAGTTTTTTTGTTTTTTTTTTAAGTGTAATATTCTATTTAAGCTGTCCTATAATATTTGGGGGGTCGGCTTAAATACACCTTAAATACCTTTCATTCTAAAGGTGGTGTGGGGGGTGGGTCGGCTAATGAACGAATAAAATCGTAGAATGAGTATATACTAGGGTTGATTCTTTCAATGAGAGTGAAGGAGACTTTATGAATGGTTTTTATCAAGAGCTGATGTTAATTCAGTTACTTCGTAGAATAATAATGTATTCCAGTTGTGGTTAGACTGCTATTCCCGGCGTTAGTAATTTCAAGCACCATGATTCTTATGCTGCTCAGTGTCAGGTTTAAATTGGTTTTTGAAATTTCAACAGAAACTAAATGCAAGTGTTTATAAAATAATAAGTTTCAATTATTCACATCTTATGTCAATTTAAATGTGATTTTTTAAAATACTTTCAAATTACATGTCAAGTGACAGTTTACATTCTGTCAAAATGGTGGCCGATGAGTGGGAGAAGTTAAAACGTATGTAAGTTATTTCCCCATTGTCTTTCTGTGTTACCCCTTAATCTTTCCTACAAGGATTTTTGGAGTGAAAAAATTGCAACTATTCTTAGTGGACGTTACTTTTGGATAACGAAATATACAGGGTATTGATTTTCTAGGCTGACTGACCTAGAGTATATTGGGAGAGGGAGGCTTTTGGCATGGAGAGATAACACAGAAAAGGAAGAAATTCATTTTCCAAAAGAGTAGTCTCCCATTCCTATGTGACCGGAAGAGATGGAGGGGCGTGGTTTATAGTGCTGTAAGTAGTCAGAGATTTATCAGTGGTTCCGAGATGAATGACAGCGTGAGTCAATGGTCTAGCCGAGAGGTTCTCAATTATTTGATTAGAAGGCGATCCAGTTTGATGCAATAGACTGTTTGAAGTACAAGCCAATGCTAATAAACGCCGCGACTACTACAAGTATGTGCTGTTTTAGACCATGGCTTCTTTAAAGCACAAATAGCTCAATAACTAAATCGAAATTTTACAGAATTTATTAAAATATTTCTAGCGCTAACTTAATTGTTTTAAATCACAAAGAAAATCTCTTTATACCAGTGCTCAGCAACCTACGGGTGCTTTCGATATTAAGATGAGGCTCCAGGAGTAAATATCAATAATTATATCATTTTAAATTCAAAACTCATGTTAGTGACCCTTTAAAAGCTGTGAGATTTTGTATATCGTAAATTTCGGCTGAAAAGATTGCCGAACCCTGCTCTTTTCCAATTTAGTGTTTAAAGACCTTGCTTACTGTCTTTATATAAATTCACTGTTTACGGACCATGCTTACTGTATTTTTAACCAATTCAATGTTCACGGGCCTTGCTTTCTTTCCCGTTGATGCGTTCCCCCATGATCTTCACAGAGCAGAAAGCTTCCATGACAGGCTGTTACAGTGAATCCTACCCCCACTAATGTCGAACGAAGATGTCTTCTTGAATCTATAATCTACGCTTTTATCTTCTTTAAAAGAATCTGTTACGTAGTACTTTTGACAATGGAAACTCATTTAAAACTTGAAAACAGGGAATCACATCACGAACACACCGTAAAGAAAAAAAATCATTTGGAAATTGGTGAACATAACACATAGAAACTAGGGAACTCATCCCATAGAAATGAAGGAATATAATACAATGAAATTATGCAAAACATACCATGCAAATGATTTAATATAACACTTGGAAATTGGGAAATATATCAATCGCAATTGGGCTACACATCACATAGATACAAATGGAACATTCACATGAAACTACCCATAGAAGTGAACGGGAACCGATTGTTAGTAAAAATTGAAAACCTATCGCTCCAGCCAGCCAGAAGCATCAAGATAGAAAATCAAGTAGAAATGTTGTCTAAAGTAAGGCGGTACTGTTTTGTGACATACCGCTCTATGACAATTTTAGCATAACATCACACACAGAAAATGGCCTGCATCGGTTAATTCGTCATCTCTCTCATAATCGCCAACTGTTTGGTCTGAACATTACTACACTTACCAAGAGCCTCATGGATCAAGAAGCGCCCCCCCCCCCCACCCCTTTGCCAATAAAACGTTTAGGAGCTGTACTATGTAGTCTATAGTTCGGAACATTGTTATGTGTGAAATCCAATATTTATGATCCATCTCATTTAACAAAAAAGGGGATGGGGTTGGGGGACCAGGACGATAGTAAACAATCTTTTTAATTGAATCAACCAACGAGAATTGGGTGCATAAGAAATGAAGGACAATACTCGACTACTAATATATTTAAATTTCTATGTAACTCTTTTATTTCATAAAACTAACATCAGTTGTTTTTTTTTAATGTTTACCAAATGCTTTTCGATAAACAAGTACAAAACGGACAATAAGAGGACAAAATACCCAAACAAGATAGGCAACATTTTAAAGTCAGTGTTTTTTTTTAAAAAATGACAATCAAAAATGCTTTGTCATAAATGCGAATACAGAAAAAAAATCTAAATTTAAGTAAACTTTTTAAAGTATTTTATGAGATCTAGAAAAATGCATGGTACCAAAGGTAATTTTGATAACAACGACTTTTCAAAATAAAGTAAAACGTCTAAAAATAATTACCCACATGTAAAAAGAGTAAAACTGATCAATTACATAGTTTAGCATTCATAATAGAATTTGTAATTATTTTTTTAAAAATATTTTTTTAGCATTTCGAAAGTCCCCCAGCAACGTACTATTTGTCCTCAGTCTTTTTCAATAAAGCAATCACAGGTCGCTCCCTTCCTGCTTCATTAAAAAAAATAATTAACTTTCCTTTCTTTTTTTTTTTTTTCAGAGATTTTTTTTTTCTGTTTAATTTTTTCATGCCAGAGGTTTGATCCATTGATGTTTCAATGTCTAGGAACTTCATCCCGTCAGATGTAGCAGTGCTTTCAGGTCTGAATCTTGAAATTGCAATTCATAAAGGGTTGTAAAATGTGGGAAATTTTGGGACAATGAACCTCAATTAAACGGTTGCATCTTTTGTTGGTATGTTTTGCTGCACCTGCCAGCATATTTCTTAAAATGTTCTTGTGTCATTCCTTTGTAGGTATTTAAGGAATGTTTGGTCATTGGTCACCACACTAGAAAAAAATGTTATAAAGAAAGACGGTCCATATTTAGGGTAATAATTTTTTTAAAGCTGAATCCTTATTGTAAAGATATCAAAGTGTCTTGACCCCGTGTACAGAATAGATGAACTGCGTTTCCATTCGACGACAGGGAAAGGGAAATACCTGTGCTGAGCGGCGTTCTTTATCTATTTAGTTTTGGTTTGAATTTTTTCGGGTTGCTTGACCAAAGTCATTTTTTAGAAGCTTCTTATAGCTTGGTCAAAGTATTTGTGAAGTAGCCTCTGATTGAGCTCAGCTATAGATACCCATGCCTAAGTCTTCATAGCGTATTGTCCTTAACGGCTCTCTTTGGTGCTATGCCAAAATATTTATCTACTTAGTTCAAGCAATCTATTTTGATTATTGTATATGTTACTCCATATGGGCTTAGCTTTAAGGGGCTTGCATCAACGATTACAAAATTCAAAGAGAATCGAAGAGCATTATTATCTGCAGATAGCAACCAGATTCGCCTGGCTTCTTCTCAGAGGCGTCACTAGGGTTGGTGTCACCCGGGGCGGTAGCTCATGGTGTCACCCGGGGCGGTAGCTCATGGTGTCACCCTTCATGATTTAATCCATAGAACTCCTCCGTGTTTTGCAGCGCCAAATAACGGGGATATATAGCATTTTAAGGTCTGGTGTCACCCCCCTGATGGTGTCACCCGGGGCGGCCCGCCCCCTCCGCACCCCCCTAGCGACGCTACTGCTTCTTCTGCTTTAACGAATCCTTGAAAGTTGACCAAGCTATTGGCGTGTGTAATTTTGTTACCATTCAGAAAATGCCATATAATTCTTTTCAAACCTCTACGAGGTAAAGCTACAGGCATAACCAAATATTGCCTACCAATCATATTCTTTTACAATTCCAGAGTTAATCTCAATGGCTGCCTCAATACCATCAATGTCAATATTCCCAATCTCACAGAAAGTGAATTAACATGCGTTAAAGTGTTATGTGAACGTCTACAAAAAACTGTGACGTAAGGCTGTGAAGCAATGACAAGTCATGGGAGAAAACTGCAGGATTCGTCACCAAAAAAATGTCGCATCCTGGTGCACTGTAGCCAAATTTACCACGAGGGGTTTCATATGTATTAAAAGTTGCATAAAAGGTGCATATCTTTCTCGTTATAATTAAATTATTAAAAGTGAAATTTTTTTAAGGCATTTTTTTTTACCTGGGGCCAGTTTCTCCAGCATCACCTGGAATGACCAAGTCTCTTGATGTCTGTCTCTACATCTTGTCGCCAGATGTTGCTTGGTCGGTCTCTTTTTACAGCTGATCATTCTCAAACGCCCATAGAGGATATCTTGATCCATTGGATTCTGCCTTGTCCGCTGCAAACCAGCAAACTAAAATTGTGGCTGCTGATAAGGCAGAAAGCCACAGATTGCACTCTTTAAAAAATGTAAGAACCACTGTTTCACAGTGGCGTCGCTAGGGGGGGCGGGGGACGGGCCGCCCCGGGTGACACCATTAGGGGGGTGACACCAAAGGATAAATTTTTACTGTGTTACATTTTATGTCAGAAAAAAGAGACACATTTTTTATATATAGAAAGAAATTAAGAAACAATAAAAATACTTAAAACGCCGAAACTTTTTATTGACGTCATGGACGAATCTCACTCCCTCTTTTCATCAATTAACTTACAATAATAAAACCGTCCCGGGGGGAAAAAAATGAAAACGAAAAAAAACCTAACCCAGCCGCACCAAAGGCAGTGTCTTTTGTTGTAAAAGATATTTTAAAAAAAAAACAACTGAGCTTTCCACGTCAGAGGGGTGGGGGCGAAGAATACGATCTTTCTATTTTAAAAAATCAAAAGATGGGTTTTGTTGTTATTTTTAGAGGAAAATTATGAATTCAATGTCTTTGAGTTAATATTTTGTTTTTTTAAATATTTTTTCAAAGGCGTGCAATCATAAATAGGCATGTTTATGTAAAGGTAGTCCTCCGGTTCGTAGTTGCCATCCTTACCAATGTTCCCTTCAAACTGCACGGCCGCGCAGCTATCTGGCAGATTCCGCGCAGGAGTTTTGAGTTATCATGCCGCAAATTTCAATAGGGAAAAAAATTAGAATTTCTGCGCCTTTGCCAGAAAAGTTAGTAGCAATTTTATCTTTTAAATTATTCTACCTGGGACACAGTCACAGCTTTTGTTAAAATCCAATTATGAAAAACAGTTTAAATGTCGAGAATCCAGAATGTATCTTCCATTTCTAACATACAGCAAACAGACACTAACAACATAATTCAACTCATTTGTCTAAAGTTAATACAAGGAAAATATCAAACACTCCCTTAAAAAAATAATAGACATTGGAAACTAGCCTTGAAGCAGAACAAATATTTTATATCACTCGTCGACAACTTACAAAAGAGACTTTGATGTCACCAACAAGCCGGTGTGATATTTTAATCAAAACAATTGGAGTTGTTTTTGGGATGATAGTGTGTTGAAAGGAGGGCTTTGAAATGATAACTCAGTTTGCGCTGGACACCTTGAGAAGGATTTTTTTTTTGACGACACGGAAATCAGATGGCTTTCACGGCACTTTGCTTTACTCGCATTGTTGCTCAAATTGTTGAGAAACATACAAAAACAAACTAAATACTGTGAAGAGCTTGTCCGTTTGTATAATGACCCATAGTCATGGTCAATAAATATTTTTTCGTAGTGTCATTCATGAAGTAGTTCGATAATTTGCAAGTTTGTATAATGAAGGATCAATAACCTAAGAGGCCATGAGCACCTTGGTGACAATTTTCATTGGTCTGTAAAGGTCGCTAAAATGTTTTCAGGCTGTAAGGGTGAAAACATAGTCCCATTCTCAAATTCGTTTAATGTCTGAGTTGGCACGTGGACTATCGTTTTCTTGAAATCGACCTGATGCTACGGCGTATATTGTTGTAAGCGTTAGTCGACACGTCAAATTTTAATTTCTGACAAGAAGAACTTGGTGCCCTAATTTCTAAATAAAAAGCATTGTTTAAAAGCTATGAAGACATTTTGCAGAAACTTATGGATCAGTATCGCAATTTAAATTTATGATTAATGCTAGCGGAAATAATTAAAATGTGGGTTGATGCAGACTTTCGACAAGGTAATTCATCATTCAGTTTGCCATGACTGAAGAATAGTTCAGCGACATTGTCATTCTGTTGGATATTTGTGCCACATTTCTTGCATCGAGCACTGGTTGCGAATGTGGATTTAGCCTGATGAATTCTATAAAAGTAAAATATAGAAATAGGTTGGAAGAGTTACATTTGGACTTGCTTATGAGGATTAAATCTTGTCAGAATGATGGACATCAGATCAACCTTGACGAAGTATATAAATATAGATCTCGTTGAAAGACAGACGCCAGATCACCCCAAAGTAGATTAGCGGCTTATGGGTATGTTGGCATTTCGTCGATTTTATGCATGATAAATACCGTTGAACAGATGAACAGAAATATACATTTATAATTCTTGTTTATTTTAATATAATCTAATATATTATTTAGACAAAGAAATGTGTCACTTAATGTGCATCGGTCCAATTGGTGCATGTATATTTGTGAGATGTCAAAAATTTGAACACAAAAAATGGTACTCTGTTAAACTTTAAACATGTGGTTTTTAAAAAAAAAAATATTTAGCACAACAACCGGCAAACCTTAGAAGGAACATTGATCCCCACTTAGCTGTTTATCTCTTATACAAACTTTTTTTTTTCATGTGGTAAAGAAATAAAAATACCTCATTTGAAGGGTAGGAAAGTATTGATTTACAGTGTTACTAGGTGACAAAAATTTAAAATTATGTATGTTCCTTTTATTAGCCACTGGAAGACAGGATGAGTTCTAGGGATTTGGGGCCATGCATAAATGACGTCACGTGCCTAGGGGGAGGGTGTCCCGCATCGGTCACGATGTGTGACAAGAGGTGTGTTTAAAAATGTAACGTAACTTCAAAAGCGGGCAACTTTAAATAAAGTTCCACTTAAATATTTGATTGTATACTATTTATTTAATGACGTTTTCAATGGTTTCACGCGTGTTATGATATTAGAGTGCAGACTTTTACTAAATACATATTTAAATGACAAAAAATAACTTGCCACTTGAAAATTTTTATTTAGAAAATACTGCTTTGGGGGGGGGGGAGATTCTAAGCTCTGTGACGTCATATCGGGAAAAAAGGGGATGTGGGTCTAAGTTCTAAGTTTTTGTGACAAATTATGACGCGTGGGGGGGGGGGGATCTGCAACCTCGCGTGAAGTCATTTATGGACGTCCCCTTAAGTCGTGAAGGGGTGACACCATGAGCTTCCGCCCCGGGTGACACCAACCCTAGCGACGCCCCTGCTGTTTCAGAAATATGATTTGTGCAAACCATTTGTTATTTGAATCACATAATATCATTTACCGACTGGACGTCCCAAAGAAAGATCCCCGTGGGTCTATGACGCTGGCGACGCAATCAAGAAGCACAGAAAGCACTGAAATATTCAGAACTTGTATTCTCTATCTGATTAGTTGGGTTCTGTTTAGAATGACAGCTCTACCAAAAGGAAAGGGCAAAGCGGGGGTTTGAGGGTAGGTTTTCTGGATTAAAAATTATTAAAAACAAAACCAAAAAGAAATATAACAAATCAACTCATAGTTTGAACAACTCCAGTGCAGATTGGTACCGGAAAGAATACAGACATCACCTTTTTTTTAAACGTGTCTTTGTTTTGTTTACTGTAGCCCCCCCCCCCCCTTTGAATATGTACTACAACGGGAGATAACTCTTTGAAATTTAGTACTCATAAATTTTTATCAGAATAATAATATTTTTCGATAGAAAATATTTTGTCACAATAAACTCAATAAAGATAAATTGATTTATCATTAATATCGATTAAAGCCAAAATTAAAATTTATGATGTCATTTAAGTAACACTTATTAAAATTTGTTGTTGAACATCTAAAGACACTAGAATATTTCCTTTATACGTCATCTTTTAACCAACTATGCGTAGTCTTAGAACCATGGCAGGTACACTTATTAAACATTTTGTTACAACCAAAATAATCGTGTAATCATCAGGAACTTTTAAAACTATTCTTAGGATCCTAATTTATTTATTTTTTTTTTACATTTTGACTTCCAACAATTTGTAAGTGATGGGTTGAATATTCGTTAAAAAATAATTTAATCGTTACAAGTCTTGACGATTAATCGAGAAATTAATCATCGTTAATTTCCGAAGCCCTATGTGTATGTATGTATATATATAAGGCATATGGTAGACCGTGGTAGTTAGTTCACTACATAACTCACCCACGATAAATAATCCACACGCTCCACACATCGCTTGTAACACTACACACAACTCAGCACATAAAACTCATCAAACACCACTTACTATATAAAAAATCAACTCACACCATTCACCACACACCAAACACCACTTAACACTCACCACACACCACTCACCACAAACCACTCAACACTAACAATACCCCACTTACAACATAAAACTCACCACACACACCACATAAAACTCACCACACACCACTCACCATCCATCACACACCATAAACCACACAGCACTCACTACTTGAAACTTGTCCCACACAAATTCCTGCTGACCACGTATACCTCCCACTCACTATTTGCCACTCTTTTTCTTCCCCACAACCTCATCTAAGACCCCTCTCCACATTCCCCAATCGTTTTTTATGGCTGGCTCTGACCATCATGGATGTGTTCCAATCTGTCCCAGGAGATGCAAATATTTGGGGCCGCCGGCAACGGGCGCCACGAAACCGTTGGTTTAGTCTACACCAGCGTTAGGGGCTCTTTGCTATGTAATATTCTTTTGGTCACTCTAGCTGCATTTTTCCAACTTTGTTGTTCTGCTTTTTCGTTTGTTAATTTTCTGTTGTCATTTTTAATCGTCTTTTCAGTTGGGGGCAATGGGTATAGGGATTTGGGTAAGGGTTGGGATAGTGAGTTGAGGGATTGGTATGAGGGTTGGGATGTTGGGTGAAAGGATTGGTATGAGGGTTGGGATGTTGGGTGAAGGGATTGGTATGAGGGTTGGGATGTTGGGTGAAAGGATTGGTATGAGGGTTGGGATGTTGGGTGGAGGGATTGGTCTGAGGGTTGGGATGTTGGGTGGAAGGATCGAGGTGAAGTTTGGGAAGCTAGGTAGAGTATGGTTTTTAAAAAATTACTTTAAGAAATAGACGAAACGAAAGACTATACTGGTTTGAGTGATATTATTATTTATCCATCGATCACTTTATAAACTTATCAAATCGCTGGAACTGTCTCGGATATTTGTTTCATTTCACATTTTAAGAAACGTCATCTAGACTTAATAACTTTGTAATAACATGTGATGATCGTCTTGGTGTAAGGACTTTACGTCATCTAGACTTAATAACTTTGTAATAACATGTGATGATCGTCTTGACGTAAGGACTTTACATCATCTAGACTTATTAACTTTGTAATAACATGTGATGATCGTCTTGGTGTAAGGACTTTACGTCATCTAGACTCAATAACTTTGTAATAACATGTGATGATCGTCTTGGTGTAAGGACTTTACGTCATCTAGACTTAATAACTTTGTAATAACCTGGCATGATCGTCTTGGTGTAAGGACTTTACGTCATCTAGACTTAATAACTTTGTAATAACATGTGATGATCGTCTTGACGTAAGGACTTTATGTCATCTAGACTCAATAACTTTGTAATAACATGTGATGATCGTCTTGACGTAAGGACTTTACGTCATCTAGACTTAATAACTTTGTAATAACATGTGATGATCGTCTTGGTGTAAGGACTTTACGTCATCTAGACTCAATAACTTTGTAATAACATGTGATGATCGTCTTGGGAATTCACGTCTTTGTTCTCAGACTATTAACTTTCTCGTCATCTACATTTAATTTCATTCTAGTTTCCAGAAATTATCTTCAGGCCCTTCAAACTTAAATTTTAATTTTTCAAAACTATTTTTTTATACTCAAAACTATATTTGACATTGAGATCAAACATTTTTAATTTTACAAAAATCAATTTTTTTAATTGATAAATTTTAAACTTTTATTCTATTTCTCCTAATCTTTTTTTTTTCAAAATTGCAATTTTTCTTTGTCTTTTTTATTATTTTCATTACAATATATTGATTAGGTTTTCGATGATTTTACAATTTAAAAAAAAAAGAGAAATGTAAGCTTTAAAAGCTAAGATAAAGAAAATTGAATATATAGTGTTGTTTATCTTAATGCTTTTTTACGGAACTTATTTTAAAAAATAGAAATAACAAAATCAACAAAAAAAGATTTTTAAATTTATTTTTCAAAGTCACTGAATCACACGTTGTTGGTTTTTATTTTTGTATTTAAAAAAAAAATGTTTAAGATTTTTTGAAACCGGTGTTCTACGTTTTTAAATTGCATGAACAATCAATCGATCAAAGAAAATTGTCTGTCCATTAATGATTTTAAAAAAATAATTAAAAAACGCATTAAAGTATAAAAAAAACTTGTGTTAATGTAAAGATCCGAATAAGAGATAATATTTAATATTTAGAGTGGTGATAAGATCTAAAACCTGAAAACTACTGGACATCCTTCGTATTTGTGCTCTCAGATGTTCACCATATCCAGTAAGCTTCCTTGTCTTACTGTTGAGAGAAGTTCCTGTAACGGACCTCTTGACAAATTGCCCAGACTCCAGTTCATTGGATCAGCTGTATAACGACTTTTATATTCGCTCAGAAATAATGTAGGTTTGTGGAAAGATGACCCTTGACCACTCATCGATTGTTGTAACCCGTCTGAAGACGATCATTAAACGTGATGTGAATGCCATCAAAGGAGGAAGACTTTTTTTTATAAAAAATACTTTTTTTTTTTGGTCAATCCTTCTGCATGGATTTAACGTTTTTCCCCCAAGACATTTATTATTTTATCAAACCTAATTTATTTTAAAAGCCATACTGTAAGTTAGAAATGTTCGTTCTGATGATATTGTTTGAACGAGTGACAACATTAGCTGCTTTTATTTAACTTAAGCACAGCATGCTACGAAATGTTTCTCAGGTGCACATAAAATGTATGGAGTAGAACCCATTACGTTAGTCTTCGTTCAGTTCACTGGCTTGAGTTTTTAGAAGTCTCAAAAACTAAACCTACATTCCATTGCCCATTTGTCTGCACTTCCCTTCTATCGCCCATTTCTCTACCAACCCGCCTACCATGTACATTGCAATCGAAAAGATTAAGCTTTTCTTTTTTACTTACCTCGGGCACTAAAGCCACGAACTCCTCATACATTTTGTATGACCCCTGACAGAGAGAAGAGGGAACACTTAAGGCAGTTCCATTACATCTTCTGGGTATTCCCATTCGCATAGCGTTTCAACCCCTCCTCACAACAAAAGGCGCAACGCGATCCATAATATCGCCACCCGACAGGCGTCAAAGTCACAATAGATGCAATTATACACAGTTCTTATTGTGGTGGAGCATCTTTTAAGTAATGCCTTCAAAAAGAGAGAGAGAGAGAGGCGGAAGGATTTATATTTTTTTCACGTCCAAAAGAATTCCGAACATTTTGTCTTTACGAAGCCCCCCTCCTACCCCACTCCTCTCCAGACACAGAAAATCAATCACCAAACATCGCCAATTTAGCAACGGCATTTATTATTATTTCAATACCAATCATCAGTCCTGTAACGGTTTTTTATTATTATCTTAATATCAATCATCAGTCCTGTAACGGCATTTTATTATTATTTCAATACCAATCATCAGCCCTGTAAGACACCCATCTCTCTCCCCCTCTTCGCAGCCCAAATCGTTTGCATCTGTTTAAATACCCCTCTACTGCACACTCCATATTACATTCCCCCTCTTTTGGAAGCATCCTACAGCCTCTTTACCCTGCTCTCATTCTTTCTTCTCACTCGCACGGCCCCATCCCATTTCCCGCCTCCTATCATATGCACCCTAGGGGAAAACCAAAAAGCCGCCAGCTTCTAGTAGATCGATTGAATCTAAGACGTCCTCCCATGGGGTGAACGGGAGGGGCTCAGCATGCAAGACGTTGTTAGACTTTGTACATAAGTGTTTACAGTCTACTAGTTTATTTCAAGGCGATATTAGGGTTTCTTGACAGTTGTAGCTTGGGTTTATAACTTTGGTTCTTGTAACGTGGCTCAGAACTTTGGTACTTGTCACATGGCTTATAACTTTGGTACTTGTCACGTGGTTTAGAACTTTGGTACTTGTCTCAGAGCTTAGAACTTTAGTACTTGTCATGGGGCTTAGAACTTTGGTACTTGTCATGTGGCTTATAACTTTGGTACTTGTCTCAGGGCTTAGAACTTTGGTACTTTTCACGTGGCTTAGAACTTTGGTACGTGTCACATGGCTTATAACTTTGGTACTTGTCACGTGCCTTATAACTTTGGTACTTGTATCAGAGTTTATAACTTTGGTACTTGTCACGTGGCTTAGAATTTAGGTACTTGTCACATGCCTTAAAACTTTGGTACTTGTCTTGGGGCTAAGAACTTTGGTACTTGTCACATGGCTTAGAACTTAAGTACTTGTCACGGGGCCTAGAACTTTAGTACTTGTCATGGGGCTTAGAACTTTGGTACTTGTCACATGGTTTAGAATTAATACTTGTCACGGGGCGTATAACTTTAGTATTTACCACAGGGCTTTGAACTTTGGCACAAGTAACAGGTATAAGGAGTTTAAAAGCACATTTTGAGTGTTTAAAGTTTTCTCATACACTTTATTTTCTTAATTAATATTTTTTTTAACGAATGCATCATAAAAAAAGAAAAATAAAACTCAATTCTATTGTGTTTTAAATGACAGAACTGACTTTACGCTCTCGTTTTCTGGCAAGCGCAACAAAAATACAAAAGGGAAGTAACTGAACCAAATACACAATCGTCGGGAAAAGCTAGAGTAATTTCCCTTCTTTTACATAAATCAAATGACTGGTCAAATTGTGATTTGAATGAAATTAAAAGGTTCTTGTTTCAGGCACGTACGAACGAAGATTTACGTCACACATTTGACATTGGAAAGTTATTATTTAATTAAAGTATTAATTTTAAAGCGCGTATCTTTTCATGCCGTATACACTCGTTCTATAGCCGACCTTTTTTCTTTTGGACAAAATAATAATAATAATAATAAATTGATAATTTTTATAGCGCTGTAACACAGCTAGGAGCCGTTCTCACATCACTTTACATGGAGATAATTACATATATATTAATTAAATAAACATTCTTATCATACTAACTACATAAATGACAATACGTTACACATAAGCTATGTTAATCATTAAAAAAGAAATATTGTTTCATTAATTCTGAAAATACATTTTGAAAAGATGCGTCTCAAGTGCAGTCTTGAAAGACTTTGTAGTTGAATCATACGGATGTTTAATGATCGAGATTCCATTGTTTGGCTGCACAAAAAGAGAATGACCTTTCGCAAAATGTTTTAGTTCGTGTCTTAGGAACACAGAGAACGCGTGTGTCAGCAGAAGAGCTAGCTGAAGACTTGGTGAGTAGACCGTCAAAAGTTCAGTGCTCACCAAGTCGTCAGCTGTGGGTTGTTACAAATGATTGCGTGTTGGGGGAGGGGTAGAATTTAAAATTTCACCAAAAGGCTAGGTTGAAGGGGTGCGGTGGTCTAAGATGAAGCGCATCGGACGGCAAGAACCCGAGCCGCGGTACTGGCAAGGCCCCCTGTGCATTGTGCTAACCACACGATCCCTTACTCTTTAGTGGTCAATGAAACGTGTGAACGCTACTTCACTTGCCCTATAGGCCGTCATTGTCTGAAAAGGGCTATTTATTATATTTAAGGCTAGGCTAGAACAGCAGTGAAGATGTCTGGACAAGAAATTAAAGTTTAATCATACCTCAGAAGTTTTATTATACCTGAGAAGTTAAATCATACCTCAGAAGTTTAATCATACCTCAGAAATTTAATCATACCTCAGAAGTTTAATCATACCTCAGAAGTTTTATTATACCTGAGAAGTTTAATCATACCTCAGAAGTTTAATCATACCTCAGAAGCTTAATCATACCTCAGAAGTTTTATTATACCTGAGAAGTTTAATCATACCTCAGAAGTTTAATCATACCTCAGAAATTTAATCATACCTCAGAAGTTTAATCATACCTCAGAAGTTTAATCATGCCTTTAAAGTTTAATCAGACTTCATTCGTAACTCATGCGTATTGTTCATGCCACATCAAAAAAAAAGTAGTAATATAATATTGTCTGTTAAAATTGTGAAAAGTTCAAGACCCCGTTCGTGTATAACACTTGCACTTATTTATGTGTATAAAATTTCCGCAAGTAACCCGACTCTCTCTCTCTCTCCTTAAGTTCATAAACTGTCTATCGAAGCCATTCTTCCATAGATTGTTAAGACTTTGCCGTCTTCTATGACAGCAGTTTCGGAAGTAAATTTCCAGGCTGCAAAAGCTGGGAGATATCGGATTTCACGCTAGAGAGCAAGTGTGCGGTTAGTTTAAGTACACGGGTAAATCCGGGCTAAGTTCAGATTAGATCTCTGTGCCATGGCTATTGATTCACAACTGAGGCTTTCCCCTTTTCACTGTAATAATGTGCTTTAATGTTCAGGCCTACCCGGTGTTAGGGGCCATATGTCCCTAGGCCAGACAATCTACCCATTTCCGTTGTCCCCTCCCCCTAGTTCCAGCAATCAAATTTTTCTTAAAAGTTAGTGTTGATTTTAAAAAAAAAATTGTATTTAAATGTGAATGCGCTGATTTTATAATTTTAGTTTGACCATGAAGTAATCTGAGAACATCAAAAATTTCTTTTCGTCTCGCTGTAGCCTAAATAAATAAAATTTGTGAAATAAAACATGGGTACAAACTCAACCAACAAACACCTTTACCCATCCACACAACACACACAAACTTCAAGAAACGTGCAAGAAAGCAGTAAACACAACCAAATACACAACTCAAAACCATACGGTAACACAAACACCAAGTGGGGCCGTGGTGGTCGAGTGGCAAGCGCGCTCGACTTGCGTTCCGATGGTCACGAGTTCGAATCCATGGGAAGCCTAGGGCGTCCCTGAGTTCCACACAGCTCCAAGTGGGCAAAAGCGGCGGGGTAATGCGTGGAACCCTTAGCCGTGGCATGTGAACGCTGCATCACCTTCCATAAACAACTGCTGCCTTGCAGATGGTGGCACGCAAAACTCAATATTCAATATTGTGACCGAAGAAGAAGAAGAAGACAAACACCAAGTTACACATAAATTTTCAGTTTTTTAATGAAAACCTTTCAGTCTTTTTGTCGTTGAATTCCAGTTCTATTGGTTCTATCCAGTTCAGCTAGACGGGAATTTTGTTTTTGAAATCCTGCAACGTGAGTTCCACTGTATTGTGATAAAAAAACGATTTCTAGTGAAATTAATGTTAATGACATAGCTACAAGATGATCTTTTCGGTTATTCACATCTACTTCTTTCTAAATATATCAGCCACTGTGACACACTAGGAAGACGGGACACTGAAATAATGAAACTAATTTCTTGGGAAATCAATAAAACAACTTCATCGTTGGAAATTCAAAGGTTAAGAACATGAAAACTAGACATATGACGTATACGCTATTATATTACCGGAAATTATGAAGGCGAACTTCAGAGTTCTCGAACCTACCATGTTTAAGAAGTATTATTAATTTTTAAAAAAAGTTTTTATGACCACAGTTATTACCATGGCAACAAGAGCGTGGAATCCATAAGGGAATAACGCTGTCGCCGAGAATCCTGACTGAAGAGTATGTAAAACGTTCAGAGTAACCTTCTCCTGTCACGTCTGATCGTGTACACTGCTCTCCCCCCCGCCCCAACTCTTCTCCCCACCCCAACTCTT
>MUZC01000454.1:576992-589090 GCA_002072015.1 Radix auricularia | reverse complement strand
TATCAAAAAAGGACAAGTTAGTTGGTCTTTAAAAAAAAGGTTGGCGCCGTAGGCGCCCAAAACACGGGGGCGCCGCAGGCGCCACGGCGCCTGGCACAATCTACTGTCCTAATAAAAACTTTATTCCATTTCTTGAAGTGCGTAAAAAGATAATAAATAATCATAGAATAATCAAGAATATATTTAAGAAGCCTAAGGAATATATTGGAAGATGATATTAGAATTATCTAAGGTTCGATTCGACCACTAGTCGGGTCCTAGAGTATGTTGGTGCAAAGGCAGAAAACGTTGATTGGGGCCCGGGGCCTAAGGAAGTGGATGAGGAGTGAGGCACTTGAACATGATTGCATTTATTCACTGTTATCAAAATAATGAGAAATTAAAAACAATATTTTGTAATTCTTTGCTGGAATAATTAAATTGAAAAAAGTATTACCAAAAAAGCAATTGAAACACTGAAATTTAAACTATTAATTAAATCAGGGTTTGCACCATAACTCTCCTTCAAGTCGGTCTTTAGTATGACTACTTTGTCTGCAACTTCAACAGGTGGATGATAGATTTAGACTGCTTCACATCGCACTGACTTTAGACTTTCCATCCGGCTTACCCATTGTCTTTCACAAAGTGGTTTCACAGAAATATTTGTAGCATACTTGGAAAGTAAAACCATACATTTTTTGAAACAGAAAATAAAACAGAGATTTATTGAATTATGCCAAAAAACTTCATTGCAACTGCAAAAGTGTTTGTCAAATCACATAGCAACTCGTTTTAGCTGCATCAGGTACAATGGGGTAAAAAAATTCACGAGGATTTAATTGTACAAGACGAGTTTGTGCACCCGATTTATGCCCCTTCATGCTATTACCTTTGTCGCATCCTTTACCGTGGATATCAGAAATATATAAGCCCAACTTTGTCACTTCAAATAGTAAGACATCAAGTAGGTGTTGTCCATAAATACGTTAAAATACCGTATTGCGGCATGGAGATAATGACTGAAAACGTCCAAATTGATGTACGGTAACATTGTAGTTACATTTTATATAACATGTTATATATATATAACATGTTAGATTTTAAGACATGTCATAAACAAAAATATACACCTATCCCCCCTATAAGGAACCTAATGGAGATCGGAGGGTTTCCTTAAATTGGAATAGGGAATTTAAATTTTTCCCTTATCAAAGCAAGTTTAAGACTAAAGGCGTTTTCGTATTTACAATGTTCTCTCGAATCCATAAACGCTTATTAAACTAAATACATATTTTTTGAGCCTGAGAGTTGGTCTCGTATGGCCTTGGATAATACCTGGGCTGTTCCTTATGTTCCAGGTATGTCTAGAGCGGGACATGAAGTTAACATAAAGTACTGTTTCTGAGGCTAGGCTGCAATGACCACGGTGCGAGTCCCTATTATTGTCAAGCTTGTTGAAATATTATGAGTCGTTGGGCAATGCGCTGTATTTGAGTTATGAAACTCTGGTGTTTGCGACTCAAATTCCACCTCTGGTCTGATGGACTTGGTCTGGACATGTTAGCGAATACCCTCCTGGCTATAGTATTATCAGCCCACTCCTGGTACCGACTCTTCCTGAAGTGTCATTCAGTCATGTCTTAGCCCCGAGATAAGTGACTGTGACGTCTGGTTGGGGCTGAGACGCCCAGGCTTTTGCCAATGAGTCTGCTGTTTTATTGCCATCAACATTCATGTGGCTTAGGAGCCAATGCACTGTCACCTTACCCCCCAAGTCTTTCCAGCTTACCCACGTCATCTAAGATGTCAACAAAGTGGGTGTTAGGTTTATCACTTTGATGTAACTTGAGAGCTGATCTCGAGTCACAAAACACTATCGTTTCAAAACATACTAGGTCCGATCCCTGCAGTGCTTTGTGCACACTTTCAAGGACCCTATGCTTAGATCCAAGCTCCGGATCGTAATTCGATGCCATATTCCCACAGGGTCCCGAAATTTCCTCATTTAGGGGCCCGCCTATTAGTTGTAGGATGAGCGCACCATATCCTGCAGTTCCTTCTCTCAAGTTGGCAGATCCATCCGCTTAAACATTCACATGAGTTCCCGCCAACACTTCCATTGCTCACTAAAATGCTCTAAGAAACTTTAGGGCAGTGGTCGGGAAACCATGGCTTGCGAGCAAGATGTGGCTCTTTTGATGGCTGCATATGACTCTCAGACAAATGTTCAATTACGTAAAAAATTAAATGTTTATTCAGACTTATTTGTTCTACATATTAATTGCATATAAAAATGCATAACAATGGTATTAAAGGGAATTCAAAGACATACTTATTTTTATTTTTTTTTTAAGAATTGAAATTATACCAAAATGCACTAATGTATGGCTCTAACAGAATTACTTTTCACAATATGTGGTGTTTATTTATCTTTAAGACAAAAAGTTTCACGACCCCTGTTGTAGGGGGATAAAAGGTGATTATAATATTGTAGTCTATTATTGTGCAATTTTTCTATTATTATTTTATCCTTAAAAAAAAAGAAAAAAAATTACCGTTGTTATTAATGTCAAGCATTACGCAAGTAGTAAAAATTTTAAAAGAAGTAAAAAGAAATTAGTCAAAGAGCGGGACCCTGAAAAGTGCGAGGCCCAAGTTGATTGCCTCGTTAGCCTTGTCCTAAATCAAACTAAGTATTAGTTAAACGTAAAAGATAAATCAATTAGAAATCTGCATAAGTAGACTAAGTGCTGAGTACTGTAATAACTTTTACGTCATTTTTAGGGGGACAGTAAAACAGAAATATCTTGTAAAGTAGACACACAATGTTAACACCTAAATAACTTTAATAGCTTCGTTAGATTTTTTTACAAAATATTTGTCTATACACTTGTTTATAGCTATAGAACTAACTGTGGGTAATATAAATTGTTGGGGGGGGGGGCTCCCTTAAAAGAAAAGGATAATTATGAGATGCGCAGTAAAAATTTTGGAACCGATATTTTTTCTCTCATAGAAGCAGTTCGTTATTGGTGTAAGGAAGATACAAAATTTAGGTGGGAACGAGGGGTGGGGCGGTGGGGAACCGGGGGTGGGAGTCGTTTAGATTTCAACAGTGCCACCCTTATGACTAAAAATGATCCTTGAGCTATTTTTACTGACAACAAGCCGTGATGTGAACCCCTGGGGTTAATTGCCACCCCACCACCCCCCATTCCCGGGGGTCAAAAGCTGTTGGACGTAAACAAGAACAGCTGGCCGGGGACTGGATGGTCGCCATTATTTGTTGTCCTACGTCAGATGGGAGAGTGACACTTGATAGCCAATGGGCATTGGAATGAAGAGGAGGGGGAGGTGGTCTAGATAAACAAACCAAATTATAACGTGAGAATTCGCTTGCTAGTGCTGATGGGGAAATTCTCTGTTATTGTTCACACCATACCAATCACAGTGCAAGGAAAGATATTGGCGTTGAGATTCTGGCAAAGTTTTGTTGTATATCATCGAAAGTTAAAACATTATAAAATGTCTGCTTTCTACCTATACTTGCTGTTTGCCTCTTTGTCGGTCGCTTTGTTTGAAAAGCCTGTTATCTCTTTGAAAGGGTACCGTGTTTAGTTCACTACTTGCAATTTATCTTGACGTTCGCCTAGAGGGGGAATGGTTGGTTGGGGGGGGGGGGGTAATCATATTTTATTGTAAACAGTTTGCACATAGAGAGGGACTTTCAATAAAAAAAATTATCCAATTGTTGCTGACAAATTGAATAATATGTAACTATGTATAGCATCACTTAGTTTGCAGTGTATTTCTAAAATGTTGGAAGTGCTTTGAGCCAAGCATACAGTTGGGGTATCGCGTTATGTAAGTTTGCATAAAATACATCTTGAAAATTTAATAAATAACATTACATTCCTCAATAATTTTTAAAATATAAACTTTAGTTAAGGGATAAGTATTTGTTAATTGTAACCACAATTACAAACGATCCAGTAAACGTATAATTGTTTGAAAAATTAAAATGCTTTATTACACTGTTTGTAAGGCCTCATAAATTATTGTCCACTGCAAGCCAAGATAAAAAAATTAAAATGAAAAATGTAATTAGAAGATTATCACTAACTTGCGAATATTAGGGAAATTAGGACGCGATCTCATTTGAGCTCTTATTCAAAATAATAAAAAAATATTTTAAAAATTAAAAACGAAAAAAAAAAATTGTAAAGATGGACGGGAAAAAGAATTGTTGCTGTTAAGCATTCTTGTCCATAAAGGGCAGCATCTATCGATCATTGTCGGCGTCTGCGATTTCTCAATGGACTTATGCCTCCTACGAGAGATCTCCAGACATCCTTGGCCAGCACCTCCAGGATCGTCCATTTATGGCCAATTCTCTTGATGTAGGCCTCCAGTTGTCGGCGACAAGTGATTCTTAGACGGCCTCTCTTTCGCTTTCCCTCGGGGTTCCATTTCAAGACTTGCCTTGTTGTATTGGAGGCATGTTTCCTTAGTGTATGACCGATCTACCTCCACCGCTTCTGGCGAATCTCTTCCTCAATGGGATTCTGCTTCGTCCACTGTGACAGTTCCCGGTTGCAGATTTCATCCGGCCAGTGAATTCTGAGAATTCTTCTTAAACTATTGTTGATAAAGGACTAGATTCTGATCAGGTTTACGGCCGATGTTCACGCCTCGGCTTCACATAGCAGCAGCACAGGCTTCACCATGGCTTTGAAGAACCTTCTTTTTTAACTGGCTGCTTAGGTTTCTGGAGACCCAAAACATTCTTAGTCGTTGGAAGGCTGCTCTTGCCTCTCCGATCCTTATTTTCCCCTCGGCATCCGTTCCATCTTGTTCTATACCTCGCTGCGAAGGTAAACAAAACTGTCCACCTTTAAGCATAATGGGTGATCTGCTGGAGGCATCGACCTTGAGAATTTTACTCTTCCCTTTGTGTATATTCTGACCAATGCTAGCAGAAGTGGCTGCAACAATGTTTCTTTTCTCCTATATCTGTTGTTTATTTGAACGAAAGGAAAGATCATCAGCAAAGTCAAGATCATCAAGTTGATCCCACAAGGTCAATTTGATGCCATTCCGTTTTTATTGTGTGGATGTTTTCATGACCAAGTCAATAGCTAACAAGAACAGGAAGGTTGAACGAAAACAAAACGGAAGTGTTACAAATTGCGTGTTTCGTTTTCCTTATCGAAAATAAATCATTAAAAAAGTCAATATACATTAATCCAATAAATAAATTTAAAAATTTTTAGCGCATTTTCGAGAAGTCGAATGTGCTATTGCACCCGTTTTGTCCGTCTGTCATCACCCTAGATCTCAGCAACCATAAGTCCTAGACCCATGATGTATATATGTTTTTTGTATGTCCTGACCTGCCATTTGTGCATCAACAGTCAGTTACTCGATCCGTTAAAAAAACCCTTTAAAACTACCAAAAAACATTGCGAATCGAGAGATAACACTGGCGCAGGCAACGGCCGCCATTGCCGGAAGTCGAATACATCGTTTTTCAAGCATTGAAGAGTTTTTACTTTCTGTTTTTTTTTTGTTGACGTCATTAGAATATGTGTAAAAGTTTAGAGAGTTTTACTCATCATTTGTGGTGACTTCAATCAAGATCTTAGGGGCCCAGGGGCAGAAATTGAAAACTTTTTCGAAACAAACCTCAACATTCAACTACTTTCAACAAGATTGGCAACCACGATCAATCAAACAACAATTGATGGAGTATTTGGGCGATTAGCTGATTACAATTTAGAATTTTTCATTTATGAGTCCTATTTCAGTGACCACAAACCACTTGTAGTTAGATTAAAGAGAAAATAAAAAAATTTTAAATGTAAAGAAATGACTTTTAAATAAAAAAAAATTCAAGTATATTCATTACACAAGAAAATTCATAAAAATTTGTCTAAAATCTAAACACAATTACTGATAACTACATAATGCTGATATCTAACATAAGTACTGATACATAATACGAAAATGCGCTAACACGTCCTGAGTCCAAAAAGGGACCAGGCTTAACATGATTTTTTTTTATTCAATCCAAAAAATTCAAATCTTACCAATTAAAAGCGATGAGGAATGAGGCCAACAGTTCAAAGATTCATAGGTAGTATGAACGTTAAGGTCTCTAATCTGTCAACGTTCTGGTTTCTAATCTGTCAACGTTCTGGTTTCTAATCTGTCAACGTTCTGGTTTCATATCTGTCAACGTTCTGGTTTCTAATCTGTCAACGTTCTGGTTTCTAATCTGACAACGTTATGGTCTCAAATCTGTCAACGTTCTGGTCTCTAATCTGTCAACGTTCTGGTCTCTAATCTGTCAACGTTATGGTCTCTAATCTGTCAACGTTATGGTCTCTAATCTGTCAACGTTATGGTCTCTAATCTGTCAACGTTCTAGTCTCAAATATGTCAACGTTCTGGTTTCTAATCTAAGCAGTAGGTTTGAAGCAACACGTGATTTTATGGTCTGGGATTTCCTCTTTGACTATCACTCAGTCATTGGTTGAAAATGACGTTCAGGCTAAAAATAGAAGTTATCGGTATCGGAAATGCCATCCTCAGCACCACCGCACCTTTGCTCAGCCCACACGCAGAGAGCGAGATAAGTTCTTCCGCTTGTTTGTTTGAAGCCATGGTGTTGCCTGGCAACCGATTGACATTTCCGTGCAACAAATGTCGTAGCGCATTGACCGTGACTTCAGTTCAACAATGTTTTGGGAGTCTGAAAACCACAACACCTATGCTAAAAACACACTTTGCTTCAGTCCTATCTATCAAGATGGTACATAGCTTAGTTCTTAAGTTGAGGTGGGTTGTTTTTTTTAAACAGTGACAGCTGCCTGTGTGTTTGATTCAAAAAGAAAAAAATAGGACATTTCATTGTAAGTTTGAATATGAAGACATTCTCTGACAGGCGCAACTAAAATTTCCGCGGGAGCCTAACACACCTTAAAACTCTTCACCTTGTTTGTAGAGTTACTGGCCCTGATTAAATTTTTGTAAACGTTTGGTGATAACAATCTGACACACGGATGAACTTGTTTAGTGCCCTCTCCCACCACAACACCTTACCAATAAGCCTCTGAACTATTGGCTTGTGAGATATTGACTGCCCTAAAACCTTTACACCTGTGGCATTAACACACGTGACTTATAATTATTTTTTTTTACAAACGCAGTGTTAAGAAAGCACTGGTCCTCACACTTCTAGAGGTGGTAACGCAAATATTTGTTTATATGAAATCTCAATAAAATTGCTTGCTGCGAACATCAGTGACGGAGTGAATGCATTTATTGCCTTTGTTCCGACAATGTGAGCGTGACGTTACAAACAGTTAGCATCAATAACTTTTCGCCTAAAGTCCTCGCGTACTCCAGGGATGGAAGGGGCGGAGGCGGGGCAAAGAGGCGCCCTCTCAAAGTAAAGGAGAACTGATCCCACGCCAAACATTACTCCCAGGACGGGGTCTCTGCGACCACTTTCTCCACTAGGCGTCTTCGCGAGCTAACGAAGGAATTAGTGGACTCCGAGCTGCGGCCAGGGTCCACGCTGGTCCCTCAGTGGTTGTCAGCAGAAGGGATGAGCCGGTCCACGTCTTGGGGGATTAGGGAAGGTTAATCCCCACTCCCCGTCAACCCCTCGGATCGGAAGTGTAAACAAGGGGAGTGGGGTGAAAGGGGGAGTCGTTCATGACGTAAATCTGAAAGCCTTGAGAGATGATGAATTAGGTTTGTGGGGTTAAGCTCCTGGAGATATTTAGGGTCGTTTAACGGTTATCATATGTGTTTACTTATCTGAGATGGTTTCTGTGTCTCAACTATGTGTCATCGATTGCGCTACGTTGCCGCTTCTGGTGAAATAATAATTCTCCTGTATCCTTGTAGCCTCAAATGTTTTAGTCTTTGGCGTCATTCCCGCCTTCTAATATACAAATAAATTACAAGATACATGAACAATTTATATTATTTTTGCATTGTTTTAGTTGCATAGTTGTGCTCACCTTTCTTCTTTTCGCTTGTCTTTTTTTTTCTCTAATTAAGGAGAAGGGAAGAATCGTTTATCAAAATGAAAGATCTGACATTAGTTCAAAGGTTCATATCTGACATTAGTTCAAAGGTTCATATCTGACATTAGTTCAAAGGTTCATATTAGTTCAAAGGTTCATATCTGACATTAGTTCAAAGGTTCATATCTGACATTAGTTCAAAGGTTCATATCTGACATTAGTTCAAAGTTTCATATCTGACATTAGTTCAAAGGTTCATATCTGACTTTAGTTCAAAGGTTCATATCTGACATTAGTTCCGTGGTTCATATATCTGACATTAGTTCCATGGTTAAGATCTGACATTTTTTCCGTGGTTCAGATGGGACATTAGTTCAATGGTTAATATCTGACATTAGTTCCATGGTTGATATCTGACATTAGTTCCATGGTTCATATCTGTCATTAGTTCAAAGGTTCAGATTTGACATTAGTTCCATGGTTCATATCTGACATTAGTTCCATGGTTCATATCTGACATTAGTTCCATGGTTCAGATCTGACATTAGTTCCATGGTTCATATTTCACATTAGTTCCATGGTTCATATCTGACATTAGTTCCATGGTTCATATCTGACATTAGTTCAAAGGTTCAGATCTAACATTAGTTCCGTGGTTCATATCTGACATTAGTTCCATGGTTGATATCTGACATTAGTTCCATGGTTCATATCTGACATTAGTTCTATGGTTCAGATCTGACATTAGTTCAAAAGTTCAGATCTGACATTAGTTCCGTGGTTCATATCTGACATTAGTTCCATGGTTCAAATCTGACATTAGTTCCATGGTATATATCTGATATTAGTTCAAAGGTTCAGATCTGACATTTGTTCCATGGTTCATATCTGACATTAGTTCCATGGTTCATATCTGACATTATTTCAAAGGATAATATCTGACATTAGTTCAAAGGTTCAGATCTGACATTTTTTCCATGGTTCATATCTGACATTAGTTCCTTGGTTCATATCTGACATTAGTTCCATGTTTCAGATCTGACATTAGTTCCATGGTTCATATTTAACATTAGTTCCATGGCTCATATCTGACATTATTTCCATGGTTCAGATCTGACATTAGTTCAAAGGTTCAGATCTGACATTAGTTCCTTGGTTCATATCTGACATTAGTTCCATGGTTCATATCTGACATTAGTTCCTTGGTTCATATCTGACATTAGTTCCATTGTGCATATCTGACATTAGTTCCATGGTTCAGATCTAACATTAGTTCAAAGGTTCAGATCTGACATTAGTTCCTTGGTTCATATCTGACATTAGTTCCATGGTTCATATCTGACATTAGTTCCTTGGTTCATATCTGACATTAGTTCCTTGGTTCATATCTGACATTAGTTCCTTGGTTCATATCTAACATTAGTTCCATGGTTCATATCTAACATTAGTTCCTTGTTTCATATCTAACATTAGTTCCTTGGTTCATATCTGACATTAGTTCCTTGGTTCATATCTGACATTAGTTCCTTGGTTCATATCTACCATTAGTTCCTTGGTTCATATCTGACATTAGTTCCTTGGTTCATATCTGACATTAGTTCCATGGTTCAGATCTAACATTAGTTCCATGGTTCATATCTGACATTAGTTCCATGGTTGATATCTGACATTAGTTCCAAGGTTCATATCTGACATTAGTTCAAAGGTTCAGATCTGACATTAGTTCCTTGGTTCATATCTGACATTAGTTCAAAGGTTCAGATCTGACATTAGTTCCAAGGTTCATATTTGACATTATTTCCATGGTTCAGATCTGATATTAGTTCAAAGGTTCAGATCTGACATTAGTTCATTGGTTCATATCTGACATTAGTTCCAAGGTTCATATCTGACATTAGTTCCTTGGTTCATATCTGACATTAGTTCCATGGTGCATATCTGACATTAGTTCCATGGTTCATATCTGACATTAGTTCCATGGTTCAGATCTGACATTAGTTCCATGGTTCAGGTCTGACATTGGTTCCATGGTTCATATCTGACATTAGTTCCATGGTTCATATCTGACATTAGTTCCTTGGTTCATATCTGACATTAGTTCCTTGGTTCATATCTGACATTAGTTCCTTGGTTCATATCTAATATTAGTTCCATGGTTCATATCTAACATTAGTTCCTTGGTTCATATCTAACATTAGTTCCTTGGTTCATATCTGACATTAGTTCCTTGGTTCATATCTGACATTAGTTCCTTGGTTCATATCTGACATTAGTTCCATGGTTCATATCTAACATTAGTTCAAAGGTTCAGATCTGACATTAGTTCCTTGGTTCATATCTGACATTATTTCCATAGTTCAGATCTGACATTAGTTCAAAGGTTCAGATCTGACATTAGTTCCTTGGTTCATATATGACATTAGTTCCTTGCTTCATATCTGACATTAGTTCCATGTTTCAGATCTGACATTAATTCCATGGTTCATATTTGACATTAGTTCCATGGTTCATATCTGACATCATTTCCATGGTTCAGATCTGACATTAGTTCAAAGGTTCAGATCTGACATTAGTTCCATGGTGCATATCTGACATTAGTTCCATGGTTCATATCTGACATTTTTTCCATGGTTCATATCTGACATTAGTTCCATGGTTCCTATCTGACATTAGTTCAAAGGTTCAGATCTGACATTAGTTCAAAGGTTCATATCTGACATTAGTTCCATGGTTCATATTTTACATTAGTGCCATGGATCATATCTGACATTAGTTCAAAGGTTCAGATCTGACATTAGTTCCATTGTTCATATTTGACATTATTTCCATGGTTCAGATCTGACATTAGTTCAAAGGTTCAGATCTGACATTAGTTCCTTGGTTCATATATGACATTAGTTCCTCGCTTCATATCTGACATTAGTTCCATGGTGCATATCTGACATTAGTTCCATGGTTCATATCTGACATTTTTTCCATGGTTCATATCTGACATTAGTTCCATGGTTCATATCTGACATAAGTTCAAAGGTTCAGATCTGACATTAGTTCCATTGTTCATATTTGATATTAGTTCCATGGTTCATATTTGACATTATTTCCATGGTTCAGATCTGACATTAGTTCAAAGGTTCAGATCTGACATTAGTTCCTTGGTTCATATCTGACATTAGTTCCATGGTTTATATCTGACATTAGTTCCTTGGTTCATATCTGACATTAGTTCCATGGTTCATATCTGACATTAGTTTCTTGGTTCATATCTGACATTATTTCCATGGTGCATATCTGACATTAGTTCCATGGTTCAGATCTGACATTAGTCCCATGGTTCAGATCTGACATTAGTTCCATGGTTCATATCTGATATTAGTTCCATGGTTCATATCTGACATTAGTTCAAAGGTTCAGATCTGACATTAGTTCAAAGGTTCAGATCTGACATTAGTTCCTTGGTTCACATCTGACATTAGTTCCGAGGTTCATATCTGACATTAGTTCCTTGGTTCATATCTGACATTAGTTCAAAGGTTCAGATCTGACATTAGTTCCATGGTTCATATTTGACATTATTTCCATGGTTCAGATCTGACATTAGTTCAAAGGTTCAGATCTGACATTAGTTCATTGGTTCATATCTGACATTAGTTCCAAGGTTCATATCTGGCATTAGTTCCTTGGTTCATATCTGACATTAGTTCCATGGTGCATATCTGACATTAGTTCCATGGTTCATATCTGACATTAGTTCCATGGTTCAGATCTGACATTAGTTCCATGGTTCAGGTCTGACATTGGTTCCATGGTTCATATCTGACATTAGTACCATGGTTCATATCTGACATTAGTTCCTTGGTTCATATCTGACATTAGTTCCTTGGTTCATATCTGACATTAGTTCCTTGGTTCATATCTAACATTAGTTCCATGGTTCATATCTAACATTAGTTCCTTGGTTCATATCTAACATTAGTTTCTTGGTTCATATCTGACATTAGTTCCTTGGTTCATATCTGACATTAGTTCCTTGGTTCATATCTGACATTAGTTCCTTGGTTCATATCTGACATTAGTTCC
>MUZC01000454.1:551608-567489 GCA_002072015.1 Radix auricularia | reverse complement strand
GGTTCAGATCTGACATTAGTTCCATGGTTCATACCTGACATTAGTTCCATGGTTCATATCTGACATTAGTTCCATGGTTCATATCTGATATTACTTCAAAGGTTCAGATCTGACATTAGTTCCATGGTTCATATCTGACATTAGTTCCATGGTTCATATCTGACATTAGTTCTATGGTTCAGATCTGACATTAGTTCAAAGGTTCAGATCTGACATTAGTTCCTTGGTTCATATCTGACATTAGTTCCATGGTTCATATCTGACATTTGTTCCATGGTTCATATCTGGCTTTAGTTCCTTGGTTCATATCTGACATTAGTTCCATGGTGCATATCTGACATTAGTTCCATGGTTCATATCTGACATTAGTTCCATGGTTCAGATCTGACATTAGTTCAAAGGTTCAGATCTGACATTAGTTCCATGGTTCATATCTGACATTAGTTCAAAGGTTCATATCTGACATCAGTTCAAAGGTTACGATCTGACATTTTTTCCATGGTTCATATCTGACATTTGTTTCTTGGTTCATATCTGACATTAGTTCCATGTTTCAGATCTGACATTAGTTCCATGGTTCATATCTGACATTAGTTCCTTGGTTCATATCTGACATTAGTTCCATGGTTCATATCTGATATTAGTTCCTTGGTGCATATCTGACATTAGTTCCATGGTTCATATCTGACACTAGTTCCGTGGTGCATATCTGACATTAGTTCCATGGTTCATATCTGACACTAGTTCCGTGGTTCAGATCTGACATTAGTTCCATGGTTCATATCTGACATTAGTTCCTTGGTGCATATCTGACATTAGTTCCATGGTTCATATCTGACATTAGTACCTTGGTTCATATCTGACATTAGTTCCATGGTTCATATCTGACATTAGTTCAAAGGTTCAGATCTGACATTAGTTCCGTGGTGCATATCTGACATTAGTTCCATGGTTCATATCTGACACTAGTTCCGTGGTTCAGATCTGACATTAGTTCCTTGGTGCATATCTAACATTAGTTCCATGGTTCATATCTGACATTAGTTCCTTGGTGCATATCTGACAGTAGTTCCGTGGTTCATATCTGACATTAGTTCCATGGTTCATATCTGACACTAGTTCCGTGGTTCATATCTGACATTAGTTCCATGGTTCATATATGACATTAGTTCCATGGTTCATATTTGACATTAGTTCCGTGGTTCATATCTGACATTAGTTCCTTGGTGCATATCTGACACTAGTTCCGTGGTTCATATCTGACATTAGTTCCATGGTTCATATCTGACATTAGTTCCGTGGTTCATATCTGACATTAGTTCCATGGTTCATATCTGACATTAGTTCCATGGTTCATATCTGACAATAGTTCCATGGTTCAAATTAGACTTTAGTCCCTTGAAACATGTCCACAGTTGTATTACAGTCGCTAACTAATTTAGTTTTTGTCTTGACATTGACGGGATGGAGATGCTCCCACCCACCCCTTCCCCAGGGGAGATAGTTCTCGAATGTCAAGTTTGTTAACACAATTAGGCAAGTATCATTTCAACGGGTGCCCGCCTCTCACCGGGTCATGGGCGGGCACGTGTTACCCTGACCCTTGAACTGTGTCCATGAGGTGGCCTAATATAACCTGGCAGTGTGACCTTGAGGTGGCCCGATAATATAAAACTATGACCTTGAGGTGATCTTATGACCTGGCAGTGTAACCTTGAAGTGACCTAAAGGTATTTGAAGAATAATCTCCTTGCGATGACTCATAAGTGTGTTCTTGACACTGAACAATAATCTTGCAGTGTCAACTTGCAATGTGTCCTTGAAGATTTTCGATGACCTTGCTATGTGGCATTAATGTGATCCGATGACCTTGCCGTATGAACTCGAGGTGTCCCAATAACCTAGCTGAAATTCCTTGAGGTGTCTGTTAAGTCGAAAGTTAATAAATTCTCTACATAAAGTGTGAGCTTATAATCTTCTAATAAAATGATAAATTAAACTGCGTTTTTATGCACACCTGCTATTGGCAATTTGTTGCGAAATAATCTACTATAGAATAAGTTCTATATTACTATACTCTCTATTACTTTAAACTCTGAAAAAGCCAATATCTATGTTTAATCCCTATACTAATATAAAGAACAAATGTAGTTTTCACTAATTCAGTGTCAACATTCGTCATCTGTATGAAGTAAGGCGTTTATCTTTCACCTCTCACGACTTGTCAGCCCCATGGTATAATATGTGCAGTGTCTGAGTAGAATCGACCCGAGACAGCTGCCTTCAAAATGGTATGGATGTGAGTTAATAGGCAGCTATAAGTGAGAGGAATTTTCTCAAATGGGCAGCTATATCTGAGATGAATGCCCTGTAATGGGTAGTTATATGTACATCTGAGAGGAATGACCTCCAATGGGCAGCTATATCTGAGATGAATGCCCTGTAATGGGCAGCTATATCTGAGAGAATGACCTCTAATGGGCAGCTATATCTGAGAGGAATGACCTCTAATGGGCAGCTATATCTGAGAGAATGACCTCTAAAGGGCAGCTCTGTAGAGCGGAATGCCCTCTAATGGGCCGCTTTGTCTGGGGGAAATGACCTCTAGTTGGCAGCTTTGTCTGCGAGGAATGCCCCAGTGAGAAAAATTACTTTCATCCGGATGTGGCGGCTACTTTGCCTCCACAAATTGTTCACTAGACTGGGGCAGCACCTCTACATCACTGCTAGCTGTGGCGTGAGACCAGCTCGTGAGCTGTAATCGAATGGGTCAACAGCAATCCAAGACGAGGACGTAACGTGAGTCTGCTAGTGGCCGAAGTCCAGGCGAGTGCCGGTGTCCGAGGGAGGCACGTCCCTGGACGCGGGTGACGACGTTCATAGTCACGTGAGTGGAAGTCATCGGGGTGGGGGGTGATTGGTGGGGGGAGGGGCGGGGAAGCAGAAAGTTAATCAGAATTAACCTCCAGGCCAGGGATGCTGAATGAGATTTAAAACAACCTGGTGTTTTATTGAGATCACGATCCACGGCGGAAACCTTGTGGGGTCAGACAAGTCGTGAGGCTGGATCGAAGGCTAATACATGTCAGATAATAGAAGCACGAGGAAGAAAAAGGTTGGATTAACCTAACCAGTCTGTGGCATGATAGATTTATAAAGACAAGAGCACAATTCTTTTCTTAAATCATTTTTAGGACCTTTTTGTCGAAATTGTTATGAAAATGGCATGTGTTTAGTCTATTATGGAAATGGTCGATACAGTTGTAATGTTGTGTTGATTTCTAGTTTCGTAGCGGAGGTGAAGGTTGTCACAGGATATTATTTGATATTTGATTGGTGAAGAGAGATCACGCGATGAATGAGAGACCTGAATGCTTTGCGAGGCAGTTCAAAGTGTGGAAAGATTGAAGAAAGACTTAATTTGTTCCACTGATGTATATTAACATGTAAAAAGAGTGTACATAAGTTCAAGTATTGGATTAAAGTTAATTGTGTTACAAAGGCATTCTTTGTTTTACTGTGTGCCGGAGTGTGCCATTAATTAACGCCTACAAGTGAGAAAGCGCCCCCCCCCCAAAAAAAAAAACAAAAAACAAACAAACAAACAAACAATTAGTAACAAAGGTATAAGAACATTTTCAAGAAGACTATCATGCACGTTATCTCCTGCCAAATTATATTCACATAAGACAAAAGTAAAAAAAAGGACCCACTTCCCGTGATGCCACCATGCTGAAATTTTGCAAATAAACTTTTATCACCTAAAAAGCAATTTTTCAAAATTTCAGATCGATAGAATGTACGGTAATGAATCAAGTGAATAAATTTTAGTTCAGCTCTATATATCTAAGTAACGAGTACATTTTGTGCTAATTTGTCGCGCGGTGCGTATTGCATATTACAATCTTTTAAATATTTTCCTTTTGCGCGGAGTGGTGTAAATTATATTGAACGTACATGTTCTAATATTATATTTACGATCTGTAAATGTTTATGCTAGTCTGTTGCGCGGTGCGTTTTATATAAAACATAGCAAATACTTTTAGCTATGTCTCGCGTATAAATGATTTGTTGTCAAAATCTTTGTTTTTGTGGGTTGCTTAATTTTTTTTTTTTTTTTTTTTTTTTTTTTTTTTTTTTTGTACTTCAATGTTTCCCTTCTTGTATCATTCACAGTGGGTTTGAAAGAAATATGGCTAAACAAGTTGAGCTTTATGTTTCTAAAATCTTATTTCACACGACAATTCTCATGTTTGCGTCGGTGCTAGCATAATTTGTTTTTTGACTATTGACGTATCTATTTCATGTGCATTGCATGGGCATTAGTCACAGCTTGTTATCTTACCGGGCAAACAAAGTGCCGTAACTCATACTTCTGTCTCCAGGTACGATGATCGTTCTTTTAATAACCAAACACGTTTATCAAAGCCGCGGCAAGGCTAGCGGTTCAAAGTGCTGTTACGTGTTTGGATATCTAGCTTCCATTGTTTGCAACTATATTTCACGACCGACACAATTGCTGGGTTCAATCAAGGCCACATTGTGAAGCTCTGCGGGCGTAACTAAGGTTAAGCCACTCGGGGGCGGGCCAAACTTTACCACCGCTAAGTAAATGAAAAAACAAGGCAACTACTCAGCGCTGATGACCGAAAAGCAAAGTAACACCCGGGGTGGACAGCGCCCTCAGTCAACAATGCTGCGCAAGCGTAAATGTTTTCCACTTTTTTTAATTACGTCTCATAACCATCCATTGGATGGTATCTACTAGAGACTTTGGCTAAAATAACTATCCATGGAATTCCTATTCTCAAGATTGGGGAACAATACTTTTTAGTCCCTTTTTAAAAAAAAAATTAATTTATATTATTGGATTGTTGTGTATGACTGGTTTCTTGAATAGGGCGAATAGCGCAATTGGGATGTGAAAGTATGAACTTTTGGTTCTCAGTAGAGGAAATTGTTTCCCTTTTCATCCCGATTCTCTAAATGTCACCGCCACATGCTTTACAACTCTCTGATCATAACGCTGTATCACTAAGCACCATTGGGTACCACTACACCGTCCATACATAACTCTGATGTCGACAATTCAGCCTTGCATGTCATTGCTACATCAAACACACTTGGCTTCCTCGCCAGACCCCACCCCCCACCCCTACCCTCAACCCGACTTTTCCAGCCGATACAATTTAGAATACTCAAATTTACTGATGCAGCACCTAACCCCTCCCCTCCCCCTCCAACAATTCACGCAACAATTATCTATCAGGTCTCGAGGCCAGAGAAGATACCAGTGGCCAGTGGACACAAAGTTGGGGAGGGGATGGAACAACCTGACAAGCAGGAAATGGAATCCTCTAATCTTACTTCATTGCCCACCTTGTATCCTTTTGTACAACGCTGTAAACAGCAATGCCTCGCCGCGAAAGCCCCACCCCACACACACCCATCTTACCTTGGGTCAAACGAGATGTAGCTCAGAAACCAAAATGATCGGCCCCTAAAAACATGACTCTCTACGAAATCTTTATTGAAATCTGCCACGTTCCGTTGGTGTTTCCATTTTTGTATTGTATTGTAGCGATATTATCCCTGCTCTCTGAAGCGGCGCCGAACACAAGACAAGACAGAAACTGAAAAAGAGAGCAATGAAACAACTTCGAGATGCCAGTTAATTTGAACGTGTTAAAAAGTGAATTATTACACAACACTCACATAAAAAAATAGTGAGCGCTTGCAAAGTATAATCTGTTGACATCTCCGATTTGCTGTTGTTGCGCCCACCTCGATCCCTATTTAATAAACAGATTTGACGACTCTTCTAAGATACCTGGAGGTGCGGGAAATGAAAACTGCAACTCACTTCTGACACTTATTTGTCTTTCTGACCTTAGACAGTTGTGACGTTGGTGGATTTTCTGAGCTTTTTTAGCGGATTGTAAAAACGTTAGTGACCCCCTACCCTGATCCGCTGTTTACCCACCCACCCACCCCTTTCAAACTCTAACCACGTTAACGTCCATTGAAGATTATTCCCCCCTCCCCACGTTCACTACCCCACCAATACAAGGGAGACAAGAAGCGTGATAATATTCCCGATGCTTGCTTCTGGCCAATAACAGGGTTTTTCTCAATGAAAAGATAGTTGCCCTTGAATTTAGGACGGTGCTCAGTATGGGTCAGACTACAGAAACACAAGTTGAAGGACACTGTTATATAGAAGCTTGAATTAAAAAAAAAAAATTGGGCTTACTTTTAACTCCGCTTTTTTTCACCCGTAGACCTTGACGATCTATTGGGGCAACGAAACAGTGCTCGCAAGTTTCACATATATTACTTGTGTACGTGAACGATTATTTGAGCCTTTATTTTTATCTTTCTCGTTCTATTTTATTGCCTACTTTTTAATATTAAAACTGAAGAACTTGTATTTTAAAAAACAAAAACAAAAAACAAAAAAAATTTAAAACCCTCTGCTTAAAGGGTCGTTTTTAGTTGATGTAGTAATAGAACTATTTTCTCTCATTGTGCGAGTCGTTAGAAACTCACAACTCAGACTGGGCAGTGGCCAAGGATTCTTCAATTTCATAGTTTATATAACTCAACGGGCACTTAACTTTCATTATTTAAAAAATATTTTTAAATAAGATAGCACAAGCTCGCGGAAACAATCTGATCTTATCTTATATGTTACAGACGCTCCTTCTGTACAGAAGATTATTGCGTCCTACGTATTTCTATGGTTTGTGTTTAGTTCTGTATTCTTACTAGAGTTTTAAATGATGATAAAGTGTTGGCTTTCCTGGTTTCTTCAGGCAACCCATTCCACGCCCGAATACCGGACGGAAAGAAATAAAACTTGTATGTGTTTGTTCTTGCATATGGAATAAGAAATGTGTTTTTATCTTTATGTCTATTTGAGGGTTGTATTAAGTTATCTTTGTGTTGTATTTCTGAATTAGAAATGAGAGTATTGAAAGTTGTGATCTCCATTTTGTGAAACACTTCTGACAGCTGATGCGGGATGCATACAAATTTAAGTGGGGTATTAGTAATGTGAATAGATACATTATCAGCCTCTTACGTTCAATAACGAGGGGGGGGGGCGATCAATGATGAAGCGTGTTATATTTCAGTACTTTTCTTTGTTATAATAAAAGTGGGACAAAATACATTACAAGGTTGATGGTCGTGGAGACAATCAAAAAGCAGCTAAGAATTATTCCTAATTTTCTCAAGACTAATGAGAGAGTAACACATTATGTTATAGTAACACGTCTTGTTAGAGTAACACATTATGTTATAGTAACACGTCTTGTTAGAGTAACACGTCTTGTTAGAGTAACACGTCTTGTTAGAGTAACACGTCTTGTTATAGTAACACGTCTTGTTATAGTAACACGTCTTGTTATAGTAACACGTCTTGTTATAGAAACACGTCTTGTTAGAGTAACACGTCTTGTTAGAGTAACACGTCTTGTTATAGTAACACGTCTTGTTATAGTAACACGTCTTGTTAGAGTAACACGTCTTGTTATAGTAACACGTCTTGTTAGAGTAACACGTCTTGTAGAGTAACACGTCTTGTTAGAGTAACACGTCTTGTTATAGTAACACGTCTTGTTAGAGTAACACGTCTTGTTAGAGTAACACATTATGTTATAGTAACACGTCTTGTTAGAGTAACACGTCTTGTTATAGTAACACGTCTTGTTGGAGTAACACGTCTTGTTAGAGTAACACGTCTTGTTAGAGTAACACGTCTTGTTAGAGAAGCACTTGTTAGGGTAACAACACGTCTTTTTAGAGTAGCACGTCTTTTTAGAGTAGCACGTCTTGTTAGAGTAGTTTAATTCTATATGATATATTACTTTTTAGACCAAATTTTCTTTTTGAACACGAATATAGACGCTGATATCTGTTTAAAATGCTATAAGAAACCACTGTAGATTGTTTTTATTTAGGACATTAAAGTGTTTTTTTTTTAATTTATCCTTACGCGTGCCTGACCTGAAGCAGATTGCGGCCTAGTTATTCGCTCGTTCACTGATGCGAAAGATGCGAGAAAACAAAATCAATACGCCCTCGCTTGTGCGCGGCTGTGTTAGAATTATTTTTTTTAAAATCTTACATCACCGGCGTCCCGTACACGGTCCATAACAAAGACCCCCCCCTCCCCGACACAAACACTCTTCTGGCGTTTTTTGGGGCGTGGTGAGAAGAAAAAAAAAGTCAAGAGGGGGAACAATCCGGGCCCCCTCACTTCCCCCTCTCCCTGCTCCTAACCCCCCTCCTCACCTTCGAGGAACCCCGCCAAATTGAAATGGAGCGAGCGCCACTCAGTGTGCCAACAGATCCCACCGCCGTGACCTGACAGTGCGATAGCGATCACTATGGCTCCGCTACTATACCTGCCACTGTTGTGTGGCGCTACTCCGTGTGGCTTTGCCTCTGTGAGATGGAGTGCAACTTTGAAAAACTAAACAAACTGGAACCGGTTTACTCACTAAAACATTTAACATACAGATAGACAATAGTGATAAACTTTTAATCACAAGTGTATTTGGATTTTTACCCCATACTTATATTTAAAAAAAAATTAAGAGTGTTCGTTACGTCGGTGGTCAGAGCTTCAAAGGATTTACCTCTCAGTGCTCAATCGGTTCAATACCAGTGTTGTGATTGTGAGTGTTCGATCTGCTGGAATACATTCCAAATAAAAAGGATCGATCTATTTCGAGGGACATCGCAATGTGCGTGACGTTGGAGTTTGGTGTTGTTGGTTTTGTTGTTGTTGTTGTTGTAGGCAGCGGGTCAGCTGTTGTTCGCCGTCACATTGGAACGTGACCAACGTCGGCGGAATAGGTCAGTTCCTGGTGGACATTTGCTTTGATGACCGGGAGGTGTATGTCATGGTCATGTGGTCACAACCGATATCGTGACGTATGGTCGGTGTGTTTCATACCTGGGACTAGGTGGGTTGTAAACATTGGGGCCAGTGACGTGTGAGCAGATGTTATGGGGGGTGGGTGACACGCGTGTTGTGTGTCTTAACATCAGGTGAGCAGATGTTATGGGGGTGGGTGACACGCGTGTTGTGTGTCTTAACATCAGGTGAGCAGATGTTATGGGGTTGGGTGACACGCGTGTTGTGTGTCTTAACATCAGGTGAGCTGATTTGTCCTCGTGACATGTTGCCGCTGGTTTAAGTAAATCAGTTTATAACTATAGACTATAGGTTTAGGAATGGGGGGTGGGGGACTACCGACGGGGGAGCTGAGGGGGAGCATCCATCTTTGTGGCAATTAGTCTCACTATTGACTATTGCAGGGAGGAATGACGAAGTTGGTAACATTGATAAGTCTCACCCCTTGGCTTAATGGGCACTAATCAAGGCTACGCCATGGGGTATTCATTACACGACCAGCTGTGTTGAATAAAACGGTTGTTTATTTACACTTTTACTCCCATCTTAAACAAACAATCTCACAGGCACACACTTGTGATATATGTCAAACCATCTCACACTTGTGTTATGTATCACTCCATCTCACAGGCACACACTTGTGTTATGTATCACACCATCTAACAGGCAATCACTTGTGTAATGTATCACTCCATCTCACAAGCACACACTTTTGTTATGTATCACTCCATCTCACAGGCACACACTTTTGTTATGTATCACACCATCTCACAGGCACACACTTTTGTTATGTATCACACAATCTAACAGGCACACACTTGTGTTATGTATCACACCATCTAACAGGCACACACTTGTGTTATGTATCACTCCATCTCACAGGCACACACTTGTGTTATGTATCACTCCATCTCACAGGCACACACTTGTGTTATGTATCACACCATCTCACAGGCACACACTTTTGTTATGTATCACACAATCTCACGAGCAAACCCATAGTACTCGCTTCCAACACGCGACTGACTCTTCCGGCCAAACCAAAATGTCTCACTTTTTTCCCGATACAAAATCATACAATATAAATTGCTGTGTAACGTTTCTCTCTCAATTCACATTGCGGAACAACAGCCAATGGTGAAAAGCTTAAAGTGGAAGGGAAAAAATGGGTCACACATAACCAAACGTATCTCTACATCAATATCACTTTCCCTTGGTCATTTATTGAACACAGTCAAATCCGCGAGACCTCTTTATACTACATAATAACAACAGATACGACCCACGGCGTAGCATGCGCCGAAGACTTGCCCATAGATAGTGCAGAGAAAGGGGATAGAGAGAAACTACAGTTTGGAGAAATTGAGTGAATGTCGAGAAGGCGAGACCACCGACGCATTTTTGGTCTCAATACATGCGCATTGCGGTTAGCTACTTGCCTTCCCCCCACCACCCTGCACCATCCTATAAATAGCTTTCCAATCATAAAATGTGATTGACCGTCATGCAAATTTGCACTGGTCTTGTGCTTGTTCTGGTGAAAAATATATATATTTGAAAATTTATAAAGCGCAACACTGCAGAAGGCAAATGGGGTCACAGAATTATAAATAATTAAAATTTGTACACACATTTAATGATCAATGCATCAATGTAAAACATTCATAGCCTCAATCCAACATCTAATGACAGTAGGGCACGCATGTATCTACGTTTATCATTTAAAGAAATGTTTATTTGTTGTTGACTCAATTTAAAAGTAGAGCTTGTAGAGATGTGTTTTTAGAGCGGTCATAATGACTTTCTTAATTGGAATACTGCGAATGTGTAATGGTAGAGAATTACCTTGTCGGGGGCACTAAAAGAGAAAAGACCTTTGACCAAACGCATCTAAAAGACATGCTTTTATTACAGGTGAAAGAAACGAATTTCTTCCGCCTGGTAAAGGACGCTACATGTTTTAAACCCCCCCCCCCCCCAACCAAAAAATATTTTAAAAAAATAAATAAAAATCGCTTGTTTAAAGCTAAATTAAAAATGATTTTAACGTGTACCCTCCCTCAAGTCGATCTGGTTGACTGAACGAGACAGCAGACCCCCCCTCACCCCACGGGTCACACCTTTCATCTGGCCGCCCTGACTCACATGGCACGAAACTCTTTCGTCCCCCTCCCCACCCGAGCAAACAATTGTCACCTATTTGTCGGGAGTATTGTTGAGAACGTTTGCATATTAATCGATGGGTTACGTGGACCGGGGAGGGGGGTATAACTGAAATGAAGTGTTTGTCTTCTGATGGATGATGTGTATGTGATCGTGCATGTGCTGGTGAGTAGGTTTGTGTGTGTTTTTGAGGGTTAAAGTGCGATGAGAATAAATTGTGAGCTCAATTGTTTGTGTTGTGTGCTAGTGACTGTCATTTCAATGGTGTGTCAAACAAAATTGATTTTCTGGTAGTTTAAATTGTTCCAAGACCAAAGGTGAAGGGTTTTCTCACAGAAATCACAAACAAAAATTAGATGTGGTCATAAGCGTTAATTATGTTGTTTTTTTTTTCGTTTTTTAAAAATATTTTAAAATTTGCTACAATTTTTTAAGTGATAAAAGGGGGCACCCAAATGTCGTGTCATTTATTTTGTGACTTGTATGTGGTGGGCACTTAATGATCCGACTGAAACAATCACGTGACTGTTAAAAGATTCTGGTTAACCAAGAGTTGAATGACGACTTTTCTCTTTGTTGGGCATGGGGAACCTTTCAGTTTGAGGACCATGAGTTTTGTAGCAAGAATAAAACAACACTTCTGGGACAACTTTCATTTTCTCTATGGTTACTAAGTCCGATAATATGACCATGACGTTATAATCCTTGTATAAGATGAACAAGTTTTGGCAGTCATATACATGAACGCACACATCACATTGTATTTGTGTTGAGAAACTGTCTAATAATAACATTTGAGTTGACATCGAGCCAGGTTTAAAAATATGCACAAGCCGGCAATTTATTGATTGGTATAAAGTTGTTGGTGCTATAACGAAGGTAGAAGACTCGATGTTTCTATCTTTTTTAATCTGCTCATTGCTTACTCCTTCTGCTTCTCTCTCGCTCATGTTCTTCCTCTCTCTCTCTCTCTTCTCTATCTGAATGTCTCTGTTAGCTTATTGAACATATTACATACTTTAATACAGAAGGTTATTGTGTCATATGCTAATCCATGTTAAATGTGTAGTCCTGCATTTTATTGAAACTTTGAATGTCGATGAAGTGTTTGTTTTGATGGTCAGTTCTGGCAACCCATTGAAGAATGAGGAATTGAATGTGTTTGCTCTTGCATATGGAAAAAATAGTTGTTGTTTTTATTCATGTGTCCATCTGAGTGTTTTATTACATTATTTCTGTGTTGTTTCCAATTTATAATTTAATGCCTTATGTTGTTTTCGTTGTTTTAAACTACTTTTCTCTTTGCTCTTCTACCATATACATTTTTAAAAAGAGTCTTACTCAACTTTACAGACATGGATAAAGGTAGAAGTTACAAAAGTTAAAATCCATACGCACTAAACTATGAGGTAGAAATAGAAACGTCATAAAATTCCGTGTTTCATAGCCCGCCAATAATTTTACTGCGGTGATTCTCTAATGGGCACATTACTATTCAGACAGCCTCGGGGACGGTGTCTATGTGCATAATTACGGACACACATCTATTAGACTGTGTGTGCTTACCCTGTGGCTGGGCATATTTGAAAGAGCATTGACTTATGACTAGGGGTCTATCGATATGAATTTTTGCCGATATTTCCCATACAGATTTTTTTTTTTGCCGATACGAGTATTTGTTAGGACATAAACCGGCGGTCCTATATGATGACGTCATTCTTGAATTTATCCCTCGTAATTATTTATATTAAATGTCCACTATTTCGATATGCATTTTTTTCCCGATATTGGCGATACCGACATTTTTTCCGATATGAATATTTGTTAGGACAAAAACAAGCGGTCATGTTTGCTGAAGCCATTAAAAAATGTATCACTTGTGATTATTTATGTTTTAAATGTCAGGCTACTGGTTTAATAAAAACAAACGTAAATTAATAAACAAATAGTACGACTTCATTTGAGTTATTAGTCTGTGTCGGTTACGGTCTTACCGTATTTCACATCCGTTCTTCTATGTCACTTTCCTTCCTGCCTCTTCCTTTTCCTCGTAAAGAATACTGGAATATGGATAGGAAATGTTTGTTGTTTTTTTAGATAAAATACGTTAATACCGTAATAATGGGATAAAATGACTAATAAAAATACTGTTTTATGGATATTAAGAAAAATAATCTTTAATATTATTTTAGTGATTTAGATTAATTTTCTATTTTTACAAACTACTTTAACTCAAGTAATATTAGGTAGGGGCGTACCGGGTATAATTTTTTGCTGAGTACAGAGTACCGAGTAGTGACGGTCACGGATTGCCGATACTGATTATCGATAGAGACTAGTTGAAAACAAAATGAGGGGTAGGTCTGCAATCATGACTAGTTGAAGCAGTATGAATTTGTTAAAATTGTATTACATTTTATAAACTGCCAACATTATATTTTTAGGATTTGTGGTTTCAAAGTTATGAATCTTTTAAAGTTCAGTTCAGTTTGTCCTAATCCCCTACGCATCTTATCTCCACATTTTGTGACCATTCCGCTGTTCGCGTTACGCATTTTTTCTCGCGTTTTAATAATTATTTTATTTTCAGGATCAATGTTAAAATAAAATTATTTTGTCTTTATTTTAAAAAAAAAAACGTATTCTTTATTAATAACTCATTTAACTTTGTATAAACAGTAAAATTTATCTTTAAACGAAGTTTCTGATGTATTTACAAGTTTCAGATCATGACCAACGTATGACTCATGACAAAGCGAACTGTCCTCTATAAAAATGTACAAATAAAATGAGGAAATCCTTAGGAACCTTCAACTTTGACTCATAATTAACTCTACCCAATAGTTAAATGGCTTTAGCTCACGGCCACCTGTAATGAATGAAACATGAGATCAAAGCAATAGAAATAGAGTCAAAATAAGGTTGAAAAATGAATGGTTGCTAATGACAAGTCTACACAAGGTACATTTTGTTATTCCATACGAAACAAAATGCCTTAGACATCTGCAATTCTGCGGGCATCTTTGATATAAGTGCAATTACGGTATACTCGGCATCGGCATCACTTAACACAGTATTTCCGAGTATACGAAAATTGAGGTCAATACCGGGACATTTACAAGCTACCGATACCGATATTGGCGATATTACCTGATATCGGTGCCGATATATCGGTAGACCCCTAACAATTGAAGCAGTGGTGTATTTCATTTATAGTTTGTTTAACGCAATGCCACCATCAAAACCAAACGACACCCTTAAACACCACAAAGCGGGCAAGATTAACTGTAGGCTTGTAGGGTCCTCTCAATGCTATATTTTCCCAAGTCCAGTCTAGTGATGTCAGTGCCATCCCATGTCCAGTCTAGTAATGTCAGTGTCATACCATGTCCAGTTTAGTAATGTCAGAGACTGAGACTGTCAGAGACCTCCCATGCAGTCTAGTAATGTCAGTGTCATACCATGTCCAGTTTAGTAATGTCAGAGACTGAGACTGTCAGAGACCTCCCATGTCCAGTCTAGTGATGTCAGTGCCATCCCACGTCCAGTTTTGTTCTGAAAATGTCATCATCATTCCGTGTCCAGTTCGGTGACCTTCTGACCAACGGTCAAACGCAGCAATTCATCAGAGAAGTCAACATCTTCGCTCACCGTACGTGAGGGTTTATTCCGGGTAAACGGATCGTGTCGTTGATGTGAGAAGGTCCGACCACTTCTCTACGTGGGGCAGAGTGGAATGGAGGGAAAGAGATGGGCGTGGTTGACTCACTGGAGCCACCTGTGGGTTAAAAAGAAACCCTTCGACCCCCCCCCATACCGCCACCCCTTCCGGTCCTACGTATTTGCTGTATAAATTCCCTCTCACCTGCGACGACAGGTCGATAACTGAGGAGGAATAACACAATTTTATTGTACTTTAGTAACCAGTAAACTTAATGATTTTCTCACATGGGCATGTGATAGGTGTAGGTATGATTAACTTTGGTTAATTTCTGGGTAGGGTGTGTGCAGATTCGGAAAATTGTATGAACATTTATATAATTGCAACGTTTAAATTCTTCACACAATTGCGTTTTATATCATTGTGACTTTTAAATGATGTGATGCATGGATAAATTATCGTTTATCCCTGTTTGTTGTAATCTACAGCAAGGCTCTTTAATAGTATCTCTTTCATGTCCTAGCGGTATAAATGAAATAAGTTAATGAAATAAGTTTTTACAAAATGTCATTTAAACTCTGGACCCGTCCCGTTTTGCTATTGCGCATGCTGTCGGCTATTGCGTCAAACATAGATGTTGGGAAATTTGTGCCACCAGTGGTTCTAACTCTTGAAATAGGCAGGAAATATGGAGGGGGGGGGGGTCTTCTCTTAAGATACACGCAGCTTAGTCCGTTGAGTCTGAGCTTGGAAGGGATGGGGACTTGTGATTTTTAAAGTATCGCTCGTAAACTTTTTGTTTGCAAACATGGAGCACATCTAAGAAAGTTTGCAAGTCCTTTTCGTATAACCTTCGTCACACTAACATGCGCCTATTTATGGTAATTCTATTTCTCTGTCACCCAACCCCATTTTAATTTTTAACACGCATTACACAGGTCGATGTTTACATTATGGGTTACAGGTCTTGCTCGCCGTATAGGGATAATGATTGTTCCTAAACGTGTAGACCAAACTGATCATTTTACTTTAATGTGCGCGAAGTTACTCGTCATGGAATGCGTGGGAATGAGACTAGAGTCTAGAGTGTAGTAGCCGTAATATATATATATATATATATATATATATATA
>MUZC01000454.1:534018-551129 GCA_002072015.1 Radix auricularia | reverse complement strand
GACCAAACTGATCATTTTTCTGTAATGTGCGCGAAGTAACTGGACATGGAAGGCGTGGGAATGAGACTAGAGTCTAGAGTGTAGAAGCCCTAATATATATATATATATATATATATATATATAAAAGGTTGATTTGAGCAACCAGGTTTTAAAAACTGGACCCATTAAAGTTTAGATTGGTGTACAGGATGAGGACGTTGTGGTGTGGGGTTAAGACGTTGTTTTTAGGGTGAGGACGTTGTGGCGTTGGGTTAATACGTTGTTTTAAGGGTCAGGGCGTTGTGATGTGGGTTTAAGACGTATTTTGAGGGTGACCACGCTGTGGTGTGGGTTTAAGATGGAGTGAGGACGATGATGTTTCCGCTGACTTTGGAATAGGGTATTCGGGTTATGGTTAGAGTTCCTTGAAACTCTGTGGTGTCGTATTTGTAATGTGATTGGAGCTCTTCATTACTTTAGGACGGTTGGTTATAGTAATTTCTGGTGTGGTTGGGGCTCCTTGTGACTGTAGGGAATGTGGGGTGGGGTTACGGCTTATGTGGCTGTGTGTTTTGTATTTCTGATGTGGTTGGGGCTCACTTTTAGAGTATACGTTTGTGGTGTAAAGTGGCGAATAAATTCAAATAAAATTAAAAAAAAAAAAAAACTGCTATAGTACTAAAGGAAAGACTCAAACAATGCTAGCTATTAACGTCGCTGCTTTCAATATCAAAATCAGTTATTCTTCATGAGCATCTCTAGCAATAAAAAAAAAAATTCTATCCTTTGGAAGAAAACTAAGTATAAATGGCTGGACAGGTATTTTAATGCTCCGCCAAAAGTTCAAGTTTCGTTGGTTTTTTTAATTAAAAAATCCCTTAAATATTAAACACCTGGGTAGAAAGTATATAGCCGTAGCCAATAGTCTTAGACCACCTGTAAAATATAGACGAACCTAATAGAGTGAGGCCATAACTAAAATATAGAGCAGCACCCAAATATATTTAACTTTACCTTATTTATCTTTAGCCGTACATGATAATCTTAGGCCTATCTAATATATATATACATACATATTTATAGTTCTACTCAAGAATCTACAGCAGCATTGAAAATTTAGTTATAGAGACACTTAAAAAGTGTTTACGGTATTGTATGTTATATATCAAGAAACTTCAACCATCCCAGGAGTATATTGACGTAACTATTTATATATATATATAGCCATACCGAAGTATCTTTAGACGTAACTAATAATCTGTAGACAAATTGAGTATATATATACTTTAAAAACCGAAGAATCTAAAGAGCGACTGGTATCTATAAGCCGTATGTAAGTATATAGGAGCGTACCTAAATATCCACAGACGTAACTTAGTCTATATAGGAGCGCACCTAAACATCCACAGACGTAACTTTGAATCTTTTTCTTGTAAACGTAATTTAGCCGTATTTGCTGAACTTCCGAAACTTAATTTATAAAGCGACGTGATTATCTAAAGCGGTATTGTCATGCATTTTAAATCGATAAAAAAGAGACGGACAAAAGGTATGAACAAACTAATTTTTCCCATTATGGACCCCCCGACCGCAGACCTCCTGCCTACATGACAGGCGACAAGGGACCTGTCTTTTCACGTCTTATCTTCCAACAGCGCCAGACATGCAGGGACTCTAGCAGGCAGGTTAATTTGGCCCTTTGCTCATAGACCAGCTCGTTAATGTGACGATAAGATTAGCCGCCCATAATATCTGCCCTCGGGTACTACAATCTAAATACCAGAAAACTGAACAACGGGTTGTAGATGTGTGTGTGATGGGGGAGGGGGGGGGTCGGGATTTATCCCTGTGAACAGCAACTTATTTTGTGATCGGAAACATTGTTTTTTGAGAGTTGTGTCAAATAAGTTACAGAATTATTGAGTTATCGAGAACGCACGGCACAGCATGTTAAACGTGGCTTACATAGCAATGTTCTATATTTGAACATCAAATAGATCAGACGAAAGGCTGTTTAGAACTGTTTTTATACAAACATAAGTAGATCTACATATTCCTATTTGATGTAAAGATCCTCTAGTCCGGCAGACTATTACTTAAACGCCGCCGAGCCCATAGCATAGCATAAGTAGAAACTTAATAAGTTAAATTTGATGGAATCTTGATCATTCAAAGCAATGATAAAGTTTATTCATTTTTCTGAAAACTAAAGGGAGACAACCGCGAGTATGTTGTCGGGTGGGCCTCATGCCTGAATGGTACGACTGAATATACCCCTCCCATCAGTCATCATTGCAAATGTATCTAGGTCCTTTATGTTTGGAGAGCATACACATACACCTACATATAAATTTACACCAAAGCAAAACATACACACAGATACACATACAAATACACTTTGACAGTTAAGATTAAGAGGTGATGTATTTGGGTAGCTAACTCGATAACCATATTGTTGTATGCTTCTCCTTCGTTAATGTTGCAGTGCAGTGACAAAATGTGCTCACAATCCTAATTATTTAAAAACAAGCTGCCACCTAAGATTTACTTAAAGTGATATTTTTACGTGGAGAATGTGTTATAACTAACAAATAAACAACTATTTACTGAGTCGTTGAATTGTGACCTAAGATAATTGAGGCAACCTTTGTACATTAGGAACTTTTTTTCCCGGAAGTGTCTCTTTGCGCAAGTCAAAAGTATACATTTACAGGATTTCTCCGCTTGGCTGAGTTTTAACATCAAGGGCTGAGAGTAGTTTCCCATTTTTCGATGTGAAAAGAAGTGAGCTCACATGCATAGCTGAATGTTCTGATTGCAGTCATCGATTTGGCTCCAGAATCACACCAGCATTTTGCGGCACGTTTCTTCTTTTCACCTGGGATTCATTCATCTCAACACGACTATTTATTTATCTTTTTTTTAAAATTATTTTGTTTCGACTTTAAAACGTTTTGTTGATTCAACGCCCTTGTTGTGAGCTCAGGCCTGTGAAACACGAGACGTCTGTTACGAGTTTGTCAAATTTGAAGGGCGACAGCTTTCAGTATCAGGACGTGGCCCTTAAGCCAACGGTAACTGATGCCACTGCATGCAGATTTGAAGCTTAGGGTAGTGTTAAGTACTAAGCTGTGTTTGCCAACCGTATATAAGAGAAGACTGACACAAGAGAGAGGGAGTGAAGTATTTGCTTTAAGAATAAACAATGGACACATAAAGGTACATATGAGTACATGAAAAACAAATAAAAAGCTGGTCCTTTTGCGGTAAATCCGATATATAGTATATTTATACTTTCTGTTTGTATCCAGTACTCACGCGACTGTGTCGACGAGAAATAATTTGTGTATCCACTCACGTTAGACCCTCATGAAAATTTAGGGAAAGGCCGCTCTTGGCTCGGGCGTCATATAATTCATACGACCAGCATGAGCTTAGACGTATACTACCTTACATAACGGCATATCTAAGTCTGAAACTCATACACTCACAGAACGACCACTCAGAGGCTGTACGACAAACAACTACCTCATAGTACGGCCACTGTAAGCTTGGACGCCACATAGTTTTCAGAGCGGTCACCTTCAGTTTGGAAGCGTTACACCTACACCGATAGAAGAGCGCTGGCGGACTCGACACGTTGAATTTGTTACAAACACTCGTAACATCTGCGTCGTTTGGCGCATGCCTGTAACGATAACTGTAGGTCACGCGCCTGGCCTTCATTAGCGCATTTACATACGCTATGGGTTTGTGAGGGATCACTGCGGACAGGTGACAGAAGTTCAGATTCTTGGATGAGTTCCACTCACGCCGCACACCCACACGCCGTTGGATAACAACACCTTGTTAAAGTGTTCATTGTTTCGAGTCGCTGTGTGCCTTTCAAATTCGATTGACCTCTACGTGTAGGAGATGTGATGTTATATGGCGAGTCTTCGGGGACAAAGCTCCCGTTTAGATTAGAGCCTTTTCATGGTTAGTGGAGGTAAAATGTACTAATGCATTCGTCATTAACATGAAGTAAATGCATTATTGTGCATGGATGTGTAATATTTCATAAAGAAATGCCAGTAAACGAATGTCATAGTTCATCAAGTGAAGTTATTTCAGTCAACTACCTCTATATTTCAAAGTGTGTATTTCATCTTTAATCCGTCCTTTTGGAATTCTCTCATACAATTCAAAGTTGCCTTTGTCATTTTCCGGTATTTGTTTGTTGCTATGGATTTGGAGTTGTGAGTTTTGAGTTGTGAGTTTCTCTACCCAGTGCGTAGTCGGTAACGCGTGTTTGTCTAACCGGCTCAATGAGAGAAAAGTTGCTGTTGTGTTCCACAAACCGGATAACCACACGTCGCCGTGAACGAATGTAGTGTAGTATGGAATTATGCTGTACGAGCGGGACCAAGAAGAAGAAGAAGGCCGGCCCCAGGATAGACAGCAGCCAATACAATAGTAGCGGCAACAAGGACAAAAAGGGATTCTGGGGGAGGATTTTGAATTTTGGACGCATCAAGGTAAACAAAGTTTTTTGTTTTTTTTTTATTTTTATTTTGTTTTTTTTACTGTTATTGTGCTTTATAATAACTATTTTACAGAAAGTTTTCGCGAGACCATATCGCTATTGTAATTATATACATTTGTTTGAAATACGACATTTTCTTAACTGGACTATAATTTTATAAGAAAACATAATTTAGGACGCGATTGTAAAGCTTGCAATCTTAAGATATAATGGTCACTACTGGTGTAGGAGGACATTGTTATATCAGTTTAGCGAAAGTAACAGGGAAAATGCTTACTGCAGATGTTATCTTGCCTAAAGCACCACCTTCTTTTAAACTATTGTTTTCACGTACTAAATAGCACAATCCTACATACGTGTATAATTATTATTGAACTGCACCTCCCAACTTTATTGTATCCTCTTAATGAATAGCACCATCATGCATACGTTTATGCACTTGTATGCCCTTCTGAATAGCACCATCATGCATACGTTTATTCATTTGTATGCCCTTCTGAATAGCACCATCATGCATACGTTTATTCATTTGTATGCCCTTCTGAATAGCACCATCATGCATACGTTTATGCACTTGTATGCCCTTCTGAATAGCACCACCCTACATAGTCTTACCCATGCACTCCCCAAATCAGCCCCCACCCCCCTACAAAATATCACTCGATCGAGCAGCATTAATCCATCCAGTAGTTCAACCCCAATAGGAGGCGTCCATTGGCCCACGTGTAGCAAGCGTTATCCTATATCACAGCAGGTTTAAGACGTGCATAGTTGTACATCTATTTAAAGCCATGTGGAGCCCACCTCAACAACATTACTACAGGATAAAATAATACATTTTATACATTGCTCGACTTGGCTTTACATTATTGTATTATTATTAAATTCATAATACGTTCTCATGCAGTCTTTTTTTGAGTTATAGCTAAAGGATTAGATTCTATGGACTTAATATCAGTCTTACAATAATTAGTTCAAATAGAAGATTACATTACATAATATGGGTTTAAAAGTTTACAGTACTTAAAAAGGTAGCATTGTGCCCAATTTTAAAAGCTCCTCTAGATTATCTGGTCTCCATAATAATAATGTCTATTACATAAACGTCTTTTATACAGAATATTATTGCGTCTTTTAAGAGAGTTTTAAATGTTAATAGTTGATAGTATGATTATGATGGTTTTCCGGATAAGTTTAGGCAATATATTCCCCGCCCCAGTTTCAGCCGAGAACAACACAGTATGTGTTTTTTCTTGCATACGAAATGAGAACAGTGTTTGTTATCCCTATGACTAACTGTGGGTTGTGTTAGATTATTTGTGTGGTGGTACCAAGTTAGAATTAATTGCCTTATGCATTATTTCTATTTTGCCTTCTGTTATACTGTAATTATAATTCAACAGATTAACAGATATTTTGGCATCAGCTGATGTCAAAAAATCGATTAAAATTTTTTAAAAATAAATAAAATAAAATAAAGGTTGCTATACATATTGATAAATAAAGCGGGAGTGTCAAAATCTCTACGTCGATTAGGTGCACGATTACAATACTCCCCCATACACCTTATGCGAGTACAAGAAAGTAAAAAGAACAACTGGTGCGTAAACATGGTAGTAAAAACAACTCGCTGGTGCGCAACAAGGTCGTTGACAAAAAAAAGACACACTGAGCTGTTTCGTTACAGATGTCCACAAAGATACGTACTCTGGTTCACATGAGAAACACGCAACACGTGTTTAGAAAGTATAAGTGTGGGAAATGTATTGTTTGTTGAGACCCTGGCCCTGGATCCCTGGATTATTTCATGTAACACACGGTCCGAACTATGATCATTGAAATCTACAGGATCATTATGCAGACATCGTATCACCTGCTGTCGCCAGAGTACTTTGCATTCAATTACGTTGTATGGTAGTGAGAACATGACATTGTGCACATTGTTTCTCAGACCCTCTCTATAACTCATTAGTATAAGGCTCAAAAAGCTCACCTCTGTCACACACTCATTTTTCCTTGTTCTTCTGCGGATTGCCTCATCTCGTTTGATAAGTAGGCGAAGTTATAGAGCCATGGTAGGCAAACTTTATCAACATTTTGAACATTCCCGTCAGTCAATAGTTTCAAAACAAAATGTTCAAGAGATCGTCATGAATTTTATTTTTTATCGGCTGTTTTTATAATTTTATTTTTACTTTTTGACTTTCAATAATTTGTAAGTGATGGGTCGATTAATCGTTAAAAAAATAATTTAATCGTTAAGACTTTTTAACCATTAATCGGAAATCAATCGTAAATTTCCTCAGCCCTAATTTATTTATATATTTAAAAAAGCAAACATAATATTTCATTGTAAACTATCGTGGGGTTTAAATAGTGCCAATCGCTTTCTTTCATTACAGTTTTTTTTTTATACAACTTTATATTTTATTACAAGAGGTTTTAACTCAAAGTTCAGAAGTTAAAATTTAGCTTCCTCTGTAAATGATAGCTAAGAATAGCAAAGGCTACCCAATGCTAGCCCCTAGACCACCAATGTTGACTTAAGTCTACGTGATAAAACACAATACTCTTACTCTTGTAAACCTGCGTATCGTTGAACTACCAGGTGCTAAAGACATACATGCTTACCTATGCTTACCTCCTGTGCGTTTTATTTATTCACCCAGCCGAAGCGGCTTAAAAAAAATTCAGCTTTCTAAGAAGAGTTCGTACGTTTGTTTTGTTCCGATAAGCTAAGTATGGCCTCTTTTAGCCGCTAACAGTTTTAAACGAATTATGTAAGAGACGGAAACAAAAATATCAGTGAAAGACTATGACAAGGAACCTCAGAAACAGACAATGACAAGGAACCTAAGTAACAGACAATAACAAGGAACCTAAGTGACAGACAATAACAAGGAACCTCAGTGAGAGATAATAACAAGGAACCTCAGTAACAGACAATAACAAGGAACCTCAGTGAGAGATAATAACAAGGAACCTCAGTAACAGACAATAACAAGGAACCTCAGTGACAGACAATAACAAGGAACCTAACCTCAGTGACAGACAATGACAAAGAACCTCAGAAACAGACGATGATAAGGAACCTGAGAAACAGATAATGTCAAGGAATCTCAGTAACAGACAATACCAAGGAACCTCAGTAACAGACAATAACAAGGAACCTCAGTAACAGACAATAACAAGGAACCTCAGTAGCAGACAATAACAAGGAACCTCAGTAACAGACAATAACAAGGAACCTCAGTGAGAGATAATAACAAGGAACCTCAGTAGCAGACAATAACAAGGAACCTCAGTAACAGACAATGAAGAGGAATTTCAGTAACATACAATGACGAGGAACCTCAGTAGCAGACAATAACAAGGAACTTCAGTAACAGACAATAACAAGGAACTTCAGTAACAGACAATAACAAGGAACCTCAGTAACAGACAATAACAAGGAACCTCAGTAGCAGACAATAACAAGGAACCTCAGTAACAGACAATGACGAGGAACCTCAGTAAGACAATGACGAGGAACCTCAGTAGCAGACAATGACGAGGAACCTCAGTAGCAGACAATAACAAGGAACCTCAGTAGCACACAATGAAGAGGAACCTCAGTAACAGACAATAACAAGGAACCTCAGTAACAGACAATAACAAGGAACCTCAGTAACAGACAATAACAAGGAACCTCAGTGACAGACAATAACAAGGAACCTAACCTCAGTGACAGACAATGAGCCTCAGAAACAGACGATGATAAGGAACCTCAGAAACAGATAATGTCAAGGAATCTCAGTAACAGACAATAACAAGGAACCTCAGTAACAGACAATAACAAGGAACCTCAGTAACAGACAATAACAAGGAACCTCAGTAACAGACAATAACAAGGAACCTCAGTGAGAGATAATAACAAGGAACCTCAGTAGCAGACAATAACAAGGAACCTCAGTAGCAGACAATGAAGAGGAATTTCAGTAACAGACAATGACGAGGAACCTCAGTAGCAGACAATAACAAGGAACTTCAGTAACAGACAATAACAAGGAACTTCAGTAACAGACAATATTAAGGAACCTCAGTAACAGACAATAACAAGGAACCTCAGTAACAGACAATAACAAGGAACCTCAGTAACAGACAATAACAAGGAACCTCAGTAGCAGACAATAACAAGGAACCTCAGTAGCAGACAATGAAGAGGAATTTCAGTAGCAGACAATGGAGAGGAATTTCAGTAGCAGACAATGACGAGGAACCTCAGTAAGACAATGACGAGGAACCTCAGTAGCAGACAATGACGAGGAACCTCAGTAGCAGACAATGGAGAGGAATTTCAGTAGCAGACAATGGCGAGGAACCTCAGTAACAGACAATGACGAGGAACCTCAGTAACAGACAATGGCGAGGAACCTCAGTAGCAGACAATGGAGAGGAATTTCAGTAGCAGACAATGGCGAGGAACCTCAGTAACAGACAATGACGAGGAACCTCAGTAACAGACAATGGCGAGGAACCTCAGTAACAGACAATGGCGAGGAACCTCCGTGTTTGGCAAGGACAAGGTGCTCCAGTATATGAAGGCAATGAAAAACGGCCCAGGTATTTCCCGCATTTCCAAAACTTTATTTTATGGTAAAAGCCTTCAAATCTCAACACATGCTATAAAAACTAGAGCTAGCAGACATCGTAGATCCGTTGTCCCAAGAGTTGTCAGATAATAAACCTGTGAAATCTATTCTCTGACCTTGGGTTAAACAACGCCTGCTTTTCACATTTTTTATAAATAAATTACCCTTAAAAATCAAGTTTTCCTTTTTTATTAGTTTAAATAGCAGCTCAAAAATGTGTGGATTTGGTAGCCACTGATTGAAGCTTTAAACTAATGGACTGTACAACACAATTGGTGAACAAGCGAATGCCCAGCATCTATAATTCTGGTTCATGAGGGCACGATGATGCTGATACTGAGCGTTATAGTTATGACGTTATGAATTATTAAATAACTCACTAAAACTCACCGTACAATTTCTTTATTTCCTTAACTTTTCTACATTTTCCTTTCTCTTCTTTTGAAATCTCAAATTAACTATCCCACGCCATTCGTATCCCCTCCCCTACTCCATTTTATTACCCCTGACCCGATACTTGATACGCTTATTTTCAGGCACTGAAGCTTCATTTTAAGGGCCTGCCAAAACTGTTACCACCCCCACCCTCCACCCCGTGGTCATTAACTCTGCCAGGCAATCTTTTGTAACCTCCGCCGTCCAGGAATCAACAAAGGGTCACCCGCTGTGCCACCGCGTCCGTCGCTGTCACTAATTACATGCCAAACTGACCGCTGTGGACGGGGTACTCGAGACCCCCCCCACCACCTTCAGAGTATGTTGGACAATCTCTCCTGGCGAACGGATGTGGGTAATAACTAATAACTTTTCACTTACCTCACCCCTTCCTCGCTGTAAACTGATGAACAATGGACGGGGCCCATAAATGACGTTACGCTCCAAGGTGAGGACGAAGGTTGTGTGACGAAGGTGGGGGAGGTGTTTGAGAAATGTGGCAACTATAAATAACAGTTTCATTATTAAGTATTTGAATTTTTATAATTTATTTTATGACGATTAAGATATTCGAGTGCAACTTTATACTAAACACATACATAAATAACAAAAAAGTGATTTGAAACATGCTCTTTTTCAGAAAATACAGCTTTTATGGAGGGGGGGGGGCGAAAAAGCGTTGTTATGTCATAGTGGAGGGGTGTCTAAGTTTTTATATGAAGCGTGACAAGGGGGAGGGGGACTAAATAATCAGACAAAATCGCGTGGCGTTATTTATGGATGGCCCCTATTGACGGGGCTTGTAGAGTGACTAGATCGCATTGACAAGGCCCTCAAATCAACGTAAGGGAAAAATAAGTGGGGAAATGGGAGAAAAGAAGAAGGTAAAATCCCATAAATTTATGTACTCGTATTCTCATCAGTATATGTAATACCAAAGTCAACAGTAACATTTATTTTCATTCTCCACTCAGTTACAAGTTATTTAATTTGAGTAGTCGTCCATTGTAAATGTTACATTTGACTGTTTGCCCCGTAACTTTTGGCTTTATCATTTATTAAAAATCAGGTAGTATATTTAGTATCTCATGCCTATCGCTAGACTATCACAGTATTTGTCATTTAAAAAATCTCACCCCGCACTACGAATTAGGCAAATTTTCAATTTTGCATGGTTTAAAGTAAAAGGTACTTGTTTATATTTATAGAGCTCAGCTCCAATGACAGAAAAGTAAAAAATGAGATTCAGACACAAATGATTTTCAGAAACAAATCCTGCGAGGCTTGTTAAGGTCCTGGCTTTCTCTTCCACAAACTCTCTGGGTTTTTAATTTTAACAATAATAGTAATTTTAGACCATGCTCCCTCCTTTCCCTCACCCCCACAGCCAAATATTTTAGTGTAAGTTGAACATGCACTTCTCACGATCATAAAATACGTTAGGGTTCAAACTTGAGGATTACCCAACAGGGCTGCCATTGTTTACATTGTTTCAGAGATCACACTTTTACCATTGAGACTAAGCCGTTGTATTATCTTCTCCCTCTTTCTCGATTGGATACCAATGGCACCACGTGACTCTCTCCCACTTAGGGTGAAGGATTCAGTGCGGCCTTTTGTCTACACTCGTAACAATGGTTCCTTGTGACGTCAAAATGAAACGTAGTCCAGCCGATAATGAGGTGTCGGGGCTTGAGGTTATGTGCAATTGCAGGGTGGGATTACGTCATTAAGACTGAACCACGCCAATGCCTATATAAGTTAATGTGTTCAGATATAATTGTATTTGAATGGACTGCGCTTAAATTTTAAAAAAAAATACATTTATTAATTCCTTTAATTTCCTTCTAAGTCTTGGTCGATGCACACTATTGTTACCATGTCGTTCTTACTATCTGTTGCCCGTTCCCTCAGCCTCTGTCAGCACAGTTCATGTCCTTGTTCTCTAGGGTGATATTTTACGTATTGTTCCCTGGGCTCTTATTTTACGTCTTGTTCCCTGTGGTCTTATTTACGTCTTGTTCCCTGTGAATTTTTTCTACATATTGTTAGTGTTCTTATTTTTAAGGTTTTCCCTGAGATCTTGTTTACATCTTGATACTTAAGGTCTAATTTGATCTCTCCTGTTCCGTGAGGTCTAATTTTACGACTTTTCCCTAAAGTCCTATTTTACGTGTCGTTACACGTGTCTTCAACGCTTGACATCCGCACAGCATGACATGTGACAACGTGCCACAATGACATTGTCACACGATGAACTCATGACATTGTGACAGAATGACATGGCAGTTCTTTTGATGAATGCAAATACAAATTCAGCTACAAATTCTAATGTAGTTGTTATAGTTGTTTCTGCGTTTACACTAAATTTTTTGACGTATTGATTTATTTGAATGGTTTTAAGTGCAACTGCTAACCGCTCATATTGGAGCGATGAATGATATGTTGGGTGTTGTGGAATAGTGTATGGAAAATAGTTATGGACGGATCGGTTGAGCCCAAACCAAAATGATGCTAACTTATTGACATGGGTCACGGGCATCATCTCCGTCTCATCACCCCCCCCCCTTTCCATCACAAAAAAATGACTCTCCTTATATAATAAAAAAAAGACTCGTGCATTCAAGGCAGTTAGTTTGCTAGGCGGGTTTTAATCATGCTCGAGAATGAGCTGAGGCTACACAAAATCTTCAGTGTTATTCTAGATAATAATTGCTTCCACTGATTTAGTCATGGGCACTGGACAATTTCGATATGCATTTCGATTTTGTAACCAGAATTCTTTTAAATTTCTTAATATAATATATATTCAAATTTTGTGAAATAACACAGCAAATTCGTTCTGCTTTGCCAGAGATAAGGAAGAAAAACCTTTTTGTTTCCCTATGCATATCTAAATAAATAATATTTATGTGACGGAAAAGTATGTAAGTACAAAAATTATAGATTATTAATAAATTGGAAAAAAATACAAATATTTTCTTAAAATTTAATTGATCACATTAATTTATCTCGATTAAAATTTTAACGATTTATCGACTAATTAATTGTAAAATCCCACAGCTCTAATCTGTGTCTCTCTCTCTCTTCCCCCCCTCTCTCTCTCTCTCTCTATATATATATATATATGTGTGTGTGTGTATATATATATATATATGTGTGTGTTTGCATAAATATAAATATATACATATACACAAACACACACACACACACACACACACATTTATTTATTTTTGGGCTGTTATCGATTAGTTTAAATTTAATCGTTAACTTTTGAAACATTACCAATTAATTAATCGATAATTTTGATAAAAGATAAAAATATAAAAGATAATTGTTTGATATAAATATAAGTAATTCAATATAATGTAAATGAATTTAAATTTTGTTATTGTTAATTAAGTAAATACAGTGTTTCATTTTTTTAAATATCATTTTCATTACAAAAAAGCTTATTTAAAGTTATTTTAAAGTTTACATTATTTTTTTTTTTTGCATTGGAGAAGTTTGTACGTAAAAAAAGCGAACTATTAATAATTAGTGATTTATTAATAAATCGTAGTAATTGTTTAAAACAATTGCTTTTATTTTAATCGCTATTTTATCGATTAATATAATCTTAATCGATAATTTTTACCGATTAATCGAGAAATTAATCGTTAATTCCCGAAGCTCTAATATATGTAAATATATAAAGTAAAAAATGAATACATGAAACACGTGGTCGCCAAGCCGTAGACATTTATCCTAATTTAACGAGGTGTTTTGTTTGATTTTGAAAATAGAGTTAAAATTGGGTGAGGTAAAGTATAAGGAAATGAAATGTTGAGCAGCAAGCTTTAGGATACAATCATCACGATGGTCTGGTACACAACCTTGAAGTGATGCGATTGGTCAAACTGAAATAAAACTGACGAGCCGATGGGTGGGACAATGGAGCACAGACAGAACGGAAGCTGATGTCATGTGATTGAACGGGCATGGGGAGGGGGAGACCGGGGAGGGGGTAAAGTTAATAGAATTTCCAGTGTGGGGGGAGGGGGGACGACACGTTAACGAGAAAAAAGTTTGGGAGGAGGGGTTGTAATTTCTCTAACATTTTTTCAGTGGCCATTTGAACGGGCAGAGAACTTGATGACTCTAATTCAATCCCCACTTGGATAGGCAGAGTTCACTTTCCTGGCATGGCTACATCGTTTACTTTATTTCATCCTCCGAGCCTCATCACAGCCGCGGATGAATTCAATGATTCTAAAGTTATAAGAGCTTCACCCTTGTTGATCACATTATAGAAGTCGATCAATTGAGTTTTGGACCCAACTATTTTAGGAAAAGTTATCAATATAAATACATGTACTGTCTTTTTTAAAATTCATATCTTCTGTTGCTGCTTACGTATGTATCTTAATGTATCCCCCCCCCCAAAGTTTAAATTTGCACACTCAGACACACAAACACATATTTAATGCCATTTTACATATTTCAATGGTTAAAACATAGGATTCCATTAAAAAGAATGAGTGCCTACGACATCTCTGGTATCGTCACAAAGCTTATTGCCCAGAGACACAATCAAAATAGCAGGTAACCACTGCAAGCCTTGAAAGGGTGGACCCAAATCTCATTTCCAACACGCTCTGCCCCTAACACTTAACCTCTCTCCCCATGCTACACGCACACCTACGATATCAACGACAGTTTAAAGGTTTAGAGTTTAAGGTCATGGGTAGGGTCAGTGTAAGGGTTAGACTTCTTTTCAAAAATCATTTTAAAAAACCATTTTACCATAGCCAAACATCTCACACTCTCTATTTCACTCACTCTCAGACCCACTCACAGACTCACGTTCAGACTCACTCACAGACCCACTCACAGACTCACGTTCAGACTCACTCACAGATCCACTCACAGACTCACTCACAGACTCACATTCAGACTCACTCACAGATCCACTCACAGACTCACTCACAGACTCATATTCAGACTCACTCAGACTCTCTCACAGACTCACTCACATTATTTTATAACATATTCAATTACTCCGTCACTCAATCAATTCTCAATCTCTAACTTATTCAATCCCTCAATTTCGCCATCAGTCAATCAATCCTCACACTCGACTAACTCACTCACTGGCTCTCGACCAAGGGAAACGAAGCTGTCTCTCAAAGTCTAAGTCATCGTATCAGATGCGACATTGAGTGTCACCACGAAAAAGACTCAAGCAATAATATATTACTCTTAAGGTTGACACTGTGAAAAACTTTTTAAAAAGTGATGACGTTGCGACAACCCCCAAAAATTGTTGTATAAAGATAGACTAACAAACGTGCAAACGCCATGGATCTCAGACATACAAACCTGCAAACACCATGGATCTCAGGCATACAAATTGGCAAACGCCATGGATCTCAGACACACAAAAACTTGCTATCCCTATGGACTATAAGGAAACCATTTAAAGAGCCCGTCACCTGTTATCACCTCTGACTTGACGTTCTCATAACTCTCAGCCAATTGGCCCGGTAACCATCTTTTAGTGTCAGTTTTCACGAGCCCAGGGTCCCATAAACATGACCACCCCCACCACCACCCCAATTAACCAGGTGGGTGCAGCCCGCCTCGTCTCTTCTATTAACCCCAAGCATATTTCCGTCACTCGAGGCTCAATAAAGATATCGGCACATTGTATCACTGCTACCGTTGTACTCCTTTCGCCCGACATTAATTTCGTTTGCCTAAGACAGAATGTAGCCATGAATCTTTTTCGGACAGCATAAATGTGCTGTGACGTCATCAGTATCTCGCAGAGTCGCCGTGCTCCACCGAAGAGTGCAACATATTTTTTTTTGTTACAAAGATGAGTTTGACGACCTTTGCATTAACCGATTGTCTCTCGCTTCTCTTTTTGTATCAAAGGGTTTGATTAGAAAAAATAAATGGTAATTTTAATTCTAAAAATGTCTGAAAGATAATTTTGTGAAAACCCATGAGATCGGATTATAAAACCTAAAAGGTCTGACATTAAAAAAAAAAAACTTTAAGCTAAAGAAAAGCCTTGTACCAAAATTATCTGTAAGGTTCGTTGGCACGTACGCAAAGTGAAAATAAAACGTGTGTGTTAAGTTGCACAGCATCAATTTTATGCTCAATGTTGTTATAAATTTGCTGCTCGGTAATTGTAAACTGCGGCGTGGCGTCGGTCAGATATCTGTGCGACCGACCGCGCAGCTTCAAGGGGACAAAGCTTTCTATATATTTTTGGGGCGCTGTGGAGTCTTATCGATGTGCCTGAGGTGTACAGTTTTGTCAACGTTCTTAACTATGTGTTTCAGTCTCAGGAAATTTTTCCTTTCTTTTTTTAATCAGTTTTCACATTGTCCCCGAATCAAGGGCTTTTTTTTTTTACAGATAAAATAATACACAGTGAGTTTTAAGTCCACACAGAGTGGCGAAAGACTGAAGTGATTTCATTATTTCCGGTCTTTCCTGGAGAATGGACAACGCTTTATCCTAACTATTCCTTACCCTAACCAATGTTCCCTTTAAGCTCCGCTACTGTGGGGCCGCGCAGATATTTGAGGACGTCGTGCAGCTCTTTAGAATTACCGCGCAGTAAAATACTGCACAAGAAATAGATGCTTTGCAACTTTGCACACGATTACCTTTACTTTGCTCACTAACCAAGGAACCTTAGACGTAACATTGACCCTAACCCTAACTTTCACTATATTAATTTGAATGCCTGAGGCTGTATTATCCAATATTTACCAAATCGCAAATTGGCCACTATGTGCTGACCTATTTTAAAAACCCGTGTTGACGAAATGTCACAGATAAATCTTCGTAGCTTTGATCTCGGTGTTTTCAAAGACCTTCAAGGATTAGTTGATCTAAGTGCCAAGTAAGATCGCTTTCACACATGTAGGCCCATATCTCTGTCGAATGTTTAGTTTATGAAGTACAAGGCTAAGCCCCTACCCGCTTCCATTTCCACTTTAACATTATTCCTAGTAAGCCCAAGCTGCCGGACCTAAATTCTTGTACAGTTAAACGAATTTTATTGCCAATCTTGTGACACGTTAAATTGGACTCACCGTTCACGACTGTAGTACCCAATCCATACGACAGTATTATGTTGTTGTTTTCTCTCCAAATATTATTAGCTTATGTTAGGATCTTAGAGCAACGCAGATTTGTGATCGTGATTTTCTGTGTTTTGAGACTTTATAAAAAAGGCATTCTACAGAAATATGGGGACTTTTTGTTTTTTGAGTGTTTTAATTTTTTTTAAATAGGATTTTATGCAAATGGGTACTTTTTTCTGATGATAAGAGATTTTCTATACTTACTTTTAAAAAGTTTTATAGATTTTTTGTGGTGATATGGGGTTTTTTAGATGATTTTTTTAGGACTTTAGAGAAGTATGTCGTATTTTTATGATGATATGGGAATTTACCCGTTTTTTAAAGGTTTTAGAAGTTTGGGGTCTTTTGAAGTTATATTTGGGACTTTATAAAAAAAATTTTTTTTTTTTTTTT
>MUZC01000454.1:521426-533986 GCA_002072015.1 Radix auricularia | reverse complement strand
GGATTTTTGGTAGCGATGCTTTAGATTGAATATCAAGTTTTGTAGACTCATACAAGGATTAAGCAGGGGATGAACAGACAAATTAAGAGCAGTCTTCGTAGTGAGTAAGTCTCTCCTAATTACTCGTTAAATTCATTATGGTTGACAAATCACCTGCTGAATTTTGTTCAATCGAACGATTTAACCTTGTCATGGATCTGTTATTGAGCCGTGGATGAAACGAACTTCATGAACCGTGTGGTAGATGGCACTGGGAAACTTCACATCATGTGCGCTACCTGGCACCTTGTCCACTAATGCTACAGTGTATACGACCGTGGGGTAGATGGCACTGGGCAACTTCACATCATGTGCGCTACCTGGCACCTTGTCCACTAATGCTACAGTGTATACGACCGTGGGGTAGATGGCACTGGGCAACTTTACATCATGTGCGCTACCTGGCACCTTGTCCACTAATGCTACAGTGTATACGACCGTGGGGTAGATGGCACTGGGCAACTTTACATCATGTGCGCTACCTGGCACTTGTCCACTACTGCTACAGTGTACACGACTGTGGGGTAGAGTGTAGCAACGTGTACCATTGCGCGCATCAGCATTCGATTATGTGCCCCACTATGGGCTACTATGGGGCAACATATCCCAACGTGATGAGCTTTGTTTTAATGTCTAAATATTCTGATGATGTGTGCCAATACGGGTTGTGTATTGCTAGATGGTTACGTTTCTCTGCCAGTTAGTACAACTGTCTGCTACTGTGTACAATTATCTGATACTGTGTACAACTGTCTGCTACTATGTACAAATGTCTGCCACTGTGTGCACCTGTCTGCCACTGTGTAGGTTGTTTTTGTTTTTTTTACTGTGGCATGACATAACGATTATTCTGTTATAATTTCTATAGCATTATAATTTAATATCATAAGCTTACAGCTTGTATAGCACACGATATTTTAAAATTACCCATGGATATTAATGCATTTTAACATCACCCATCGAATCTCTGCCGTGGTACAGACTTACTACACATAGTTTCGAGAGAGCTACAAAATAATAATAAGCCCCTAAGGACCACGTAATTGATGGTCCTTAGCATTCAAGCCCAAACTGCTTATTTCAAAGGCGCTTACTCTTACGTCTCTCATGAGTTGGATCAGTAGAGCCCCTCATCCCATGATAATGGCGTGGATTTTTTTACTCATAGCGTCACACCGTGGCAGTCTTCCAGGTAGGATATTAACCGGAGATTGAAGCTGAAAAATAATTCTGACACTGCAATAACAGTGCCGCCTATGGTAGGAAACAATAGGGCGACAGTGCGGCGTTCAGAGTGCTGGGATTATCTCCCATCTCATACTCGGAATACCTCACTAATATGAGAGCTTTATCGAGACCTTAATGATCTTTTAAAAGGCTCAACAACATAAAGGCACGGAGATACCCTAACCAGGTATCGGTAAACAATGTGAAAGGAATCAAAGCCCTTGGACATTTGTCTAAGTTCAGGTTTTCTAGCCCCGGTTTAGGAAACAAATGAAGGACTCTCTTGTCTCAGATGTTGCTGGTAAGCGCCGGTCAGATAAGAACCAGTGGCTGTTTAACTGGACGCACGGTTGAAACATTCACGGAGCTCTCTATGCATTCCACCGCGATCTATACAAAATATCCAGACAATTGGTAACTTCTGCTCATAGTCTATTCATTACAATATCTCGAACTTTCTGTTTGGAGCATTTCCCCATTAATTTGTTGGATGTTACACCTAAAGTAAATACAAACGAACCTGACGAAAATGACATCCGTTATGGATGAGTTTGAACATTAAGCGGAAATGACGCAATTCAAACACCGGATACTCGCATGAGATTGGCGAACAAAACGGCGAATTTATGCACCGCTTTCCGTTGCATTGTTGCTAGGCGACCGCCGTAACACACTTTAACCCAGTTTTTACGTCAGCTTTGCTTTTCTTTTTCTGTGTTGGTCTTCACCAAATTGACGTCAATTATTGCTGGTGAACATGACGAAATCAATACTACGGTAGAAGCGGTTAATTCAATAATATTAATTAATCTAATGACGGACGAGTTTTTAAAAAAAAAATTAATGTGGAATCGAATCGTTCGGAAGTTCAGCATTCATTAAGTTATAATATAAAGAGCCGGGCTCATTCAGAAACAATTTTTCAAGAAGAACGTCACCTTAATGGTAAAATAAGTGAAGGTAATATGTTCGTTTCACAGGTCATGTATACGTTTCCTACGCAAATCTATGAAGTGTGATAGCCATATAAAACAAAGTTAACCAAACAAAGCTGCACGCGAGATAATGTTGTATACGTCTTCTTTACCGCTATAGTTTCAATTACACTTCAATTACATCCCCAACACGGGGATATCGCCCGCCCATCCCCTCTCAACAGCACCTGATAACCATGGCAACATCAGTGACGCCAATGGTATCCCCGCCATATTGGTACCAGATTGACTCCCCCACCACATACGATGCCAGCGTAAACAGTTCAAAGGTCATGCTGTGACCCCCAGAGATCTTTGTGCATGCAGTTTTATTCAGTAGCTGTATTCTGTGTTTAATTGGGCTTTTGAGGTGGTTTGTAAATATCGAACGTGTAAGGGTCAACTAGTCAATCTGATGTGGTTTGTAAATGTCGAACGTGTAAGGGTCAACTAGTCAATCTGATGTGGTTTGTAAATGTCGTATGTATGATGGTCAACTAGTCAATCTGATGTGGTTTGTAAATGTCGTATGTATGATGGTCAACTAGTCAATCTGATGTGGTTTGTAAATGTCGTATGTATGATTGTCAACAAATCAATCACTAAATTTATATAACAATTATTTGAAGTCAAGCAAGCGTTTTGATTAAATCTGATCTAAGAGCAATGGATTAATACCAAAAAAATCTACTTTATTTAACATAGATGAAGAAATCAGTTTCAATATTATGTTTCGTAGTTTTATGATAACATTTTTTCTTGCCTCCATGTGGCCCAGACCAAAAGTGCGCATCTTTTTTTTTTAATAAAAATATTTACTTTAACAACAATATTTTTTGTGTGTGTCCCATAACCTTTAGGAATAGGTAAGGGATGGTTCCATCTCCTCTCCAGGTCAGCGGATGAATTTTTAGCGATGGTCATTCATCATTCTTATTGTGGCTTTGCGTGGGCTCGATCCCACGCCCTCCCTTGTGGGGCGAGCGCAATGTTGACCTCGCTATTTAATTTTTTTTAATTTTGAAAATAAAGAGTATTTTTCCGTCATTCTTGATTACCCTCGTTTTAAAAAAAAATTAAACCATCTGTCGGATGAAACCCTTATACAAAGTTAAATAAGAAATTAAGTCAAGAAATATTGGGTGCAATGTTAATTAAAATTTTATGTTAGCGTTAACGCAGCCCTCAGATTTTAAACGTTTCTATTTAAAAAAAACGTGTGTTTGAAAACTCAAGTCAAAGGTACGATGATAGTTGAGACAGTTTACAGCTTCGAGGCATAAGTAGATATTGATACTCAAGTCATGCGCATAAATCACTTCTATAAATTGTAAGCCATAGTCACGTTTATACATGGACGTTAAATACTTTCGTAAATTAGGTTAAAGCCATGCACATGTATAGAACTAATAAAAGAAATGACTAAATGATGGCGGTCATGGCTGAGTTTGACTCGCCCATCCCCTCTTGCTCAGAGTTCTGTGATGTAGATACTGTATCACATCTCTCCTAGCATGTCCTGGTGAGTTCTGGCATGTTTTGTTATGTCCTGGCATGTCTTGGTGTATCCTAGCATATTCTTTCATATCCTGACATGTTGTGGTATGTTCTGGTATGTCATGGTATGTCCTGGTATGTCTCGGCATGTAATGTCATGTCCTGGTAGTCCCCAATTACCAACCGTTTCACCAGGTTAATGGTCTCCTGTTGTCAGTGTTGATGACCTGGGGTCACGCTGACCTTTAGGCTGAGAATGTCACGTCCGGTACGCGCCTTATTCCTAAAGTTTCACTCGACGTTTGGTGGAAATCTGGCATGTCATCCTGGACAACAACGGTTCTCAAACTTTTCAATCTCATCCAGTTTTGCGTGGCCCTGAATTAAAATCATTGAAAGATTTTTGGAATCTATCCTCACATCATGTCACAGCGTCTCTATGTTTTAGATTACCTTTGTACAGATTGACAATGTTATCATAAAAATGTTTTTAAAAGTTTGAAAAGCCAGTGTGAAATGATAATGTTTTCTACAGGGCCATCATTAAAGTCGTCATCGTCATCATCAGTGCGGTGACCGTTGCGGTCGTTGGGGGGGGGGGTGCATGGACACATCAACAGATAACAATCTCCATAGTTGCCTATCTTGAGCGCGGCCAGTAGTTTTCTCAATCCCACACCTGTCCATTTCTTTATGTTGTCAAGCCAGCTTTTCCGTTGTCTCTCTTCACCGACCCCCTTCTACTGTGCCTTGTATGATACTTTTTGTAAGGGTATCATGTCGCAGTACATGACCTAACCATGCCATCTTGCGTTGTAATCATTTCTTGACGACCTGCAATAGGGTTTATTTGCCCCAGACATAATCATTGGTCTTGTGTTAGGAGATGTGGAGAATTTTCCTCATACACTTATATTCAAATGCTTGCAGCTTGCTTTCTGTTGTTGCCATTCGTGTCCAGGTCTCACATCCATAAAGAACGATGGTTTTATTGAGAGTTCTGGGGTGCCTGAGCTTTGTTGACAGGCTAATGTTTTTGTTCTTCCATATTTTGGTTAACTTTATCATTGCTGTCATTGCCATCCCGATTCTAGCTCGAATTTCAGCTTCGCAGGTACCATCGCTAGTTATAATGGCCCCTAGATATTTAAAGTTAAGTACCTCCTCCAATTTTTGTTGGTTAATTACTATGTTTGCCATACTGGCATCTGAGGGATTAACCAATATCTTACTTTATTCATAAGAGTAAAACTTTAGAAAACCCAAACAACAAACCGACCACCAATTTTGACATATGCGCCTTTTATTGCGAGAGGGTAGTCGACAATATTTGTTAGAGATTCTTAAAAGCGCCATCACGTGGTTATCAGACATCCTGGGTAGGTTTATTCGGACACCTTATTATAACAAATATGTTCACTATTATACACGGTGTTTTAACACACGCCAAAGCTTAAGTACACGTTTAAAAAAAGAAAATTAATACACCACCAAATGGCATTTCAATTATTTTTTTACAGCGACTTTTACATACAAGTAAGATTCAGCATTAGAACGATTTATCTCTATCTCTGTTATTATACTATTTTAGTTCAAAGTACGAGTATGATTATTTCATTGTCAACCATGGGTTTCTTATTGGTGCCTTGAATCGTTTCCACCGTTATTTGATTTCCGAATAACTTATTGTTTAGGGTGAATGTTTTGTTTGGCAAAGCCGAGATGTATTCCTAGATTTGTGTGATTTGTGCCGTGAACATTCAAACATTGAGGGCCGTATTTCAGATCAGATATCTTAATCTCTGGTACATAAACTCTCTTCTCTAACTATTGGCAGTGATGTTGAGATACAGACTCGTCTGTTCTTGGACGTGGGGAAAGATCTATTCGCAATAGTCTTGTCTCGAGAAGAAAACTCATCTTGTCTTAAGTCGTCTGTCATCAAATGTCATCAAATGTCATATCTGACATCCAATGCCTCACATCAAATGTCGACACTATAAGCAATGTGTTTCATTGCATACTTTATGTCATGTCTTAATCGCTCATGGACATATTAATACACAATTTTTTGTAAGGCAGCATGCCTACTCTCACAGAATACAGTTAAGAACATTAAGTTTTGGTGTGTAGTTAATGCCTTGCCTTCGAACGTAAGCACCAGTTATTGGTCAGCCTTACAGTGGTCCAAGCATATTTTAAAAGAATTTACCACAGGCTTAAACTACATTCTTAGACTGTAATAATTTAACTGTCTGCTTCCATCCGTCCACAAAACTCATCATTTGTGGAGGTTTGAATCCGCTGCTTAGTTGCTCCCACAAAGAAGTGTTGAATCAATGCTAGAAACTTCTTTATAACTGCCATATCATTGTATGTTTTTTTGACGTGAAAGAGGTGTTTTCGAGCCTTAGAGTGATGTATGTATTAGTTATTAGGACAGGAGTCGGTCTGGCAGTATGATGGGGTTATTTCCTTTGATTCAATAATGTAACGGTCTTAATGCGATCTATTGAGTTTTGTTTGCTTGCTAGTCTATAATTATGTGTTTAATGTTCTTATGGTGTGTGTTTTATATTTAAATGATGTGTGTTTAATGTTCTAATGATGTGTGTTTAATGTTCTAATGATGTGTGTTTAATGTTCTAATGATGTGTGTTTAATGTTCTAATGATGTGTTTTCTTCCATTGGTAAAAGCTTAAAGGTCAATCATTCAAGTCTCAACGTTTAAAAGTTTTATTAGAAATATTACCATAGTATTTTGATGCACTTTGGCTATGTCAGATAGACATAAAGATAAAAACACCTTTCGTATGCAAGAACAAATACAAACTCTACACGTTTTTTTTCCTTCCCATTATTTAAAACTCTAATAAGAATGCAGGACTAAACCATCCCATTGATAAACGTAGGACGCAATAATCTTATGTATAGAAGGGGCGTCTGTAACAGATAAGATAAGATCTGTAATGTACACAATTCGTGGCCCCTCTGTTGTCCTAAACACTCTCCATTGTATGTTGATGCACTGTGGCTACCTGTACACAATTTGTGGTCCCTCTGTTGTCCTAAACACTCCATGGTATGTTGATAACTGTGGCTACCTGTACACAATTTGTGGTCCCTCTGTTGTCCTAAACACTCAATGGTATGTTGATAACTGTGGCTACCTGTACACAATTTGTGGTCCCTCTGTTGTCCTAAACACTCCATGGTATGTTGATAAACTGTGGCTACCTGTACACAATTCGTGGCCCCTCTGTTGTCCTAAACACTCCATGGTATGTTGATAAACTGTGGCTACCTGTACACATTTCGTGGCCCCTCTGTTGTCCTAAACACTGTCCATCGCCTGACTGACACCTAAAAACATACCTCATCACTTTTATATCGATTGCTGTAAAGTAGTTCAGATGAGGACCTCTTTCCTCTGCAGCTAAATGTATGAAGCAAAGTGCGCCCGCCCCAGGCACTCCATCGATTAGTCTGTACTTCTCCCACATCTATCTACCCCACCCCCTTGCCCACAAACTCTTTATTGTCCTGCTTCGTGCAAATGTCAAAACAACGTTGTGTTGTGTGTAGTATGTGATTTATGGTCTGGGCTGTCAATCATTCTTACCCCCCCCCCACTCAAACACGTGATTCGCTTTGATGACCATAAGGAATGATAACAGCTTCAGTCGTCTCTGGGTCTTTGCTGATTGCGTCCCCATCACCTCCCCTCCCACTCCTTTCTTCCTCAGACAGCTTGAGAAAACATTTAGGTCTTTGGCATAGGGACGTAATAATGACCTTAGTAAGACAAGGTCCGGGGTTTCATTCAGAACATGGGGTTCAGTTATTTGGAAGTACTAACACGGAGTTTTATTGAATTTGGTAGCAACAGTGATTTGGATCATTGAAACCAAAGTCTAGTTCAGGGCCTGGTACAACACGAACTTTTATTGAATTTGGTACCAACAGTGATGTGGATCTTTGAAACCAAAGTCTAATTCAGGGCCTGGTACAACACGAAGTTTTATTGAATTTGGTATCAACAGTGATGTGGATCATTGAAACCAAAGTCTAATTCAGGGTCTGGTACAACACGAAGTTTTATTGAATTTGGTATCAACAGTGATGTGGATCTTTGAAACCAAAGCCTAGTTCAGGACCTCGTACCCGTAATGGGAACCATAAGAGAAACATGCACGCGCAAGTAAACTTAACTTCAGAAATGAAATGTTAACTAAATTAACTTGTAAACGCTTTAAGACTTAATATTATTGAGCAAAACTGACGGGAAAATAAATGGCCTGTTTCGAAGGGGGAGGGGGATGTGGGGTGGTTGGATTGCTCGTTGAAGTCAATGTGATATCCTTTTTGTTAATGCCTGAATGAACAACTTGTTCCAATTTATTCATTGGCATTTTAAAAAAAAAATACATTTTTTAATGGTAGTCAATGATATAAATATAAAGCCAATAGTCAATAGTGCAGTGGATCAGATTAAACGTAAAGCTACAAAGCGAAAAATAAAAACGTCCAGCCAGCTGTTTGTTACGTCAATCTTTACAAGTCTGTGGGAATGTAACGGCATGGACAGGGGAGGTGTCGTGATGGACAACAGACTGGCCCCAATGATGGGAGACAAAGAACGGGCTGGAGGGGGGGGGTCGTGTGTGTGTGGGGGGTGTGCAAGGGGAGATTATCACAGTCAGCCATCAAGTGGCGGCGTTAAGCTTCAAAGGGGATAACTCCATGGTAACCGGATGATTGCGTCCATTTCGTACAGCATGGGGTCTTTTGTTTACTTTTTGTCTGTTGTTTTAAAATTATGTTTTTGTTTTGTTTAAAACTGAACTGTCACATTTTTAATGAAAGTCAACAAGTTATTTTTTTTTAAAATGCCCGTATTATCTTTTCATGTCATTACAAAGGAAGAGCCAGATACAATTTAAACCAATATTTAAATGGCTTCTGTATGAATGATCAGACCTCTCGTGTAATGACAGTCGTAAGTAGTAAAGTAGCGGTCATCAATTGTTATTTTGTAACTCATGAAGGGGTGAATAGAACGTGCTTGACACCAATGAGAAACCTAATTGCTTTACAATACTTTACAGTGACGATATATTATGTCCAGATTAAATTTTATATGACTGAAGTTCTTGAGTTCTTATACTTCTTTTGAAGAGTCGTACTTTTTTCTGGACTTAAAACGTGTATACTATATGGTGGCACTTATAATGAGACATTAAGTAGAACTTGTATACTATATACTGTACGAGCAACAAAGCCCAAACAACTAAGAATGTTCCGCCGTCGTTTCGGGTGCAGTTTGTCTAAGAGTAACAGTAGTGATTAACAGAAGTAACACACTTCAAGATAAGAAAACACAGTACCGAATGAAAACAAAAATAACACACAAAAAACGCGTTTTGAACGTCACGTAAATTTGTTCAATGTGAAAATGAGATTTAATTTTTCTCCGCTATATAGTGATTGGCTGTAGGAGTCTGTAGGAGCTTGAGTGACCAATCGCTATCAAGTACCACACAGACAACTGCCTTTAATTATATAGGACATTAATTATAGTGCTCGCTGTAAGACTGTAAAAAATGCATACCGACGGGTATAAATTCCAGTAAAGGCTGTAAAACGTGTATACAAGTGAGTAGAATGTCTAGAGATTAGAAGACAGGCGGCAAAAGATAAAAACTATGTCGATTGATCCGCTGATACTGAACGTATCCTATTGGTAGTTTGTTCCAGTCACTGGCACCAATAAGCCCATCTTGTATTGGCCTCATCTTTATCTAGGCAGGAGGTTGAGTTTCTGTCTTGTGATCCAGCTGTGGACTAGCTCAAAGATTTATATTAAATAACACTGAAAGTCTATACTATCGCCGACTAGACCAGCGTGTCAAACAAGCTTAAATACAATGGATCATACAGAATAGGACTGCATGTTATTGTTTTTGTACTGATGAAGGCATGAGCCGAAACGTCTACCAATAATTGTATTAGTTGATAATAAAGCTTTAATTTATTGTTTCCTTACACAAATAGTCTGTGTAATTTGTTGTTTTTTTTTTTTTTAATACAATGGAATAGACCAGGGGTAGCCAGACCTGTAGAAACTGAGAGCAATTTTTTTAATATTTTAAAAAAATTGTTGGCACCGCATTGAAAGTTGAAGCACTATGGGTCATTAATCCTGCCTTTGAAATCTTCCACTAATCCTTGTAATACATCTTTCATAAACTGTACGTGAGCCGCAACGCGAAAACGAAAGAGCCGCATCGTGGAAAAAGACTCACCTAAATGCCAATATAATTTAATATGCCTACCTAACGTTCTCCAAAAGCGATTCAGAAAAAAATATATATTTTAAACTAAATCAAAACGCCACTCACAAATTTTGTTTCCCGGGACTCCAGGTTTTTGAGGTTGCTTGCCCGTCTTGCTGGGTCTCCTGTGTAAGATGTGGGAACCTTTTCACCAACGCTCCACTTGATAGGAGGTCGTCAAGGGAGTTGACTCTAAGTGTTAGACCACACAATCGAACTGTTAACATGAGGGGTCGAGAGGGGCCGGGAGGATAATATCGGGCTACGTCATCAACGCCAGTTTACCTGATCCCCGACTTGAACCGATGCTAACGTTGTTGGTGGGTGTAGCCACTAGACAATTTATGGAAGAAAGTTCAAATATAAATTATATTTGTTCTATTATTCAAACATTGAATATAACACTTGTGTATAATTTAGATAGTTTTATGGTCAGTTTTCATATCAGCGGCTCCATTGGCCTAATCCTGACAAAATACCATACTACTCAAGTGAAATACTGTATCGCAGTTTTGGTTTTCGTTTTTTTCCAATCTCGAAAACTTTTTACTAGTTTTTAAAAGGTTTTTCCCATTTAAATTATAAGACCTTACATTATACGATGTGACATTAAACACAATACTTTGCACTATAAAATGTGAAATTAAATACAATACCTTACATTATAAACTTTACATTATGAGACCTTCTTATATTAACAGTTTTTAATTTCAGGACTTGTGTTGAGTACATTTTTTTTTCTCAAAGTCTTTTTTTTTTGTTCCATTTAAATCCCGTAACACCTTTCGTAAACTTTATTTTCTTTCTATTCTTAACGCATTATAAAATAGAATCTATAAAAATTGTAAGCCTTTCCTGGTTGTGTTGTTGTTGTGGGATGGGTGGGACCCCACTCTCCCCCCCCCGGCTGATATTTTCCTGGTTGTGTTGTTGTTGTGGGATGGGTGGGACGCCACTCTCCCCTCCCGGCTGGTATACAAGGTATGCAATGTGTTTATTTAAACAAAATAAACTACTGCAAGCTTTGATCCACTACTGACTGTAGTCAATTACTACCTGTGGTCAACTACTGCATTTGGTCAACTACTGCATGTGGTCAACTACTCAACTACTGCATGTGGTCAACTACTGTCTGTGGTCCACTACTGTCTGTTGGTCAACTACTGTCTGTTGGTCAACTACTGTCTGTTGGTCAACTACTGTCTGTTGGTCAACTACTGTATGTGGTCAACTACTGTCTGTTGGTCAACTGTCTGTTGGTCAACTACTGTCTGTTGGTCAACTACTGTCTGTTGGTCAACTACTGTCTGTTGGTCAACTACTGTCTGTTGGTCAACTACTGCATGTGGTCAACTACTGTCTGTTGGTCCACTACTACCTGTGGTCCACTACTGTCTGTTGGTCAACTACTGTCTGTTGGTCAACTGTCTGTTGGTCAACTGTCTGTTGGTCAACTGTCTGTTGGTCAACTGTCTGTTGGTCAACTGTCTGTTGGTCAACTACTGTCTGTTGGTCAACTACTGCATGTGTTCCACTACTGCCTGTTGGTCCACTACTACCTGTGGTCCACTACTGTCTGTGGTCCACTACTGCGTGTGGTCAACTACTGCATGTGGTCAACTACTGCATGTGTTCCACTACTACCTGTGGTCCACTACTGCCTGTGGTCCACTACTGTCTGTAATCCACTACTACCTGTGGTCAACTACTGCATGTGGTCAACTACTGACTGTGGTCCACTACTGCCTGTTGTCCACTACTGATTGTGGTCCACTACTGATTGTGGTCCACTACTATTTGTGGTCCACAACTGCCTGTGGTCAACTACTGATTGTGGTCCACTACTGCCTGTGGTCCACTATTGTCTGATGTTCACCAATGGTCTTTAAACATGCTCTTTTCACCTCTAATATGTTATGAATCAGTTAACTCCTAATACCTCTGTTTGAAACGATGGCAGTAAGAAAAAACCTCCTTCGTTACAGCACGTTCTTATTTTATACTTTTATTTTGTTTGTTCCTTTCCTCAAATGATCGAAATATCTATAATCAATTAATGAGAGTTATTTCCTCACACAGAGATCTCTCAGTTTTATATTACGCGGGGAGGTAATTCATCCATCCTACGCAAAGGGCAATAATCGCGGCTTCCTGATTTATTATCTTTAAACAGATGAATGTCAGATCGAGGAACGAAAGGGAACGAAAGCGATCCCATTCCTCAACGAGGCGGACCGATGGCTTATCATTAATGGAGACAAATGAGGCGATAGTTGCTAGCTCTAGAGTTGTAAACTGTCCTTATTGCACCTCTGGCATATCACAGCCTGTTGAATACGCACACAGCTGAGAAATTAGCTTTAGTAGGGTTGCACTGTCTTGAAAATCCTCTTGTTAGCTCCTCACTTTTTAACGCCAGTCTTTTTCTACGAGTCACTTTACAAAGAGTTTAGAAACATTATTTTAAAAAATATATATATATTTAAA
>MUZC01000454.1:502596-514002 GCA_002072015.1 Radix auricularia | reverse complement strand
CCCCCCCCCCCCCCAAATGTCATCAAAAGTTAATTCTGATGTAGAATTAATATATAAATAAGTAAATATTTGTATAACGGGGTAAAGACTGCCAACATTAAAAAGTTATTAATCATATATTTACTGGCTTGCACCAGATTCCATTGTTGTTCTTACATTGAGGCGGGTGACATGATCGTTGGAACAATGTGGTCTAGGAACTAATCTCTTAGAAGCGAGTCTGTCTTTTGTTTAAATCCAAACCATTTTATTTCCAAACTTGTTGAGCCTGTAAATATCATTGACCCCTGGCCGAAGAGTGTATTCAGGACTGGTTCTAAGAGCTCACGTATTTACGTTATTACCAGGTTTTACTATAAATAGCACTGCGTTCAGGAACATCCTTGGAAAAAAAGATACTGTGGGGAGTGTTAAGAGGGAGGCAGCCTCCCTTACGTATCAACACCCACTCAGTTGTCATATATGTTTAGTGGGGGAGTGGAGGTAGTCTCCGTTACATATCAACACCCACTCAGTTGCCATCTATGTGGAGAGGGGCGGGGAGGCAGTCTCCCTTACGTATCAACACCCACTTAGTTGTCATCTCTGTGAAGTGGGGGAGGGGAGGCAGTCTCTCTTACGTATCAACACCCTCTCAGTTGTCAACGATGGACACAACACCGTGCCTCGCCACACGTCTGCTGTCTGCATCTTGACACGGGTCAGCCGGGGACTCGAAGACAACCAGGTTATCTTATCAGGGCCCCAGGCTCGTACTCCGGCCGTGGTGATGGGAGGTCAGTCTCACTACACAGTCAACGATGTCTTGGAGAGTGTGTCACCCAAGTCATTTGTAGATGCTGTCACACTATCAGAGCCTCTCTAAAGACGTGATGCATGACAAGAAATTCTGATTGCTTTTAAATTGCAAGTTTTAGTTTGATCTTTCAACTGGAGCACAAGTGTCATACCTCTTGGATTATCACATTGATTGCGATATGTGCACAGGGTTATCTGACAGGAGGCGAGTTTAGACAATGTTAGTTCTGTCAGTTTGTTTTATTATTACCATAAAGTACAGAGTTTTTCTTAGGCTTTCGGTGATCTCTTGTGTGCCATGCACTATACATACACGAGAGAGCGTAGGCTAGACGTCAAGCCACAGTGACAAGCTATGAAGAGTGTGTGAATTGTGATCATGCATAAATTACAAAATTAATGCTAATGCGCAACTGCAGTGATACATGCTTCAACGAGAAATATTAGCGTAATTGTGTCAATATACAAATCAAACTCAAGATTTTCAAGCGAATGTCAACGCTATTCAATTCTGGAAATATTTGTTCATACATGTGAGAATATTGTCAACATCCCAACAGAAGAAGGCCTGTAGGTATACACATCAATCGTCACTACGGGAACAAACTCAAAATGCCAGAATATCGGATATAAAGTCGTGTAAGTATTTTAAAACTTTTTATTCATTATGCTGCTGAAATTCATATTGGTCAACTTAAATCAAACCACGTACCTTCAAATACCTTAAACAAGTCACAAAAATACATACTAAAATACTTCTTTTTTAAAAATATTGTTTTTATACCTCAGTTATGTTTTAATATTTCGAGAAAGAATGTACGGCTTCCGGCCGCCGCTAGAGAGAAACATTTTTTGCTAGAATAATCGTACAAGGTCTGATATCGGTTACGAAAGACCTGATAAGTAAAATCAGTGTTATAGTGACCCTTTCACAACGCTTTATTTATATAGGGCCCCTGTCATAACACTTGGTTTATATAGGGCCCCTGTCACAACTATTGGTTTATATAGGGCCCTGTCACAACACTTGGTTTATATAGGGCCCCTGTCACACTTGGTTTATATAGGACCCCTGTCACAACACTTGGTTTATATAGGGCCCCTGTAACAACACTTGGTTTATATAGGGCCCCTGTCACAACACTTGGTTTATATAGGGCCCCTGTCACAACACTTGGTTTATATAGGGCCCCCGTCACAACACTTGGTTTATATAGGGCCCCTGTCACAACAATTTGTTTATATAGGGCCCCTGTCTCAACCCTTGGTTTATACAGGGCCCCTGTCACAACACTTGGTTTATACAGGGCCCCTGTCACAACACTTGGTTTATATAGGGCCCTGTCCCAACACTTGGTTTATATAGGACCCCTGTCACAACACTTGGTTTTGGGGTTTTTACTTGATAAAACATTACTTAGAAAATAGTATTAAGAGTACTTAGTGTTGACTTGATAAACTTCTAAATGGTCTGAAATTGACTGATCATTTATTTTAAATATCGAGAACGTTATATTTGGACATTCCCATACCCTTCCCCCCCTTTTTAGCATGGCTACAAATGTTGCAAGAAATTGAGTTTTTAGTTTTTACCTGAATAGACCCCCACCCCAGCCATGACCATTTTGTAACAGAAACTGTTTTGTCTCAATTTAGATAGCACGCGATCTAAGTCCATGTTGTTTCAGATATCGATGGTTTTAAAGGTCAGAGTTTTCCTGCGACCTTTATGTCGGTAACCTGTGTGAGTAGTACACCTGGGGATCTTAGGGGTCGCCAGGAGATTCTACCTGTGCATACATGGTGCAACTTTTTGTGATCCCGGGATCTTGTAAGCCACCGGCTGGTGTGGGGTCGGGGGGGATTCTCTCATCCGACCCCGAAGCCTGAGTGTAAAACCATGTAATTGGTTTGTCTGGATTTCAGTCTCTCAATGGCCGATCTTCATGGAGGCACAGCACGTGTATTTCAATTGTGTCAAGTCGTAGGCACAGCACGTGTATTTCAATTGTGTCAAGTCGTAGGCACAGCACGTGTATTTCAATTGTGTCAAGTCTAAGGCATAGCACGTGTGTTTCAATTGTGTCAAGTCTAAGGCATAGCACGTGTGTTTCAATTGTGTCAAGTCGTAGGTACAGCACGTGTATTTCAATTGTGTCAAGTCGTAGGCACAGCACGTGTATTTCAATTGTGTCAAGTCGTAGGCACAGCACGTGTGTTTCAATTGTGTCAATTCTAAGGCATAGCACGTGTGTTTCAATTGTGTCAAGTCAAGGCACAGCACTTGTATGTTATAGTGTTAAAGTTTTAGAAATGAAGGTGATGATTCATTGGTCAGGTAACCTGTCGTGTGCTAGGTTCAAAGAGAGTTTTTTTTCTTTAAAAAGACAATAGTTAAATTTTCAAAGATGTGTCTGGGATATTTTTTTTATAGATGCTACTTTGTTATTTCAACTGTTATATTAATTTATAAACAGTAATAACAATGAATAATAAATTTTCAGTTATGATTTTGAAAAAAAAAAAAAAGATTTCTTCTCTATATTAAATCTGATTGACTTAATTTTTCTATTTAACTTTATATAAAACATACTTACTTGCTTTTATTCTAACTCGATCGTTAACCAATTTTTTTTTTAATGATTGTAATTAAAACAGCAATACACAGTATCTATCCGTCGAATGCTTTAAATAACGCGGAACTATGTGGCTACGTTATTGGGAAGGAAATAAAAGCAATGTTAAGAAAAGAAGGATTTTTTATATTTATTATTATTATTATTATTTTTATTTTGGTGCTAATTCTGTCTACCGATAATCTGTATTTTATTTCTGATGTAATACGTAAACCCATTCACTTGCTCCATGTCTACACATACCACGATATAGCGCTTAATTAATCTTAAAATAGCCAGTTCCATGAGTTGTCTCTCTTACCATGACATCGATGTTCGGGTTGTGGAGTTTTGTCCCTTCCTAATACCTCCCTGGAAAGTGAACGTGTTTTGTGTATTAAGTGTTTTGTGTATTAACTTGTTATTTAAAAGTTCAATTTTAACTAGTCGCTCGTTAATACTATACAATAGTATTTCATGCCATTGACGTAGATGTTAAAGTTTCCTTAGCTTTTTTTTTTTTTTTTTTAATTTTAATTTCTGAATAATTTCTTTAAGCTGTAGAAATTATTTGTCAAAATTGCTCAAGATGCCATCAATCAGTCAGAGTTATATTCGGCGTACTGAGCTACTAGATCCATTATTGATTCACCAAGCATTTAGCCACGCTTAATTACTTTATAATTTATATTTCTCTCGAGATCAAGGCATTTTAGAGGATAAATTAAATATCTGTAAATTAAATTTACACAGTCAAAATTGTTTAAATTTCTCTAACAATCCTAAGCCTAAACCAATGATATTTTTCATGCGCTCAGCACCTCGAAATTGTCTGTTTGTTATTGTAGATTTGTTATCAATATGAACATTATTATATTACTGCAAACTTGTTTATTTACATAAGCTAATCAGCACATTCTTTTTCCGTCCATACTAACAGGAAGCTACCCCGCAGTCACGTACAATCTCGCAGTTAATCTTAATACAAGATAATACAACATAATCTTTATCCACGTGTTTCCGGAAGGGATGAGGGGGCGGGGCAGTTAGTTGTTGTGAATGTGGATTGTGTGAGGTGGGGGCGTGGGAGGGGAGGCGTCCGTCTTGATTTTGTTATCTGGGTGATGCCAAACATCTGGCCCTACCTGCTGGTTTGTTTGCTTCCCCCTCCCCCCTCATCCAATTCAAGACATACCCCGGGACTCACCTCTTTAGAGGGATCCATCATGACGGCACGAGATGGCGGTGGCATCCTTCCCGAGGGAGGCCCGATGTCTTAGGATAAGTGCGCGTCTCAAAAAATGTGCTGAGCCAATGGGGTTAGAATTTTTCAGACACCATTACAGCTGTTAGACATAATAACGTGTTTTTTCCAAATATGAGAATATGATTGACCAACTCGCAGTAATCAGAGACAATGGTGCTCCAAGCCAGCATAAACCTGAGACTCGAACTTTTCCAAAGTCAGATTCAGTCTCCGCCGTCTGCAAGTCCACCCCAAGGGGAGCTACTCTAAACACTGAAACTACTGAAACAAAAACGTCAAGTGCTCCCCCATCCCACGCCCCTGGAGGTTGTCTCTACCAGCCATCATTCCCGCCCTTCAGTTCCACAGCATTGATGGCTGGTTTCAATGGTGAGGTGGGGGTCGCAAGCCTATTAAAATATGGAAGCATAAATAAAACATAATAATAACTTGAGCGCGAATAAACTTGTTGTCTACCCTAACTCCCCTCAGTTAAGGATTTTTCTTTGATGTGTCCTCTTGTCCCCGAGCCAACATTTCAAGGAGGTCGTTACGCCACTTTTATGGTGAGCTCTTCAGTTTTATGATAAACTTTTCCTTTCCTAGTCACAGCCTTACGGCAAGTTCAAAAATTCAGCTCAGAATGTTGCTCTAGAAGTCATCTCGAAACTTCATTAAAATATGTTGAACCTACCTTTTTTTAAAAATCCATAAATAAAGGATTTTTGTCTTGACATTTTAAATAATATTTTTTTTTACGGGCCAAACACCAATGGAACTTTTTGCATCCTTTGGGTTCGCGAAATATAGTCAGCAATAAACTTGTAAAAACTGACGCCAAATGTAATACAAATTTAACTCTGAGTGCACTCAGCAAACCCGGTGGATCCAAAGACCCGTAGACAGACGGATAATTTGTAAAGGTGGGGGAGTGGGGTGGATTGACTAAGTGGGCTTTGCGATTGTTTACTATGAAGCTCGGGAGATTTTAAACCTCTTCTCAACCCGCGTGATTAACACAGATGTCTTCTATCATTGTTGTCGTCTCGAAAAAAAAGCAGGTGTCATTTATTTTCTTCACTTTTAGCTAGAATTACTTCGAATATTTGTATTTTAATTTAATTGAACGTTTGCATTGCGCAATGGGGTGTAAACTTGAGGGCGTATGTCGAATATGTAAAAGTTGCTTCCTTCTGCTTTGTACATACTGTCATATATTTCCAAACATTTTAGCTACCAAATTTTGTGCCTTGCGATGTCATTCAAATGTTTTGTTGGTGCCTTGTGTTGAAAAAAACAACGACAAAATAATATGATTTTTTTTTAAATGAAAGATAAGAGTTTACGTCGTGCAAGTAGTTCAGTAGCATGCTAAGGCATGTCATGTGTAGCTAGAAACGGGTGAGAAAACAATAACAGTTGTATGCTAGCAAATAAGTATGTATTTCGTCTTTATGGCCTGCAATGTCGTTTCTAAATTCACTTTCTTTACGAAAAGCTTCTGTCAAAATATTTTATGGATACATTTTTAGCACAGGGTCTGACATACTTAAGATCAAGTTTATGGTGGAATAAGGGTCACATGGTCTATACTTCTCTACCTGGTCATTGGTTTGACGGCCATTTATACAGTCTAAACTAATCTATCTGCTATAACCAGACTTCCTGTCTTTTGGCATGAGATTCATCTGTTCTATTCTACTTTCAAATGAGTTTACAATTTCTTTCTTTTTCTTTTCTTAAAAATATATATATAAAAAATATTAAAATCACTTTGTATTATCTCTCATTTAGTCTTTCCATTCGCTTTTGTTTATTTCACTAACGTTTTAGTTGGCTTCCGAGAGTAAGAAAAGCTTATAGCGCCAGTCTTGTTTCCACAAGGTAGGATTCTTTTCTAGGCAGTTTCCCAAATGAACAGAAATCCATCAAGTGTTCCAACAACGTACCCGTCTACCCCTCCCCCAATTCTCTACTGAAAGCTTCAACTACCTGTAAAACGATTGATATCTTTTTGTTCGTTTTGTTCCATACCCCCACCTCATAACACTCCCCACCCTACTTTCATCTCTCCATTGTCAAGGTCAAATTGGGTGCAGACGTCAAATACCTTTCTGGAGAATGTGCCATGGGTTACCTGCCGTTGATTGGCTAAATTTTACCGCCTTACGTCCCTTGCTGTGAGCGGAAGTTGTTTTCCCAGAAGTCTGCTATTATTTTTTTTACAACCTCAGTCAGAACTCACAACCTTTTCGCCTCTTTCGTACCCCCGGGGAAAACCGGACCTAGTGGATTTAAGTGAATAACTTCTGTCCGGTCCGTGGATGCTGTGGATTACATTCTACAAAAGTGAGAGAATATAGTGTGTTTGAATGTGTGCACATTTAGGATGCTGGTCCATTAAATCAGTTCTGAGCCCTTAAAACCACATATCGGCTTGCTTGGGGTAAACTGTGACGCAACGTGTTTCCGTTTCCGCGCGTCTATTAGAGATAACAATTCAGAAGAAAGCAAGTTATCTTTGTAGTAACACTAGTTATCTTTGTAGTATCCCGCATTGATGGGTCTTGAACATATTCTAGTGCTTGGTATCGCTCTTTTTTCTTTGCATTATCTGATAATAACTCTTCAAATTATTCTGCACCGTCTTGGATTTCTTTTTAAATGTTCTATGTACAGGCTGGGCGATGCATAAGTAGTTTAAAAAAAAAAAATCTTAAGTGATATGTATGAAATTTTATATTTGACAATTTAAAATAGATTTTTTAAAAATTAACTATTTGCTTTTTGTTATGTTAGATGTATAGACAGTAGTCTTTATCGAAAATCCTGTGGATATGTTTCAATTTTAATTCATGCTTCTTTTCAAATTGCGACCATCAGTTCTAGTAATTTACGTGTTATTACTGTTATCACATGTCCTGTAGTTGTTTTCTTTCTTTGTCTTGATGTTATTAATCGTAAAAGAAGAAGAAGCCTTACGTTAGCAAATTTTACTCTGTGGTGAGAGGGTAACTATATATATATATATCGAATGACTTTCCTTGCGAGCCTAGAAGGCTCATTTTGTGGATATTTTATGTTTTCCAGTTCTGTCAGGTTTTTGCAGCTCGATGAAGATCTTGTAATGTGTGATCACCTACAACTTTGTTTTCTTTGTTGACTGTTCTTCGTAAAGTTACTATCAATCTCCGTAGTTTTCGCCCTCTGGTTGCCATGTGAGGTTCTATCAGGGTAGTCTCGAGCTGCCCATTCGAAGCCCAAGGCCATCGTGTGACAATGTTGTTGGTTGCCATGTGAGGCTCTATCAGGGTAGTCTCGAGCTGCCCATTCGAAGCCCAAGGCCATCGTGTGACAATGTTGTTGGTTGCCATGTGAGGCTCTAGCGGTGTAGTCTCGAGCTGCCCATTCGAAGCCCAAGGCCATCGTGTGACAATGTAGTTTTTTTAATTTTAAAAAATTATTTTTAAAATATGCCCGTCCAGAAAGTTTACTTACTACTGTAGAAGTCTTTACTGTATACATATATACATTTTCTTAACGCATGAAGGCAAACACGTAATTATAAATTCTTGGGATTAAAAGTTGATTATAAAATTTGATTTATTAACCTAGTGGTCCCCAACCCTCGGGCTGCGGACCGATGCCGGCCCGTAAAGCTAATGGTACCTGGCCGCCAAGAAACATTAAATTACTTCCTTTATTTTTACTGAGTTTTTATTTTTCTCGGTATTTTACGTCTTTCCAAATGCAAATCCTTTGAGTATTTTTTCCAAAAATAAAAACAAATAAAAACTGAAATACGAATGGGTAACCGTGTTGCTAAGGCTAAGAGCCATGCCCTATTTATAAAGACTTAATCTTGCCCACTGAAGACACATGCCGTGAATATTTACAAGATGTTGTTTAAAAGATATCTAACACATATTGTGTCTTTTTTCCGGTAGCACTGTCACTTGAAGCCTTATGGAAATATCCGAAGAAATTGAGGCACGATTGAGGATTCATATATCAAAATAGTTCGCACTCTACTAACATCGATAACAAGGCAATACTTTTTGTGTAGGTGCGATGTCGTTAACAGCAGGATGTTCAGGATGATAGATTATGTGCAATATCTTTGCCAACCAACAGCACAGGAGCAGAACTGTTTAAGACAAATAAATGGTCACTTTTTGGTGACTCGCCTGCACAAGCAATACTAGCATGACCTTGAAACTAACGGGTTCAGCTATTAGGATAACAAGTTGCACCTGAGAATGGATATACACATTTTATCATTCACAGTGAAATGCTGGCTGGCCAAAAAATCTCATCTGAATTTTAGAGTATGACGATGTCGTCAAACATTTTTACCCCATCAAAATTCAAGCCTTTAACTCGCGCTTGTGAGAAGATGGAAGCAGAGCACAGATTCTGAAGTCTTCTCTTGTATACAGCAAAAAGTTTGTTATCTTCTGAAAAAGCGCTAACCACAGTATTAGAATAACAAGAAGAATTTCAGAGATTTCTATTAGTAACCGAGGGCAGCACATTTCCGTGCTAATATACAGGTCGCAACACTTGCTTTGCTGTGAGACATATTCAGCTTGTTTGGTAAATGACAATCTGTTCCTTCGGGGGAATATTGCATCTGTTTTTATTGAAGTCGGTAGATAATTTCCATCCATTTAAAGCCAAACTGAGGAAGGCGCGTTTTATCAAATATTTTGGATTTGTTTCAAAGATTAGCTTGGATTTTAGGCTTGATTAAGTCTTAGCATGCATTCTCCCAGCTGGTGCACACTTTGCTTTTTAAAGAGTTTGAGTGCTACTTCCCAGCTACTAAAGAGCATTGAAATGGTAAGGAATGCATCCGTGAGACATGAGTTTGTTAGCAAACCAGTCGAACTTAGTATGACTGTGCAAGAGACCGATCAAACCTGTGGAGATTGCAAATGACGGAAGTGTTAAACCTACGCAGGAGACAATAAATTTCCCGCTGTTTTGAATTAAACCCAGGACGAAATATCGTGAGATTGCATTGTCTTCATGGCATTTAAATCCATGTTGCCATTTCTAAGATACTATCTGTTTGATCAAAGTTGTTTTGCAGTGACAGCAACCATAAAACCTGAAGATAACCAGAACATTGTGAGTCTATTGTCTAATATTTCCTTCAGATGGAAGTTTTTCGTTGCAAAAGAACAATGGTTTTCTTTAAACGCATTGATTTAGTTAAAACATTGAAATCCCTTTATATTAGGGCTCCAGAAAATAACGATTAATTTCTAAATTAATCGTTTAAAAAATTTAAGAATTAAATTATTTTGTAAAGATTAATCGACCCATCACTTAAAAAATATTGTTTAGTTAATAAGTAAATATACATATCTATATATATAATTCTCTACATGGTCCAACCATGCCGGACAAGAAGCTGTCTGACCGCTGACCCCACAGATTGCAAGAAAAGTTAGTACACAGCGTAGGAGGTCATCAATGTTGAATTGAAGTCAACTGCTATGTTCTTTCAGAACAACAAAATAACATGTATTTCGTAGTGTAATTGTTATAACATTCTCCTAACACGCAGAGGTCGCAGGTTCAATCCCCAGCTTAGACGTTACTTTTTTTAATTTTTAAAAATGTTTGTGTTTGGGGCAGTTCATTTCCCACTTTCTTTTCGATCACCATAACAAGCACAAGACGATTAGAAATAAGCTTGACGAATGACCTTGTCAGGTTATGCCAATTAGTTTATGTTTGGCAAGCCAGGGTGGTGCAGGGGGACAAGTGGCTAACCACAGTGCACATGTTTCCAGATCAACAATGCTTCGCAGTTATCCCCGCATCCGAGGTTCATTCGCGTTGTTCTGATTTCATCGTGATTTTGTTTGTGTCTGTTCACCCTCCCCCCACTTTCTTTGCACTATCTGTGAGCAAATTTGTGGCGTATGCTACGCCGCGGGCATCTAGTATATATAAATATATATATATATAACAAATAGCTGTCGATAAATAATAAATTCCCTCACAGTTACACGAACATTTTGGTTTTAAATTATTGACTGACGGGAATGTTTAAAATGTTGATAAAGTTTGCCTGCAATGGTTCTTACACTTCGGCTACTTATCAAACCAAATGAAAAGCGTGTTAAGCTTATGGCAGTAATGGAGTCTGACTCAGAGACAGAAAATAACGACAGCTTTTCTGATGAAATACTGCGTTACAAAATGGAGATGAAAGTTCTTTAATCCATTAACCCTTTACAATGGTGGAAACTTAATGAACACCGATATCCGATAATGTCATTCCTTGCCAAGACCGTTTTGTGCATACACGTTACCTCAGTTTCATGTCAATGATTGTTTAGCTCGGCTGGTTATATTGTTAATTGGACCCGCTTATCACATGATCCAAATAATGTCAACACACTTGTCTTTTTGCGTAGTTTGTTAAAAGACTACATTTAAAGGAGACATTCCAGTGTTATTTAGATTTTCGACAAGAAGGTTTAATAAACGTTACTTAGGACATCATACATTTTAATTTTTTGGCTTTAATCAAATTCAACGATTAATTAATAGTTAATTTTTCAAAAGTCATCTATTAAATTTAAATTAATCGTTGACAGCCCTATGTTATATTCATTTTGTGGTGTACCTGCATTTTATGTTCAAGGCATATAAAATTACGGTTAAATTAAAGTTATTAAATCAAAGCATTTTAAAATATAAACAACCAACGTCGACCCCAACCTCAAC
>MUZC01000454.1:480873-502582 GCA_002072015.1 Radix auricularia | reverse complement strand
CCCCCCCCCCCCCCCACACACACACACCTACACAGACAAACACATTTTCAAACGTTGACCTGTCCGCTGCGATAAAAAGGCTGGGAACATCTCCACTATATAGAAGGAAAGGAAATAATACTTCATAACAACAAAATGATGAGCAGTGTGGGAAGTTTGTTCCCGTTCTTAAACCCCTTTATTAGCAATATGTATGAGCAATTCTGCGGCGTATGCCATGCCGCTGGTCGTATCTAGTGAATGTAATTTAAATATATTTTGATCGTGTTATGTATCAAATGTGTCGTGGATAGAAGACATTTTTAATGTCTTTTAAACACAGCTCGAGTAAGCCAGTCAAGTAACTAAGACATCTTGAATTGATGTTTCGCTGCGCGTGTAGCCGTAATGCCAACTGAGTTTTCTATAAATCACCAACGCGATCTAAAAATATGTTTTATTGTCACGTCTAAGCACACTCTGACGTCATCAAGACATGCAATCCCTTCGTTAGCACGCGCCACGACAGATATACCTGCCCGACTGGCTATCTGCTTGTACTCACCTTGATATTAGATGAATTACCTGAAAGTCTGTTGTGATAGTTGGGAAAACGCTCGCTTTACCGGCATCTGAGCTCTTGTTTAATTTAACGATGAATGCTTGGTATTTATAGATTTAGATATGGGTTTAAGTGGTAAGACAAAAGTTGGTTAGGTCAGGTAGATGTAGAATTCGTGGTAAATGTTCCACGTATAAATGGTGGGAAATTAACAAAATTATTTTCCTTTGATATAAGTGACCATTCACATGACATAGTTGCACATCAGGGCCGGCTTTAGATACGGGCAAACTGGGCAGTATGTTAGGGCCTCCGACTAGTCTTATCATTAGTGGGGGCCTCACACAAGAATCTTTCCATATTTATTTATTATTTTTCTGTTACATGTAGCGCCACCAAATTCACTTTGTCTAGCGCCAACAAATTCACTTTGCCTAGCACCACCAAATTCACTTTGCCTAGCACCTCCAATTCCCTGAGGACGACCCTGTGCACCTTATTTTACAACGCGTTACCGCCCGCGTCATCCTGTGGGTAGGGCATAACTGAGTTAAACGGGTAAAGAAATAATTGACATTTTCTTCTAATTTAATTGGAAAGAGCAACTATCACTAACGTTTATGTTTAATTGTAGGTAAGCTTATGAGGTAAATGAATACCTTTTATAAATCCAAATTGAATGTGTAATTTCCTAAACTTGGTGTAGTGTTAATTTGTTAAAGCTCTTCTTGTTGAGTGTTATCAAATGTATGCTCTGCTCATCTTGATATGAAAGAATGAGTGACGTTGATTGTTTTCGTTCAGATTACGAAACAGTGACAAGTGTTTGCTGAGGCAGCAGATTTTTTTGGTTCAGGGTTATACAAATTTCACCTAAGACACAGGGTTTCTCTCTTTGATCCAGACCCTAAGGCCGTCTTTATGTAAAATCTTCCTTTCTTTTAAGTTCTAAGCATTATTATTATTATTAATTTTGTATCTAGGCGTACAACCTAAGGCGATGATGACACGGGTGTTAGGGAGTATTATCGGTTTGATCCCGATGCCGTTATAAATTGGCCAGAGAGATCAATGACAGGACACGATGACCTGGCTCAGTCGCCAAACCTCCCTCCCTCCCTCCCCACCCCACCACCCCGGTGTTGTTCAGTCTTTGTGTCAAAGTGACCCATAGAGAATGATAACAAATGCAAAGTTCAGCCACAAGGCAGGAGTTATCTCCCCAATGCCGTGCCAAAATAGACGAGCACGTCATAGGGTTGGTTGAGAGTTGTCTGCCGGTGGACACATTTATCAATTAGTGCGTTTCTAAACCTTCACAGCAAGGATCAAATATGAAATCTTGGCCATAATTAAAGTCACGACTAAGATGGATGAGTAAAAATTTTGTTTAAAACTTCATGAAACAACTTCAAAATATAAAATAAAATAATAATAAGAGCTGAGTTTTTAATGAATGCAAAGATTTTTCTAGAGTGAGTAGGAAATAAATAGTTTTTATTTATTTCTTGCATTTCCCACATGTGAGTTTGAATTATTTATACTTTTAATGTCACTAAAATTTCAGCTTGCTCAAAATTTCACGGGTGGCGTCGCCCATAAAGATTAGACAATACAAGCTACACAAACAAATTGGGTGATAAAAATAATAAATTCAAGCTTTATTTGAATCATGAGCTTGTACACAATTAAAAGTTTCGCCTAAAGCCTTCGTCAGTACCAATAACTTTACACAAGTATTTAAACTACACTAACATGATATATTACCTATTATTACTTGACATGAGGAATGTCAGGGTCAAGGTAATCAATTTTTCAAAAACCTTGCTTTAATTATTCTCATTTATCAGGTTTTAAAAATAAACCTTTGAAGAGGAACTTTTGCTAATTTTCTATTTAAGATTTATTGTTAACGTCTATGTAAACAACGTTAATTTTGAGAAAAAGTTGTGCACATCACATAATTTCAAAAAGAAACTACAATGTTATAGGGAGGGTTGGGTTGTTTGGGCTTATCGTTTCTTGAGCCATCTTGGCTCATTAGAAGCGATAATGACAACGAAATGATCTTCTGGCTATTGCGACTGAGGACAACTCCTGCCCTCCTTTGTTTGTTTGTTGTTGTTTTTTAAATATAGAAATGTGTGCCTGTTTGGCTGTTAAACCAGAAATTGCTGATCGAAGTCAGTGAAATGACCTTCACGCCACAAACCCCGACGTTGCATTATGGGGGGCGGTGACTGCATCCGCCTCCTCTGTAGATTTAGAACAGCTATTAAAATCGACCTGAAAAGTCCGATTTATAAGGTTTTGAAAACGCACGGCTAAAAGAGAAATAAAGTTTTTGAAAAAAAAAAAAAAAAAAAAAAAAAAAAAACCACACCCTCACCAACACTGAGAGTAAAAGTGAGGCCAAGCTCTGACATGTAGATTTATTTTGATCTAAGTTTGGATGTTATCTGTGAGAGGCTTATCGGAAATGTTCTCGAGACCGCACAGCGGACGGTCCTGGGGACAAATAGAAATCAGAAAATTGGACTCTTCCTGGAAACAGTTCCCAAAAAGTCAAGATTGGTTAAACGGCCACAGTCAATAGTGCTGTCTTTGTTACTAAGCTGGACCAGAGAAGATCGAAACTAATTGACGGATCGAACCTTTTCTCTCTCTCAACTTGAGCCAATTTCGTTTATTGGTTTGTGGCTGTTATTTATGATGATCTCATATTTTTCTTATTTGCTGACAGGTCGGAGATGTGACCCACTTCGCAATCATTTATCTCACGGACATACGTTGGAAGATTATCGCTTACTAATCTGAAATGGCTTTCTAGTTTTGTTTGTTGTGTACCTTGTGATAAGTGACATAACTTAAACTTAAATGCTGTTTCTGGGGAGAAATGGTTAACATTAGGATGCACCGACGTTTTAGTTGGAATTAACTTTTGTTGCTGAGCTAATTACAAGATTGGACTTTTTCTAACAATTTTCACCGTTCTAAGCCGTATCTCCAACATTTCTATTTATAGAAACTATTTTAAAACTCCTCACAGCTTATTTGGGCACACATTTCTATTTCGGGACACCGCTATGAAAATCGGTGAGCAATCCGAAGAAAAACCCCCCCCCCCCGCTCCTCACTTTTACATCTTGCATCTAGTTTAGCTGTGCCATGCTCAAGTGGCTACGCTGCACTCCGTCTCGGTAGTCTTCTTTACTAACAGATAGTGAACTTGACATAGGCATTTTAACAGGTAAAAAATTGTATCCTCTCTCTTGCTAGTTGGTTCCTCTTCCATATCTTCTTGTAGAGTTTTTAGGTTTCTAACGATTTTTTTTTAAGTCGTGGGGCATTCATTGCATTCAGCTGATACGGGGAAATGGAGTATTCTAGTCAAAAGATGGTTCTCAAATTTACAAGTCTTTACTTTTGTAGACACATGTGGACGCAGTTCTGATATCATAATTTATATAGGTTTGATTAATAGATCGGTTCGTATTCAGATGATAGTTCAAACGTGGACCGAAGCTGGTGACGTCATATATTCGGTTGACCAGCTCAATGCAGGACAAAGTTAAGAATATTCACCAGGGTCAAGAAAATGTTTAGGGAACCACTATGTTCAGCTGATACATTTAACGGGCAGTGAATGTTTGGCAGAGCTGTCTTGTCACAAATCCACCCCCTAAACCCCGCCGCATACATTCACTACATAAATAAGCGTAAACTTTTTTTTTAAATTAAAAACGGAAGGGGGTCTCTAGAGTTAGTGAGTCTCCTAAAATATGGCGTCTGTAAAGAGTTGCAACAATAAGACGTTGAGTTCCTCCAAAACACGGCTTCAGAAATAGTTAAACGTTTTATTTTGAAATGTGTTAAAACACCATAAGTACTAATCAGGATAAAAACCATACAAAAATTTACTCTATCAATGGTTTTTAACAGTCCTAATAATAACACAAATATTTCAAGCTAGTTTTTCTCCACAAAATCAAAGTATATTAAATCAAATACTTTTTAAAAAATGTGTGTGACTCTTTGAGCTCTTCTTTTAAAAGCCGTGTATTAATTATACAAAGCATGTCCCTGTCTGACCTGAGGCATGAGAGAGCTCTAAAGAAAACTCTGTTGCCTGTGATAGTTTTCGAGGGTACCCATGCTCACAACTGAGCTATCGAAACCCGTGATCACAAAATCGTCTACGATACACTACGTTAGAGCCCTTTCCTTTATAAATAAAATTTCCTTTTTGTAATTGTTTACTTCTGAGCACATGTTTCCACCGTTATGTACCTTCATATTTCTACCCACAAGCGCTAATTTGATACATTTAAATCTTGAGAATTTCGGAAGCGTTTCCAATATGTGTCAAATGTATCTTTAGTTTTTAACCGAAGTTGATTTTTCTAACAAAGCTATAAGACACAGCTGAAGTTTTACAAGACTAAAGGATATCACTCAGATTCCAACGCCACTTTCGATCTACCATCCCCTCGTTATTCGTCCTTCTCACACTCCCACAAACCCTCCACTAACCCCCCCCCCCGCCACTGTTGCTAACCTGACCACCGTTTCCAAACACATGGCCTCACCAGGTCAAATCACCTTTAAATTGAGCAGTAGGTCGATGGTGAAGGGGGATAAATGAGCGGGTGAGTGATGCGTGGTAGCATCACTTGCGTCCTTTGCCATTTCGTCCGCGCGGCTATCTGTGATCTGCACAATAGCTCGGCTATTACCCTAAGCGTCTGACCTTGTTTTACTCTATTACCTTTAGCGTCTGACCTTGTTTTACTTTCAACTTTTCTCTGCATGCCCCTCAGTTTCTCACTGTTCATACCTCATAAGTTTGGTGAGCTACCTATGCAATACACCTGTATGAAATCATCTCTATATTTCCGTCATTCTTCTCTCTCTCTTTCTCTCCCCCCTCTCTCTCTTTCTCACTCATTTTTCTTTCACTGACAATGTGATCTCTCTTTCCATCGATATCTCTTAAAATTTGTCTTATTTTTTCTGTCTTCCTAACCCTCTATCTATCTTTAACTATATCTCCTAGCGTCTTAAGTTTTAAAAATTCTACAAAGAATGTTGTATTTCGTCAGATAGATCTGTCTTACATCTTATCAATTCATCCATCTTTTAAAGCAGTTATGATATTTTCTTTGACACATTTTGGCATTTGGTTCTCCTCCTCTGTATAATCATGATACAAATATTTCATAATCTCCTCCTCTATATAATCATGATACAACTATTTCATAACCTCATATTCTTTATAAATTATTCATATTTGTTTCTATTCTCAGAAGTTATCATCCAATATAACATATTTTTTAAATTAAAGAAAATGTAGTCAAAAGTAGCAAGTGAGAGTAATGTACTACATGATTACTACAAAACCCTGGCCTCTAGTTAGTCTCAACGGAGCTTGAGTTCAAAACATGATCAAGTTACCAATGGAAATTTGAATCGATCACCTTGTTATCCTGATAGGCACTTCAGTAACTTTAGCCTGGCGTGATATGGCGTTTAAGTTTGCGAGCCCTCTCCATAGGGCGTGAGAAGATAATCCTTACCACGTTTCAGAGATACCGCACGCTTGACCACAGGGACCTTTTCTCCATTTGTACATATATGCCTGTAAGAAGTTCGCTGGAAACTATTACCAAGCGATAGAATTTTCCGAGTCTCGTTCTGACTTTCGTTTTAAACTTGAGTTCTACTCAAGGCGTCAAAGAAAGTCAGTGTCTATCATGGAGACACTGGACAAGCTCATAGCACCTGCAACTTTTAGACACTAGTCTATTTCTAGACATTCTGGGCATTTTTGTGTGACCACATTTTTCTTGTCGAATAATTAACCACGACGAACTGCTCGTTTGATGTAATTTTTGGCTCAACAACTCCGGGCATTAACTCATAACCGTATATAAATGTAATTCCAGAGAAACTCGGTAGCGCAAAATTTTATTGGGCTGCCAGCTAAAGTGAGTGCAAATGAAATGGAGAGAGAGAGAGATGGGGGGAGCAAGAGAGTTAGAGAGATGGAAGGAGAGAGACATTGAGATCGAGATATAGAGAGTAAAAGAAAGAAAGTGACAAGTCGGTTGCTTAACCCAGATTAAGTTTGCGCCTCAATGTAACATTTCGTAATCTCATAAATGTCCTGGCACTGGCTCATGTAGACAACAATAGACAATGGCTGTCATGAGGTGATAGCCACACAAGCGCAATGTCTGTGCTCATCTTTTTGTTTCTAGTTCAGCGTGTATGGAAAAGGCAGAAGTGAATAGCTATGAATTTTGGTTCACGAAATGATGATACTGATAAAACAATAGACAGGACTTGTGTATATTGTTTTGTTAGACTCTCTCTCTGTAGTTAGGACACATACTTCACCAAATATGTGCTACAAGAGCAACATTCAGATTTTTTTTGGTCGTAGCTCAATTGTGCAGGGCTCAATTTCTGTTTACATTAATCTCTCCATTAGTCATGCTATTAAGTGACCTCCCTTTCCCATCTCACGTGATTGATGATGACGCCAACATAGTCGCTTAAACTTGTCCTGTTTACTTTGAAGTCGTAAAGATCCATATTATTTTTGAGTTGTAGCTTTAAAAAAAAAAAGATAATAATGTTTCGTAAATGATGATATTTTTTGTAGGTCTAAGCAGGCATTATGGCTGAAGGAACGTTTTTTTAGCACAACTATACAGCAACGTCCTTATTAACTTAAAACAACTTTTTACAGAGATATCTCAATATAAAACTGCTGTAATGAAGATCACAACATCTTGTACTGATTTTAATATTTAACTAAAAAATGCACTTTTTCTGACGTCTGCGTCGATATATTTCTTAACACTGGATCTATATGTACAATCAATATTTTAAAATATTATACAAATCTTCATTTAGAACCCGAAAGTTTTGCCTTGTATCACAACTTCATTTAAGACATGAGTTTGATCATTCGTCAGCCTTTGAATCGCTTTTTAGATTTCTGTTATAGTTGAATCTCAGTAATAGAATTGAAGATTATGCCTAAAGATGAGCGTTAGACTGGTAAGTTAGAGTCAGTGCCAACCGGGGGTTGGGGGGCGAGATTATTGACGTCTGTAACGTTGTTGGTTTTACCCGTTTTCTTGTAGGCGTTATTATACAATATTTACATCACAATAGTAAAGTAGAAATCCTCAGTAATCGCAAAATAAGTTTAATGCAGCAATTTATTTACAATTTTACAATATAAAATTTGTCAGCGACACAACTCAAACACTTCTCTAGCGACTACTCCAATCTCAACTACCGCCTTCCAATGCATTCTGCTATGTTCCTTACTTTCGTCACGTGACTTCCTTTCAACCACACATTTTCGCACGTGACAACGCCTGCACCCTACAATTGTAGAATATTAAGAAAGGTGACCCTCTATAACATAATACATAAATGTGTTGCCTATATGCGGCTCCACTTGACCCTCCTTACCCCAGTATCAACCATATCCATAATATATTTTCTTTTTCAAAAACTCCTTCATTTACAGAGCAAATAGGACAGACAAACTTTTGTACAATTGAAGCACCTTAGATTGCATTACACGATTTACAAGTATTTAAATCTCGCCCCGATAAGTTTGTTTAATTTGCTATATTTTTGTTAAAGTTTTTCTTCAAATTTTGTATACAGTTATAGCTGTCTACACATTTAAAGACAAAGGCCAAGGCCACTCTGTTAATCTGGAGACCAAAATGTTAATTATTTATTTTCTGTTACATTCAACTTTCATCGGAAGTTACCCGGCTTAGCGAGGACTGAGCAGACACACGTAGACGGATGTGACGTTTAAACGACTTACCATATATAGATAACACAATGCCTTCGGTTACATTATCTCATTTAAATTACACACATGAAACGTTGTTAGGAAAATATTTTAATTAAAAAAAAAACAATCCATAAATTCAGTCTCGTGTGGTTGAGGTTTGTGGCAAGTTTTTAGGTGTCTGGCCATCCCCCGTCGTCCTCCCCCTCCCCCCTCCAAATCCTTTTTCCAATAAAAATTGTCGTTACATGAAATCGGGAAAATGAAAGACCATCAAATTTAAGACTTTATTTGCACAAGGCTGATCTTAATCACCACAAGGTGCGCCTCGATATATTTTTTAAAATTAAATTCTATTTATCCCGAAACGCCGCTTATTGTATATGAGTATCCCATGATGTAAACGGCATGGCTTTCAATTGTTGTAGAACCAATAAATCTGGGTAGGGGTGGGGTTGGGGAGGGAGGGAGGAGTAGGGAGTATGCCAGCAGCTGGCACCGAAAGGTAAGAGCTGTTCGAAGTTACAGCACTCGTAATTCCTCGCGACTCTCGATTCCCTCGCAACACAGGGGAACGGAAGTGATCTCCCCTGACTTCCCCCTCCGGTAACCCTAATGGCGGGAGGCTGCGAGGACGTTTCGAGTGGAAAAATGGCAGTTTAAGGGATTAGACTCGCCATTTTTCTCCATGGTTTTATTTTCGATCAACCAGTTTTCGACTGAAACAAACTAGTGCGCCCGACGTTCTGTGACTTTTCACACTGAATCCCGGCTCATTGCACCCGACTGGAATGTAAACGGCGTTGTGACGTTGTGTTGTGTGCTTGTGTATAATTATACTTCCTCCGCAACTATTGCCCAGTATTGGTTCTTTATAAAATGTGTTGGTGTCTAATAGTAAACGCGCTTGTGGTCAGTGTCATACCATTATAGTCATTTAACGTATACCTTGTAGTTGGCGTTTATAGTCAATACCGTATACCTTGTAGTTGGTGTTTATAGTCATTACCGTTTTTCATACAGTTGGTGTTTATATTCAGTACTGTATACCTTGTACTTGCTGTTTAAAGTCATTACCGTATACCTTTTATTTGGTATTTATAGTTATTACCGTATACCATACAGTTGGTGTTTGTAGTCATTACCGTAGGCATACATATATTGTTTATAGACATTACCGTGTACCATATAGTTGGTGTTTATATTCACTACCGTATAGCATACAGTTGGTGTATTACCGTAGGCATACAGATGTTGTTTATAGTCTTATCTTATATGTTACAGTCGCTCCTTCTGTACAGAAGATTATTGCGTCCTACGTATTTCTATGATTTGTTTTTAGTCCTGTATTCTTACTAGAGTTTTAAAAGATGATAAAGTGTTGGCTTTCCTGGTTTCTTCAGGCAACCCATCCGCGTCCGAATACCGGACGGAAAAAAGAAAACTTGTATGTGTTTGTTCTTGCATATGGAATAAGAACGGTGTTTTTATCTTTATGTCTTTATGTACCTTACAGTTGACTTTTATAGTCAATACTGTATACCTTTTAGTTGGTGTTTACAGACATTACTGTATACCGTGTGTTTGGATTTTTTTACAATCAGTACTGTATATTTTATATTTGGTGATAGAGTCATTAATTAATATTAATATTAAACCTTATTCTTCTGCTTGAATTCAGTAACAACTGTAGCTGTTAAAATTGTCTCGTGATTCCAATTCCATAAATTTGCTGTTTTTACTGAGTGCTCGCCGAAGTAGGCTTTTCGAGGAAACTTTGTTTGTTAGTTCTTCTTTTCACTTCTTTTAACTCAATGACACGATTTATTTCCACACGACCTGACTGCAGTCTGCACAATATACACCACAACTTTATCTAAGCGACCTTGCAGTCATTCTGACATAAATATCAATAAAATTAGAATTTCTTTTGTAGCGCAGCTTTTACGGCTTTGCAGATTTAAAGACATGGAAAGACTGTGTTTTGTTCAGTCAAGATATCCCCAACTGTTTCAATCATCTTGTCATTTGATCTTCATTCAGTTTGATCGACCGCATTTAAATTTGAATCCTCATCTAATGGTTTGGATTGACAACCAACCAGGATCTAGGTTTGTTGACATTGATATAAAGTGAAAGTTGATTGTGTGTCCTTTGAGATCACCGCGGGATGAGTAAACCATTTATTTCATCTGTTAGTCAATGCAAATGGCCGCTTTCAACCCGTCGACCCCCAGCGTGTGTCAGGATGAGACGTCTGCTCACATCATGGTTAGTCCCATGATATTATCAACTGCACAGTTCCGTGGATGATTCTATTTAAAAAGTAACCCCACTCCTTTTCCCCCACCAAGCACACGACCAAAGGTCAAGCTCTTCAGTTGACCCGAAAATTATCAACTTCCGCTACTGTGTTTGTAAAACTGCTCGTGTCATTCGCGTACCGTAGTGATAACATTAAGTGCGCTCCCAATGCAGATAAATCTGGGTGGGTCTACTATCAAAAATAGGCGTATTTATTAGAAAAGTCAAAACACGAAGCTCGAGTTTATTTTTTTCACCTTAGACAACTCTACACACTATATATTTAATATGGGTTTCCACGGCGCATTGAGCCATGAAACCTGATACCAGGGGATAGAACATAAAGAGTGGCTATTAGACTTGTGGGAACGTTAATGAGGAAATCAGATTAAGACTTGCCAGCGTCAGATTTGAAGCTTTCTTTGTTCATCATGAATCTTATAAGAACATTACATAAGACGCAGTATAAAAACTTGAATATACAAACGGCATTATGAGTATGGCTCTTGTGTTATTTACAGTATTGCTACAACGTTGAAACCCCTTTCTTCATAAAAACATGGCGCAAAATTGTTGTTACTGCTGTCATGATGTTTGTATATTAAAGCTTTGAAACTGCCTGTTATGTTAAGGTCTAAGATTCACGATTATTATTTTTTTCTTTGTTGGGGGGTGTGATGGTGTTTTGGTTGTTCCATTATCCATTTGCAACCCAAACCTCTCCTTTATTAACCATCAAACAGTGCTGGACAAGGAAGTCTAATTTTTTATCATGGCTTCCTGTTGTCAGGCGCCACAGTTTCCATTTTATTTGGGAAAAAATAATTTTGAAAATATCCCGGTCTACATAAGGATTCTACATCTGTGTGCTTCTTATAAACTGTACAAGTAGGTATATTCAAATATAGAACAAAATCGCTGTAATCTAGTGTCAGTTTGTCTTTCCACTTTCTATCGCAGTTTTTTTTTTAAAATTATTTGGCACAGTTTTTGGAGATGTCAAAGTTAATATATGTCTTATAGCCTAAGAACTTGGTATAAAGGTTTACTTGGATGAATCTACCACTCAAAGGCCGGCCTTAGCAATTGCGGGGCCCTATACGGCTTAGAAAGCCAAACGGATTGCGCAGTGCCCACTTTGGATGATAAGGTATTAATAAAGATAATAAGGAAACAAAATTAGGATAGGCGGGGCCTATGAAAATACGGGACCCACTGCGGCCGCATAGGTTGCAGTGATCTAAGACCGGCCCTACTACCAGAGTTGTGTACTTGTTAATTTAATTTAAGTTTGAATAGACCAAGGGTGCGCAATCTGCGGCCGAACGGCCGCACAACGGCATTGGACACGAAAATGTGCGGCCGTGGAAATATCTTTAAACTATAATAACCTGCGGCGTCAAATATTTGAAATTTGGCAATATATTATGCAAAGTTGTAAATTAAACATCGAATATTCATTTACGCTCTTACTCTTAAACGCTTCTTATTGCGAAACAAATTACGACTCCGGCAGCTGTAGCGTTAGCTGCAGTGTTTAGCGCTCATAGACAGTGTGTGTATGAGATAGAACATGTGTTAGTGTGTATAGGAGAGAGGACATGTTTTTTGTGTCTTTATGATAGAATATGCGTTAGTGTTTATATATGAGAACATGTGTTTGTGTATACGAGAGAACAAGTCTTTGTATATGAGAGAACATGTTTTTCTGTATAATTGACACAGAGAATATGTATGTGTGTGTGTGTGTTTTATCTTTTTGAAGACATTTCTCTTTCCAATGTGTTGTAGAGCACCGTTTTCATTCTACTTATAATACTTATTTCTTTTGTTACGCATTCCAGAAGTGACTCGTTAGTTTTAGATACTGCCAGTGATGTCAATGGTGGATTTGTGTTGTGTGTGTGGGGATAAAGTTCAAATACTGTATATTATTTGGTATATTTATTTTTGTACACATATTCTCGTGAACACATTGGTTTCATGTATCAGTCAAATGGATTTTGATTAGTGTTACATAAAATAGTCTGTTCTAGCTTTCGAAGATTTTCGTAAAAATGCTGTTGCGTTCTCTTTCTTTCTAATGTGGCACTCTTTGGATGTATAGAAAATAGAATCTTTGATAGCGAAGTGTCATTTACGAATTTCCTCCAATATTTTTTTTAAAAAATAGAAATATTTGGAAATATTGCGTTTATTCTGAGTAATAGTAAATGCCGTTAATCCAATTTTTTAAAAATTAATATTTTGTTAAATAATATATTTTTTAACATTTAATTATAAACCTAGTAATCTAGATGTATAGTGGTGTATAGATAGCATTATAGAAAATCGATAATGTTTAGATTGAATGTGAAAACATAAAGCTACACTATCGCCAACAGCGTGTCATTTAGGTTTTCTCTTTTAAAATCTCTGATGTAGAATCAAGACAACCAACAAAAATTTGCTTATTTTAAATTTTTTAAAAAGAAAATACTAGAACTTTCCCCCGAAGCTGTGCACACACATTACAAACATTCAAGATGGCTGGCGATGATCTCAGTTTGACCACTGGGCAGTGCGTCGTTGTGACGTTGGAGACACTCCACCTACTTAAGCATACAGCTCCCAGACATGGGTGACAATATATGACGGAGGAACCCTTTAGTCATGTACTGAAACGTAGTAGTGTTTCGTTGTTAGATATCCTTCTTGTTTTAATGTTTCGTTCTACTCAAGAACATTTCCTGTTAGTGGACTTAAAGAATTCTACATAGATCATCCTTCACATCCAGATTTAGACTCCAATTTATTGTTTTAGCGTGACTTTTAACGACTCGATCAACCAACGATAGGGAAAAACAGCTGCATCACTCAGCTGGTAGTTATGCATTTTAGAAAGGACTTTTTTTTAAATATAAAAATAAAACCAACAACTGAATCGGTTTAGGAAAAGTTTGACTTTGAATTATTTAGGAGAAAATAAGGACCGCTTTTTTAAAATAGATTTCCTCAATCATTCCTTTCATCCCAACTTTCAAACATCATACGCGTGCGTGTGTGGTTGCAGTCATGTCCGCGGTGCCATGCTAAAGTTTGTGACGACAAAGCCACCCCGAGGTCGATCGCCCAGCGGCTCCGGTACCCCGGACCGTGACGTCACACATCGTTTATCACGTGAGACCTCACCATCATCCACGTCTCTGAGGACCCACTACTCGCCACGCATCGTCCGAAAGCACCACTCTTTCTCTCACCCTCACCAACACCCCGACGGCAGGGTCCCTCCCTCATATCGCACTAGCCCCGGCCCTTCACGGCCCAGGACGTACCAGGCACCTCCCGAGTTCAGATCTTCAAGTTCATCCGACCACGACCCCTATCGCCAGAATTCGTATCAGCCACAGCAACGTGTTCTCCAGCAACAGCAGCAGTTACGACAGCAGCTACAGCCCAGTAGTTTTGCCAACTCCAGGTACTCTTACCAACAGGCGGCGGCCAACGATTCGAGCACCCCGTATTCAACTCTGTACTTCCGGGACTCTGGCAGCTCGGACACCGTCAGTCCTACATCCAAAGAAAACAAGTTCCCCCTGGAGCTAAAAGGCCTCTACACCACCACTACCACCAAGACCTCGCCGTCCAAAGAGAAACACCACGTAACGTTTGCCAACGACATCCCAGCAAGCGTGGCTCCAGAGGGTCAACTGCAATCCGGCGTCGTGTCCAGCAGCACAGGTGACCACCGCGACTCCACAACGAGCACGTCGCAGACCATCACATCCAGTGGTGACGCCCATGGTAACCAGTCACGGCAAACGTCCGCCAGGCAGCAGGCGTTCAATCAGTTTTATGCCGAAACCACTACGCCCAGATCGGCTGCCCAGCAAACCTTTTACCTCCAGCCTTCATACAATTCTCAAACAAGGTCGGAGACCTTCACCCCCAAGAGTCATTTTCAAATCAACGATTCTCAAATCAAACAAGGTGCTGATACCCTCGGAGATCCCTTCCTTTCATCGAGACTGACCTCGTCAACTGACCACTTCATACCGATAGAAAAGTTTCCCCGCTCCCCACCTTCTGGCAGACGGGAACATCAACAGCAAGTCGCAGCAGCAGAACACCAACCAGCAGAACACCAACGTGTTCAACCGACTTTCGTGAGACCGCAGGCCAGTGTCCAGGTGCTCTCGAATCAAGTAGGTTAGCATGACGTGGCAAACAGCATGCGCATGGTGTTCAGATCACTTTTCAGATCTCATTTTATAAGCTTTCGTAACCGTTTGATTAATCTTTTTCTTTTTTTTTTTTAAATATAAAAATTTAGATCCCACAGTGAAGTCTTAATCAAAACAATATTGGTTGCTAAGCAGTTTAATATCTTTTCATTCAAAATATACTTTTCCCCCTTGTTTCATATTGTAGTGAGGAAAACAATTACGGCTTGATTCGTTTTTTTTTTTTAAAATAATTGAATATGTTCAGCGCGACGCCATCTATATTGGGTTAACTGTCTGTCTCATTGTTTATATAACCCCATAGTCTTAATCTCCCAATACTTGCAGTTTATTGAAGGGGCAATGAGAGTACGGTAGGAATGTTTACCATGAGCAAACAGAAGGGGAGATTCTTGTTTTATCATCATTAGTATACATACATGTTCACAGACGTCATCATAATGCAGTTATCTACAGTCTAAACAAAATACAATTAAAATGTTTTAAAATATAAACGTGCTCCAACCGTATAAAAAAACATTTACATAACCGTGCATTCTTTTGATACTAGAGATCATGTTAGACCCCCAACGACAACAATGCATGGTAGCACCGACCTTTGCTCGTGTACCATTTAGTTTTTCTATACCAACTGTGACCCAGCTGCGGCTAGCGACGCCGCATGCGGCTCTTCTATGTTCACATTGCGGCTCGCGTACACTTTATGAAAGATATATTTACAAATATTACTGGAATATTTCCAAGCCAGGTTTTATGACCCTTAATGCTTTAATACGGCTCCCAAAATGTGTTTATATATTTTGTTAAAAGGGCTCTCACAAGCTAAAGGTTAGGCCACCCCTGTTCTAAATTATCTTTATTTTAGATAAAATATAAGACTTAAAAAGTATTATCAATTATTGAAAATCGTCAAAACGTTCCAGTGATACTATTTTAGTCCGCTGCTGTACATATAGAAATATCCGAGTTCATAACCTCTGATCTATTGAAGATGTCTTAAAGTCAAGATACCCACTTTCGTCCAACAATATGTTCTTATATTGCACCCCCCTTCCCTTTGATATATTTGTAACTAAAATGACGACCTAGTTCCAGGATCTTTAAGAGCCAGGTAGACGGCAGACAGATAATCACCGACCACGTGAGCCTGTGTTTACCCTAATTGCCGCTTACATCTGCCTGGCCTAAACATTTAAATAGGTCACTTTCGTACCTTATGGGATTTTGGTTTTTCCTGCGTCTTTTTTTAACATAAAATAAAATTGCTCTCAACCTTAAAGGCGCTCCGAGTGGAACAGCTGAGTGTTGTATTCAGTGGAGGAACTAGCATAGCTGGGGTCGATGTCTGCGTAAAGATGTTGTGTTAGCCTGGTGCTAATGTCTTCATAGTGTGGTTGTGTTAGCCTGGCCCTAATGCCTTCATAAGTGTGATTGTGTTAGCCTGGTGCTTTCTTCCTAAAGATGTTGTGTTAGCCTTGTGCTAATGTCTTCCTAAAGATGTTGTGTGAGCCTGGTGCTAATGTCTTCCTAAAGATGTTGTGTTAGCCTGGTGCTAATGTCTTCCTAAAGATGTTGTGTTAGCCTTGTGCTAATGTCTTCCTAAAGATGTTGTGTTAGCCTGGTGCTAATGTCTTCCTAAAGATGTTGTGTTAGCCTGGTGCCTGTTTCATCACTGCTTTAATTAAAGACAGCCTCATATTGTATGATAACACACACTGTTATACTTGACCATAGACAGTTCTTTACCCAAATAACCACAACATCCCACCTTCATGACCACAACATCCCACCTTCATGACCACAACATCTGACCTTAAAACCACAACATCCCACCTTCATGACCATAACATCCCACCTTCATGACCACAACGTCCCACCCTCACGACCACAACATCCCACCTTCATGACCACTACATCCCACCTCCCCTCCCTCCATCTACGCCTCCCATCCCCATCTTCCCATGAATTTATTAAAACACACCAAAATGAATGCTACCACCTCAAGAAAAACTCAAACCCCTGGGAAACCTTTAACAAGTGTTGAAACACTTCGTGGGGTAATGTCGGGGAAACGAACTTGTGAGCGAGGGGGGTAGTTGTATTAAGAAAAATGCCCACATTAGTCAGATGTATCTTCTTTTTAAGAGTTGACAAAAAAAAATTAAAAAGTCTTATTTATAAATACCAGACAGGTGTGCGCAGGTAAAATGCTTGCAGAATGCTTGCACTAATTTTGTGCACTTTTTCACATTTTATTCACTTATCACCTAGTTGTCTGTGGGAAACCAGACTTGGGGAATATCTGCAGACTTTAAACTCACATGTGAACGCCTTTCACCTGTGTTGTTTTGTTAAATTAATCTCTAGGAACGCCGCTCACCTGGATTCTCTTAGACGACACTCCCCCTCCTGCACACCCCTAAAAGGTTGGAAGCCATTTCAGAGCACATGTATAAAGACGAATATTTGATATAACACCCCATCCCTCCTCAAAAGCCCATTCGAACATAGTTTTTGTATATCTTTCATGATTTTTTGTTTTGTATATAGATCTACGTGAGGGAAATTCTAGTCTTCATATGTCGCATATTTGCGTTTTCACTTTCTTAATAGCATACATATCTATAGGGTAAGTTGTAAGCTTGGCATGTAACTGATACATAAAATAAAAACTATTCCAAGGTGTAGATAGTGGTTTGGATCTGTGAAGTAGGAAATAGCTTAATTGAGCAGCAAAAGTAAGCTAAGCTGCAGTCCATAAAAAATAAATTTTGAGCTACAGTCCAACGGGTGAAGAAGTTGTGGTAACATGTGAAAACCTTGAGGCCGCACGCTTTGAAGAGAAGTTTGGTATATATGATGCTGCCCTCTCCAGAAGTATAAGACTAGGACTAATATACATCTCTGAATGACATCTATATTATGTTAAAGTCAACGAGAACTAGATTTAACGGGCCCTAATCGGATAAACATCTGGTTAAGGAACATAATGACATTTTTTGCTCTTAGGCAAGGTTGGCTAAGTCATCTATCGATTGCGTCAATATAAAGTAGGCATCAAGAGTTTTGGTAGAAGTCGTTGGCGAAAAGGTCACAATCGTCCCGTACCCGATCACACAAAAATTGAACATTTAGAGACCGCATTGCCAGGTAGACGCCTGTTTCTCTTTAATACCTCATTGCCAGATACCGGCCTGTTTCTATTTAATACCTCATTGCCAGGTACCGGCCTTTTTCTCTTAAGACCTCATTGCCAGGTACCGGACTGTTTCTCTTAAAGTCAAGATAGGAAAAGGTATCCGATACAATGTAATGATATTTGGAACATAAACAAGAGCTTTCTTGAACACCAAGAGGACACAACCGATTTTTTTTTTAAAACGATCCCTGAAGAACTCCGGAAGCGGAATTGCATGCATGAGCCTAACACTTTGTATTCACGGTCAACGGAACCTTTGCCGTGACCCCAAAACAGGAAGCTACCACTCACCAGAAATACGCTCGACATTAGCAAACGCACTGAACAAATTTCCAACGCATGTTAGTTCTGGTACGGGTAGATTGTACAGACCTAAGCGTCATATGGGGACTGCCAGGTGAAACTCTTCTCTGGCGCTTCTTGCTTCGCTAGAGGAGAAAGAAGAAGCTGCTTCTGCGCACTATCGGGCTCATTAGGATTCAAACAATCCTACGGATATCACTTGTTTGACAATGAAACTATACGTTCGAACATGGCAGCTTGCCTCTTTGGCTGTGATAACTTGATTTCCAGTAAGATTTTTTAAAGTGCTGTCTGGCAGGATTTAATCATATAAATGGAATCGTTGCACGTGAAAACGCTAAGTATGGGGTAAATCCGTTTCAAAGGGAATTGGGGGAAAAAAAAAAAAAAAGCTGCAAAGCGTGACTCCAATTAATGGATTATTTCCCTTGGTTTAAAAAGAAAAAAGTTTATATGGGGGAAAAAATCATAAATAATTTTATGAAATGAACTAACATTTCAATATAGACCACAGTTTCCCAACCTTTTTTCGAAATAATTATAAAAATAATTTCATGAACAAAAGGCGTAACAAACCATGTTGAGAATCTATTTGTAATCATCCAGTTTCTAGAGCCCACTATAAGAATCATTTGAAAATCTACAATCTATTTCAGGAATTAAAAAACAACAACATCTGGTTCACTATTCTTTCTTTATCTCATTAGACCACAGGTTCCCAACCTTTTTCTGCTGGCGACCCCTTTCTCAAAACCCGAGTAACCCACGATATCATTAAACAAAATATAATGAAGTAATAAACAAAAAATAACGATAATCCATTTTTAAAATGTATTATTTTACGTTGTTAAATCATTAATTTATAGCCATATTTGAAAGTTCATGTTATTTCATCCTGAATACTGGATACATAAAGAGAGGAAGAGAGTGGATTTCGTGTCAAAGTAGCTCCATCTCCTTTCAGCTCAGGAAAATAACGATGATATACGTTTTCAAGGGATTTGCAGCTTTCAAATGTCATTTATTTCTCTTTCAGATTCCTATATACCAAACTGCAGAATGTCTCAAACATGGCAATGTTTCCGAGATTTATATTGTTCGACCATTTTGTAGCTTTGATAAACATACCCCGATTTTATACTCAAATCCGATAATATTCGTTTCCATTCCGTAAAATTTCAGGTTAAGCCTAATTTACTGCTCTAGTGAAACTGCTTGATATGCTGCTCTAGTGAAACAGCTAGATATGCTGCTTTTTTCCGCCAAGCTTTATGGTCAAACTATACCAAAACACCACCATCTCTAACAACAACACCATCTCTAACAACACCATCTCTAACAACACCACCATCTTAAACCCCTGATTTGTTCGTAGCCCCCCCCCCCCAAATCACCCCCAACAATGATTACCATCTTTATTCATGTTTGGTTTTCCTATTAATTTATTAACCATGACGACGCATTGGAACTGAAAGCAACTGAAAGTGTTTACGTGCATGCAAACGGATAAATCTTTAAGGCAGTCCATAGATTGAAACAAAAACCGTTTATCTTGTGATGCGTGCATTTACTAAAGAGTGTTTTGACTGAGATGAACCTGTTCTGACCATAACCTCAGCGGAGACTGACACGACAGCAGTTTGCCGTCTACCAGAAACAACAACTTGTTTATCTGGTGTCAAGGAGTCGTGCTGCGGTAGTCGGTATCGTTAGCGCCGATGGGACGAGCGGGTATCTCACGTTATTTTGTACTTGGTATCGTTCACTGTCAGTGTGGGCGTCGATGATTTACGATGTGGTTTCGGTTACGTTAATGGGGCTGTTGCGGTGGGAGTAAATCAAAAGCCTTTGGTGGTAGCTGGTGGGACTAATGATCCTTAGCCTTAGCCCCGCCTTCTGTTCCAGGGGTTCTCAACATTTCTCTTCACGTTACGCACAGTCTTCATTTCAGAACATTTTGAAAAATCCCCCAGAGTATACTAAAAAACATACAAATATTTATTTTCTTTAAAAAATACTTAACTATAAGAATCCACGCTAACCCTTGCAGTGGTTCTCAAACACGTGTTTAAGAGTCTGAACTCTCTTTTTAATATTCCCACCTCTCATCCCAACGACTGATTTCAATGAGCTACGGTATGCGGGCCTCACGCGGCCCTCATAAATGTTCAATCTGATCTGACTTAAGATTTCACTAAAATCAACATTGACTGGTGACACTGGTGAATACCAATCAGATGTTGTTGATTAAATGAATGAATTATCTTTACCTAAATTATCCTATAAATATTATGCAGCGAGCTTCGAAAAAAATGGAAGAGGAGAAAATCGTCTTCGTCCCGTGTAGACATTTCGAAGACAGCATAACATAACTGCATGGTCTACTCCACTAAACCTCTTCATCACCATCACCACCAGCAGACCACCTCCCTCAGTAGCCTGGTCTTAATTTCATACCGCCTTATCTATGCCCACGTATTCCTGTCTACCATTTCTCAAACGGCATTAATCAAAAGATCTGTTTTAACAAATATATATATCGACTGAAACGGATTCGTGTGTTTACTTGTAAACACAACACAACGCCACCTTCCTGCTGTGCGGACGGCCCAGATCTACCTGTGTGCATGCCGTTCTGTGCCCGAGCTACAACAACAACATCCATTCATTTGTCTGGTTGATCTGTTATGTCATCCTCTGGTCCTTCCTGTGGGTATTTATCTTAGTACAGCGACCAGACAATCTGCGACTAAATGTGTTGTGTGACGTAATCTGTTTACATGGTGTTTGTATGGGGGTCAAGTTGTGTGGTGTTGGGGTTAAGTTGTGTGGTGTGGGGGTCCAGTTGTGTGGTGTGGGGGTCAAGTTGTGTGGTGTGGGGGTCAAGTTGTGTGGTGCGGGGGTCTAGTTGTGTGGTGTGGGGGTCAAGTTGTGTAGTGTGGGGGTCTAATTCTATGGTTTTGGGATCAAGTGGTGTGTGTGAAGGTCAACTTGTGTGTGTGTGGGGGGGTCAAGTTGTGTGGTGGTCAAATTGTGTGTGTTGAGGTTAAGTTGTGTGGTTTGGGGTCAGGTTAAGTGTTGTGTGATTTGGGGTCAGGTTAAGTGTTGTGTGGTTTGGGGTCAGGTTAAGTGTTGTGTGGTTTGCGGTCAGGTTAAGTGTTGTGTGGTTTGGGGTCAGGTTAAGTGTTGTGTGGTTTGGGGTCAGGTTGAGTGTTGTGTTGTTTGGGATCAGGTTAAGTGTTGTGTGGTTTGGGGTCAGGTTAAGTGTTGTGTGGTTTGGGGTCAGTTTGAATGTTGTGTGGTTTGGGGAC
>MUZC01000454.1:465633-479667 GCA_002072015.1 Radix auricularia | reverse complement strand
CCAAGTGAGATCACCTCTCTAACCTTTACTGACTTCATTAACCACATTGCTGAAGGTTAAGTGTTGTGTGGTTTGGGGTCAGGTTGAGTGTTGTGTTGTTTGGGGTCAGGTTAAATGTTGTGTGGTTTGCGGTCAGGTTAAGTGTTGTGTGGTTTGCGGTCAGCACAAAGTTTAGTGAGTAGACGTGAAATATGTTCCTCATTACCTCTCCATGATATACGTACACATAAAATGTTGCTTCACTTACACTGTTGATACAATTACACTGTTGATATAATAACTTTGTTGATATACTTACACCGTTGATACACTGACATAGTTGAAACATAACTTTAAAAAAAAACTCACTTGTCTATGTGCTCAAAATGACCTTCACACAGTTCAGAAATATTGAAATCACAAATCCTTTCCTTTCGTTGTACCTGATGATCCTCTTACAAACCTTTGTATAAACTCATGGCTTACATCATAAATATCTCTTGCTTGTTTATAGCATTGCAAAAAAAAAAAAAAATTCAACACTTTTTTAAAAAAAAATGTAAAAATATTTCCCAGATTTTCTATTTATTTACATGTGTGTTTGTGTGTGTGTGTGTGTGTGTGTGTGTGTGTGTTTGTTTGTTTGTGTGTGTATGTGTGTGTGTGTAATTTTAAAAACATGCTGCATTCCCGAAATTAAGTATTACAAGATGGTTTCCTTCTATAACGCTAGTGTCATCATTGTCCGCGTTAGACTGCATTTTGTGGTGCTCCGATGTTCAAAAACACAATGAAAAAAAAATGTCTTTGTTGTCACATGTTATACCATCCGCATTTCAACGTTTTTGACAAATTTGCGCTAATGTCCTCACAACTTATTTTAACTTATTCCAAACTACCACATCATAGGTCAGTCCTACCCCAGAATATGTCAGTGCTACTCCATTATAGGTCAGCCCTACCCCGGAATAGGTTAGCCTTACCCCAGCATAGGTCAGTGCTACCCCAGCATAGGGCAGTGCTACCCCAGCATAGGTCAGTCTTCTCCATCACAGGTTAACCCTATGCCGGAATAGGTTAGCCCTACCCCAGCATTGGTCAGTGCTACCCCATCATTGGTCAGTGCTACCCCAGCATTAGTCAGTGCTACCCCAGCATTGGTCAGTGCTACCCCAACATATGTCTGTGCTACCCCAGCATAGGTCAATGCTCCATCAGCATAGGTCAGTGCTACCCCAGCATAGGTCAGTGTTACACTAGCAATGACCACCTATGTTACACACCCATAAACGCTTACAATACAAAATGTAAACATTTTCCACCAAGTATCACGAATATTTCCCCACCCCAGTTATAGCGATGCTTACGTAAGTTGTCCCACTAACATCACACCTTAGAATATTTGACGTGCAGAAATCCTTGCACACAGTGAGTCGTGTGTGTGGTTTCATGTGAGTGCAAGATAATGAAAGAGGAGGTAGTTGAGCCTCTCCTCCCCACACCCCTGTCCCCCCTACCACATCCCTAACCCCACTAATGGTGTGTTGTGCTGTTCTATATTTAAACCCAGCATCACAATCTTGTACTCACTGACCCCAGGGGTGCAAGGTTTAAAAACACAGAACAGCACACCAAATGCACCTGGCCTTTCCGCACGTGCTCGCCCCGAATATACATTGTCGATATTAGGGAAAGGAGTTGAAACGTTCAATATAAAATTTAAGTTTATTTATTTATACTTTAGATTTGGTTTTCCATGCAAATATATTAATACAAATCCGTGTTTGTGTTTGATCCTATTTTTGTCAGTGCGCGTTTGTAAATGTTTGTGATAAAGTTTGTTTGTATGTTTAAAAAAAAAGAAGAATTTGTTATTAACGGGGCTTGTAATCCCGATACGGTTCGAAGCCCACGAGGCACGAAACCAGAAGCTATTCTTGTTAGAGGTTATCATGTTAAGCCCTCTATCCGCTGACCTTGACCCCCAAGTGAGATCACCTCTCTAACCTTTACTGACTTCATTAACCACATTGCTGACCCTGCCCTGACAACCACGAGCAGCACTCTCGAGACGACCAGTTTTATGATTTAACTCACGTGATTACACTTTTATTTTGAGCTGGAAGACAATACATGGAAATCTTGGTTATTGACAGTTTTTGAGTTGCACTTCCATCAAACGGTTGAGTACTGTGACAACAGTAGTTCTCAAACTGGACATCTTCGCCCGTGACAATAGACTGTCAACACAGTTATTTTAAAATTTTCAACGATAAGTAGATGGATAACATGCAAACAGGGTATGAATGAGCCTGACAAGACGTCACCAAACAGCTTTCGCTTGTCTTGTCAGACTCACTCATACCCCGTTTGCATGTTATCCATAAATGGTACTTATTTTTAAAATGTTCAAGCTATTGTCCCCTAACCCTTACAACTACTTTACTTGTTCTCAAACAGTGATGGCGTGGGACGAGTCACTTTGCGTCATTATAATCTTTGTAACAAATTCTGTAACAAACTTAAGGCTTTTCCCCAAACATCCGAAAAAATTACAAAAAGAATATATTGCAATGCCATAAAAATCAGGTCGAAGCTATTCTGGAATACAAAATGAGGGGTGAGACTGCAATCAGGTTTATAAAAAAGTAAATGGAAAAGACGTAAACAGGGTAAGGGCAAGGGTTAGCCTGACATGGCGTAACAAAACAACGAACGTTTCGGAAAAGAGCCTTTTTCAACGGACATATAATACACAAATAAACGAGTGTAAAAAATTAAGAAATAAAAAATTAGCTGTGGTGAAATCCAAAGAGTCAATGACTGGAAAAGCCGTCTTTTGGTGTCTTTAATTGAATTATTGCTCCTTGAAGTTTTATGACAGCTGGCTCCAAATTTTTTTTTTCAAAAATCAAAATGCCATAAAATTATTCCAAAGCAAGGAGAGTAGGGTTTTAGATGATCCACCCCGGGTGCTTTTTTCCTCTCTTTGTGGAGATCTGAAGAGTTTTATCGCACGAAGGAAGAAGCAGTGGATTTGAGGTCATCACTGCCCGCACTGCAGAGACTCTGGAAATCACCATCTTGGAATAGTTTACGCCCTTCTATTTGACTGGTCTTTAACTTAACTGTTAGACATGTAAACTTATGAACATTTATTTTCTATTTGGTTAGTACTTTTTCTAAAGAATAACAAAAAGGAAGAAGTAAGTTTGTTGTTGTTTTTTTTTAATGTAACTAAATTTAGTCAGTAATCCTTCCTGTTCGCACTGAAACTATAATTTCTGAGCAAAATTTCTTAAGTTGTTTTTTAACTTGTTTACCATCGCAATAGACCGGCAGTCTGCTATGGCTGATCTTTGAGTTACAATGACCAAGAAAGACATTGTAATAGGTCTGTCAACAGTGGTTGTCGTTATGGTCCGGTGAACACAATTTACTTGAATAGAGGGAGGTACTATCTAGCAATGTTCCCGTTAAGCTGCGGGGCCTCGCAGATACCTGACTGACACCGCTCAGCAATTAATAAATATTTCCCAAAAATAAATGCTGTGCAGATCTGCACACGGACCAGCGAACCATAGACGGATCATTGCTATCTAGTTAACTTTACTACCGTATGTTAAGACCATTCCAAGAACTATCACAACCCCAAGCCTCACACCTCCGCTTTTTCTGTTAAGTCTAATTACAAATCTATGTTACACAAAACCTTCTTCCATTTTAATGTCTGTCTAAGTTTGGTAACAATAACCCCTAACGAACTCACCTGCATGCCAAAGCGTACTTCTACTATTTCTTCTATTGCTACTGCGACCACTACCACTACTACTACTGCTACTACTAGTATTCAACAATTTTATTAATGACATTCCTCTAGAGATTGTATGCGCGGCCGTAGCCTTGAGATGTCTTGAATGAAATAAAAGCCGTTCTCCAACCAGTTGAATGGGAGGGTTCAAAGGTCACGGCGTAGAATGAACTGCCAACGACCAGGTCACTGGATGTTCTTTTGTCCGCGCTGTTCAGTCATCCGGTGGTCCCACGACTGACGAGAAGGTGTTGGGGCACGGGAGCCGGCGTAAATTTAACATTTGATATAGCCAGGGGGTGGGTGGGGAAACCTGGGCCGCGGGTTTCATCCCATAACTAGTATCACATGTTTTATGTATTTTTATAATTCTGTGCCATCAGAAACACGCAGAATTATAATGTTCTTATCGAAAAAAAGTCAAACTATGATCCATAATTAGAAAACATACGGAGCATTAAGAGGCGTCACTAGGGTTGGTGTCACACGGGGCGATAGCTCATGGTGTCACTCCATCATGATTTAACCCATAACGGGAATATATAGAATTTTACGGTCTGGTGTCAACTCTTGATGGTTTCACCTGGGGCGACCCGCCCCCACAACCCGCCCCCACCGCAACCGCCTAGTGAAGCCACTGGGAGCATTATTGCTTTAGGACAGGGGAGGACTTCTGATGTTTCGCTTCCGAGAAAACAGCACGCACTAAAGACTTAGCTGAATATCTTCACTCCCTATACGGGAAAAGGACCACCCGAAGAAGACCTGCAGTCATTATAAAGAGGGTCTTGATCTGCCTCACCCCACTACCTTCTCTGTATGATATCCACACCGCCCCTGGGAATTTGAAACGATTTCTCACAAGTTTTGACCACATGGGGTGGTCGCCGTCAGGCTAAGGCGAAAAGTTCGTTGGACGCTGAACATATTCCTCTCTCTCCGCGTGCTATTGTCATCTGTTGGCCGCGCCACGTTAAGCCCTGATTGTACTTGTCATGTTCGTTCTTTTGATGGATGCGCCCCCTCCCCCATCACCCCTCCCCACGCTCGTCTCCGCCCTGGGTGCTCTCAAGTCGGTGTCCCAGACCTCTAACAAAACAAAAACTGTAAGCGATAGTTGGCCGTGTAGGTCCTGTGGTGTAGATGTTACTGAGGTGATAAGATCGTAACCTACTCTACGGCCGTGTGGGCCCTGTGGTGTAGATGTTACTGAGGTGATAAGATCGTAACCTACTCTATGACCGTGTGACAGGGGTCAGATTGGCCTTTCGTTGATGGGAGCGGGGGGAGGGGTGAGAGTTAAGGACTTGACTACGAAAACCATGCATGATAAAAATCATTACATTATACAAGAACTGATTCACCCTGGACTGAACACTGTATGAACTTTGATGGGAAATATTAGTTTGTGTACTAATTTTTTATTATTACTACAACATTCACTGTCACTAGTATTACTATTACTATTTATAAAGTTACACACTAACTTCAATTCGCATTAGTACTACCACTACTCCTTCATCAATAACAAACCTAAACTGCAATTACTATCACTGCATCAACTGCATACCATTATCACTAACTACCACTGCATGAACGACATACCTAAACTACCATTCCTACCACTACATCAACTACATACCTAAACTACCATTCCTACCACTACATCAACAACATACCTAAACTACCATTCCCTAAACTACCATTCCTACCACTACATCAACAACATACCTAAACTACCATTCCTACCACTACATCAACAACATACCTAAACTACCATTACTACCACTACATCAACTACATACCTAAACTACCATTCCTACCACTACATCAACAACATACCTAAACTACCATTACTGCATCAACTACATTATATAAACTATCATTTCTATATAGCACTTCTCTGCTCTTTGCTCTGCTATCCTTGTTTCTCGTTAGCTCCGATCTCTCACCACATCTCTCTCTTATAATGACGTATATCTTACTAAATGGCTACTTTGATCTATTCATTCGTTGCCAGTCGGTCTTTCAGCATTGGATGTTTGCCTTGTAAGTTTTTAATAATGTTAACTTTTAGTGACTTTAGTATAACGCGGAGGGGAGTATTAAATTTTTTTACACGTTACAGACGTTGCAAACGTCATCACGTGTTTATAAAGCTGACATCCGTATAATTGTACGTCATTTATCATGTTAATACCAGGGCTGACGGGGGATTGTTCACCACGTCGACAGGCGATGTCTGCGCAACAGAGCGGAATAAGGGGACTTAGGGAACAAGTCAATTTGACACGGTGCGAGGTGGTATCTGGATGAATATGTACCAGTCTCCCGTTAGGTGGAACTACCTAACTGGACTTTCTTTTTTTACACGGTAAAAAAAACTTGAACAGACGATAGGAAATGTTTATAGCTCTACCAAATCTATGTATATAATTCTCTTCATGGTTCAACCATGCCGGACACCGAACTGTCTTCCTGCCCACCGACCAATCAGCTTGCAAGAAAAGGTAGTGTGGGGATGGGGGTGGGTCACTAGACCAACAATTCGTTCTAGAAATGAGGTCAATTACTTTGTTCTTTCAGAACACCATAACAGCATGTATTTCGTAGTGTAGTGGTTATTACATTCGCCTAACACGCGGAAGGTCGTAGGTTCAAGCCCCAGCTGAGACATTACTTTTTTTATTTTTAGAAATGTTTGTGTTTGTTCCCGTTCATTTCCCATTTTCTTCGCAACACGGTTGTAAGCTTTGTTTCTCGACATTGACATAATAACTTCGTGCTCTCCGTTGTGCTCAGTGACAGAAAAGTAGTCACACACTCTCCTGAACAATAACTTTATAAATGTCACTCGTCATTAGTGGCGTATGCTACGAGGCGGGACGGCTACTGCGTTAGAATTGGGGACATAATAATGGATTGGGAACACGCCACTGCCACACTACTGACATGTATGTATCACACTTAGAGCACATGATCTACAATGTCTCGAGGCGGAGTTGTTACCTTGTTTGTTTGACGCTGTTTTGTTTATGCTTGTTTTCTTTTACTCGATATCTCGTAAGCTTTTAAATTTTACTTTATTGCACGCTTTTATATAAGTCACACCGTTTGTATCCATCCGTCAAATCTTGCAACGTAAAATTAAACCACTTCTGCTGGTCCCAGAGATCTCAATATGTTACCACAAATAGATATTGGATTACAATGCAGCGTATCAAAATTTACGATTGATCGAATGTACCGTAATTAAATTAATGCAATTTTTAGTTTATCTCTATAAAGCGTCTGTATCCGTTTGCTATTATTTACATCCACGTGCCACCGGAGTTCAACCCAGCCGTCGCTGACCTCATTCCCCGTGTTTTAACAGCTCAGTAATACTAATACGAAACTAAATCTAAATTGACATGATAATACAAAAGGAGCCTTTCAGTGCACTTTCTATATGCGAGTCCTTTCTTTAAAAAACAATCATATTTTTTAAAGATATAGATCTAGATCTAGATCTACTTATATTTTTATTATTTTTTAACATAAATTTTAATTTTAAAAATATTTCAAAGAACAAATCTAGAGGAAACATGAGATAATAACTTTACTATTGGATTGAAATTAAGTATTATATTACATAAACAAGTTCAGCCATCGGTGATCTTTACCGACACTGCTCTCCTGCAAATGTGTGACTTTCTGATACAAACTTTTGACCACACCCACTGCCCTGCCCGTGGCCCTACAATCCAGGCCCCTTTCCGCAACACCCCCCAACCCTTATTTGTACCCAGGAATGCCTACAGCAAACAAATTTCTTATACATTTGTTGGGTCCACTGATAAGGTAGGGTGNTGGGGGGGCCCTGGTAAAGGGGGGGGGGGGGGGGGGGGGGGGGGTTAGAATGATGGGGATGGGGTGGTAGCCTCACGTCCACGGCTGTCGAATGTCCCACCATTCCCAAAATTCATTCAGACTGTCCTGCTTCGTTATTTGCCGCTGTTTCCGGCTGTCTCGTTCATCACGGCTGTTTTCTGTATGGATTACATTTTCAGTTAGGACTTTGGTGGTTAGTGATCTCCTGCACTAAGCTGTTAATGGGTGCTTTAGGTTTGTGCTCCAAGTCTCTCATTGGCCGTGTGTTGAATTAACTGCGCTGTGTTTGAACCTTTCTCTTGACATGAAGCGTCTTTAGTAAAGGTACTTTTAATGCCAGTGCAGCGGCGCATTCAGTAAACAAAGTGAGTGGGTGCAGGAAATATGAAAACTTCGTCGGTGTGTACGGAGATTATATTTTTCTTGAATTAATATTTGTTAACTTTAAAAACGTCATTCTTTCCGTTACGATATCCCCCCCCCCCCCAACTCACTAGCGTAACTGCTGTGGCGCGAAAACAATGCAAGTTCTTAACTTATTAATATAATTTATTTTTCTTTTTTGCATTTATTATTATTATTCTTATTATGTTTCTTTGTTTATTTTTAAAGAAAATATTTTAATAATCGCTTTGACAATACCAATTAAACGTCCTCTTAATTCTTGTCTTTCGAGCACCCGCCCACAGAAAAGTAGGCTACTGCCTTCCAATTTAAAATCAAGGAATGTTACCGTGAGGAAAGGGAGACCATAAGACCCGTTGTCAATGTATTGTTCTCCCTTGAAAGGACACAAGTGGGGCCGCAAAGGAGAAATAAAAAAAAATTTTGAATTTATTTGAATTGTAATAAACTTGTTTTAGTTGCCGGTCCTCGTCCTGTTACTGTATTTTAAAAATTTATCCACGATCGTCCTGAGCCCGATATTCCAGGATACTCATTGGATGTATATAGACTTGAAGAAAATCGCCATGGGACTGGTAGATTGATAGAAGGGATAAGGGTGTGGATTAGCCTTATAGAATGGATTTAATGGGAAACGTTTGGACTCGCTATAAATAACTCTGTGAGCCATTTATGTGTATGTCGGTCTTTTTTCCCCTTAAAGGTCCGTCAGTGTGTGGGCATTTGTATGTGTGTGTGTGTATCAAGTTCTACTTTATGCCATGGTGTTAAAAAGTGTTGCATCCCTTAATAATGGTGCATTCTCAGGGAGTTGATATTTCTGGAGAATTATCCGTTGATCTGTATGGTTGATAATCTGTTATATGTCTGAAGGATTATTTCTTGGCGTTAATGCGTTTTCCATGTCGGATTCATGGATTAAGGGTTCGTGAACGCGAGGGTCATCAATTTGACCTTGACTCACACATTCGTTAATCAATGGCAGCTTGACCCTTGTTCTTTCTGGTGTTTACACGCCTAGTGTTAAATACCCCCCCCCCCCCGGGTCTCACAGCACAAGATACAACTTAATTAAATTTGAAACCACAAGTGATATTTCCTATACCCAATCCACAATCCCCCAACACATAACCTCCAAAATTAACAAAATAAATTTAAAACACCCACCAAAAATCTAATCTCTAATTACGTTCTTGCATATGCGAAAAGAAAAGAGCGAGCACATAAAAACAAAAGATTGAAAGGGGAGTCATTAAACATTATAAGTTTTTGGTTCGTATTAGCCGCTGTGAACCCTAAGATGCTATGGTGGATTGAAATGTATGTCATTCATGAAGAATTTGTTTACGATTTCAGTTTAACATATTTTGCTTTTGTTCCTTGCAGTACAACAAAACACCCGCTATAAATAAAAGGGAATCAATCTTGCTTGAAAACATTCTGGTACTGAATGTAGCGCGCATGATATAATGCTCTAGCCTATAGAATGTAACATTCACATGATGGCACCAACTTACCTGTGACAGGTATACAACAATCAATCCCTGTCTGTCCTGCGTTTGGGGGAGGGAGGGCTGAGAGAGAGGGAGGGTACGAGTTGTCACTACATCCCCCACCCCCTCCCCAACTATGAACCAAGAACATGACATGTGTTTCGTGTTATGTTTTGCAAAAAGTTTAATTCCTCCATTCACTTGGTGTGATACATATTTTAACAAGTTTCACTCTATTCACTTGGTGTGATATGTTTTCAAACATGTTTCTTTCCTGAATTCTATTCGTTTGAATTATTTCAATTTTATATTCAGTTGGTGTGATGTGTTTTCAAACAGATTTCATTTCCTATATTCAAGTGGTGTGATATATTTTTAAACAAGTTTCATACTTACTTTGACTTAGTGCGAGCCTATATCGCTGAGGCCTGCTCTACTAATCTAAAATAAAACTATCTGAACGTCTTCCGAAGGATATGAATATTTTTTATGGAATACCGAACAACAGTTTTATAGAAAAAAATGCAAACTTGTGGATTGTAAACAGCGAAAAAAGCGATCAATAAAATTAGTAATGAAAGTAATTTTTCGTTCAAACAATTGTTTATTATTTTCTGTGGAAATCTACTGCATGACAATCTCTTGAATGTCATTGACAATATTGATTTTTTATTTACTTAGTGTTAATAAGAAATTCAGTTCCTAGATCTTTCATGCGTTTGCATCAGTAATTGTGTAAAACATTAACAAAAAAAAGGAAGAACATAAACTCTTTATGAAGCCAACGTGACATATTTAGAGGAATCTCTGTAGTCTATGGATGTAAAAAAATAGTTTATACAAATAGCTACTCGACACTTGTGGGCAAGTCACCCTGGGAATAATAAAGAATTTCCCATTAAACTGATGCACAACTTGGTGATTCTAAATATCTACAAAATATTAGTGTCCTAAAAACTGCCATCCAATAATTTTTTTTGCAACACGTCACGTACCGTATTTAATCCAATAAATGTCAGTGAGATTCGTCACTTGCTTGGCTTGAGCCGCAGCAAGTGAGACAGACTACTGTTCACGTAAGCTGTCAGGCCACCTTGACTTATGACTGTGCGTATGACATTAAGCGAAACGGGATAATTGCCAGAGTGTGTCAACCTCAAACATGGTGATAGAAAACGCAGTAAGTACGATATTTGTTTGGACTTCACATTCTAACTTAGAAGTTATCACATTCACAGTTTTAAGAATTATTTAGAGTTTAGATTAAAATACATGTCTTGCTTAAATTTATTACCAAAAATAAATGATACGGCACTTATCTTCAAACTGAAAATTTACCAAATTATATATATATATATATACACACACACACACAAAGCTAACATAACTCATACTCTAATTCTGTAAAACAATAAAAACGGTTTCTTCCCTTAGTACATCACATTTGCGAATTTTCCTTGCCTTGTTGCTTTTCGGCTTTCATCTCCAAAGGAATTCCGATTTCTAAAAATAATCACATTTATAAATAAACTCTGTACAAGTGAGGGATGTCCCCCAAATGAAACGTTCCGCCAACTTTGCAAAACTTTAGTTATTTATAGAAACCAGGAGCTTGAGGTAAATGAGTTCCTAGTCTATCTAACCAATGGTAAGACGTCTTGTTTCGTGAAACACTTGATACAACCAATGAAAAACATTGTTTTGCAGCTTTTTAGATATAATGGCATCGAGGCTGTTGTCTGCTGGGCCTGATTTCCATATAAAGTTCTAGGCGCGTGTTCTTGTTTGAGGGATTAATTTAGGGTGGCTTGCAAGAGCTGCGGTGTGCGTTAAAATCTAGATTCTAAATAATGGAAAAATCATCTGATAAATTAACGAAAGTTTCTTGGTTACCACTGTTTGATTAAGTGACTAATGTAACACTAACAATAAATATAAATTTCATGAGTTTTACTTTAATTAATTCTTTAAAATATAATAATGACAGTTTAGTACCTGGTATCGGACACCAAAAAAGGAGCCTATGAAATCTCATATTGCTACCTTTCTTACTGTTTTCTGTATCCTTCCCCCTCCTCCTAACACGCCGTCCACATGAATACACTGAAGTATCAAATTCCTTACTCTAAGTCTAACCCATTTATCTAATGAAACAGTCAGTTTACAATGTTAATATACTAGAGACTGGAGATATAGATATTTTCGCTGAGCGGAATTTTACCACTAATCCCCTGGATTATGTGGACAGTTTGAATTGCTGACCAGAAACTGTGACAGCTAATGATGGTTTTAACTTAAAATACAATCTCGGAATGTGATCCACAATCCTGGGGTGTGATACACAATTCTGGGGTGTGATACACAATCCTGGGGTGTGATACACAATCCTGGGGTGTGATACACAATCCTGGGGTGTGATACACAATCCTGGGGGTGTGATACACAATCCTGGGGTGTGATACACAATCCTGGGGTGTCATACACAATCCTGGGGTGTCATACACAATCCTGGGGTGTCATACACAATCCTAAAGGAGATTTTTTTAAAAAAAAGTGCTCCCAGATTCAATACTGGTTTAATAATAATTCATACTGACAAGAATAACTCAATTAATTAAATTACTAAACATTGAAAGACTAAGGGAAAGAAGAACACGGATAAATTAATTATAACTTGGTAACACATCTCATTAACAAATCTAGAATATAATCAAATAGAGATAGGGATAAAACAATTTACCCCCCCCCCCCCCCACGAACAAGCACAAAACAAATCAACTTCACCACATCTGAAATTCGGACGTGGAAGGGTTGCCTGATTAACAAACTGTCAACATTTAACACTTTAAGGTGGAGTTACTTTCAAACGTTACCTGGTAAACATTGGTTCCATTATGTTTAATAGTTTGATAACTATGATTGCTATTATACTTACTGTGATGGATATGGGATAAGGTAAAATAGTATTTTTTTATTAAAAAAAGGACATTCGATTACTGATCGCATGGGCATGAAAATAATCAAATGATTTTAAAAGCTTTGTCTTTCAGCCTTTAGTCTCGACAATAATCTCAGAGGCTCAATTGGATTTAGTCGTGTCATTCATCTATGAATCATCGATACAGATCCCTGGTTATATCCATTAAAACAGATTGTAGTGGGCCGAAAGTGTGTTGAGAGGGAGAATAGGGTGGGGCTGTTGAGTACGGAACGTAATATTTTGTTCATTTCGCTTCCTTTTGTTTTGCTTTATTTTATGTCTGACATCAAATACTCCTTTAAGTCTACTTTTCTGTAACTGAATCAGGAAATTAATAGGAAGCCATCTCGCAGTAAAAAAAAAAATAATAAATTTATGGACATTGCTCGAACAGTAGGTTGAGTTTGAGCCACACCAGTAGCTGTACTACTAAGAGCATGCACTGTGTTTAACACTGTTCGTAAGCCTGAGCCTTTCAGAGCAAACTAAGTGATTTACTTTTGACCTTTAGGAAATATTTAAACAGTTGTTACAAAGTTAATTAATTGTAAGTTTCAATAATAGATGAAATTCGCATTTAAATATAAATTACAAACACTCAATAGAATTTTTAAAAATTAAAGTAGTTTTTAAAAAAAAAACAACTGGACAAATCCCCGATAAGAGAAACATGGTCTATAGTAATTGAGTTTTTAAAATATTAGGTACTTTAATTTCCCATCTGATAACATCCACCACATCACTGCCATATCACCACGTGCCGGCCATGACACCACAAGACTGCTATCTTACCACATACCGGCCATAACACTGGCCATGACACCACAAACCGGCCATGACACCACGTGCCGGCCATCACACCGGCCAGGTCACCACATGCCGGCCATCACACCGGTTGTGACACCACATGTCGACCATCACACCGGCTATGACACCACATGCCGGCCATCACACCGACTATGACACCACATGCCGGCCATCACACCGGCTATGACACCACATGCCGGCCATCACACGACATGCCGTTCAGGATTCGCCTTCAAGTTGTTGCGACCTTAAATCTTACTCACGCCCCTGTTTGTGCTGACATGCACGCTCTTTTACTCACAACAGCACACACACCTTGAGCACACACATCTGCTCCACTGGCCTAGTTAACGGTGGGATTTTTGTTTCATTTTCTGATGGCGGTTCTCAAGCTCTCAAGAATAAAAGCTATTCCCCAAAATAAGACTACTCGTCGTTATACCTGGCTAATGCTTTGACAACATAATCACAGTGCGAGAACCATTTGCCTTCATTGATTTTGCTATAGGATAACGTGGCAACAAAATATTTATATTTATACCCCAATTTCAAAGGAGGAAGGAATCTCTGCCCCATACCCTAAAGATAAGAGAACCCCCTAACTTGCCCAAACCACCCTTACTGACTTACCTACCTTTTGCCTTATTTAAACCAAAGTTTAAATTTAGAGTACACGGTCGGACCCC
>MUZC01000454.1:436441-458699 GCA_002072015.1 Radix auricularia | reverse complement strand
GGGGGGGGGGGGCGGACATGCCGGCTGTAAATGTGGGAAACATCGGTTACTGGAGACCTGGTCTGTAGACAGGAAGCACCGCCATCGTCGGGAATGTGTTTTGACAAGAGTTATGGCCGTTGATGCTGTTGCCGCTGTGTCCAGTGATGACTGGGTGTACCAGCACATTCAAAACATGTGATCTCTCTCTAGTGTTTTTTTTAAAAGTCCGTTTATTTTATGGTCTGAATCCCGGGGTGATTTTATAAGAATTTTTCCGTCAGTTTCCGTTCAACGCCGAATTATTTTTAGAGCCGAGAATTCCCATAAATCTCAGTGGAAATTTGTAGTGTAGTCACGTGCAGGCCCTATAAGTGAGTGCTCAGTTAAAAACGTATGTTTTGTTTTATATATAGCAAATCAAGTTAATAGCTAAAGCATGTGTGTGCTTTATTCAGTTCATTACCTTCAATGGTTCTGGTTAAATCGAGATTTTTATGTGCCGCTCAGAGCAATGTTTCTGAACAGTCTTTTATACAGTGGACTGGAGGTTTTTAATTAAGTTTTTGCCGATAAATGAAGACACTGGTCTCATTTGTAAAACGTTTAACATACAATTTTGTTTTATAATCAAGTTAGTTCGTTATCAGTGATCAGTTCTATTATTTTTCTTCATTAAAATTCGGTTGCCCATCATGCCGCTAATCTCTACAAAAGGATTGGGTGAATACGTTAGTGTAGTTTCACTCTTATATTTTAATAGCAGAATGAATCTTTTCCTGTGTAAAAATTTATTGTGTTAATAAATGGAAGATTTATTGTGTTACCAAACGGCATATTTATTGTGTTTGTAAACAGTACATAAATAGTTTTATTGAAAATTATATTTGTCATGTTGGTGGATAATTTATAAAGAAACTGATTGCGCACATATATTTATCATATAATTACTTGGCAATCTTTATTGCTTGTGACGTTTAACAGTGAGCATTACAAGAAATATTCGTGTGATCATTGAACGAGAGATAAGGAAGTTATTTCATGTTAATAGTACTGTAAGCATCAACGCTTTAGTTGTAGTTATCTTTCATTTTTTTAAGCTAATGTGGTATTATTATTATTATATTGTCTGAACTCTGAACAGTTCGCATGGTCGTATTACATTGAACAGTTTGTGTGTTGGTCTTAAATTGATGTAATAGTTCATGAGGATTAGTTCAAATTTCATAGGATTGTGTGAACCCCCGAACTACCTCTGGCCAATTACACTGCTGTGTCGTCCATTGTTCTATGGGATGTGTCGTCCATTGCTCTATGTGCTGTGTCGTCCATTATTCTATGTGATGTGTCGTCCCATGTTCGATTAGCCAGAAGAATTTAAGATTTCTGTGTTTTAAGGAAGGGGAACACGGCAATATGATTTACAACATGACAGCTATTTTTAGGAAGTGGGGGGGGGGAGTCTACCTGATCTAAATATAGTATCTTTCTAATTTTAGATGAATTATTTGAGGATACGTTTGTGTCAGTTAAGGATGATGTTACCAAAGTTACCAATATATTCATCTGTATTAGGAGACAAGGCATTCGCTTTGTCACACCCTCCAGAGCTTGGTTAATTAAAGAAAAATAAAACTTTCTTGTTACGATACAGTTCTCTCCCTTGTTGACATTGATGTTTTCAAGTTTAGTCAAAGATGTTTTTAATATGGAACAAATAACTATAGACGGTGGACTGACATAGAGAAAGAAAGAGAACGTGACCACTGATATTTATGCAGATATAAAAACACAGTGGATTCTAACTGTTTGCTACATTCAATTGTTATCTCCCTTTGATTCCTTGTCCCTTTTCTTTCTTTTTCTCCTTCTGTTTATTTTCTCTGTCTTTCTTTTTTCTGGGTGAGTTTACCAGTCATCGTCGCCATTTATTTTTGGCATTAATTCTTAGGTGAGTATGGGGAAGGAACGGGTGGGGTAGTGTAGAGATGCATAGGTTTTTGTGTAGCTCTCTTGTGGAAGGAGTGTTGTTTAGGTCGATCTTTGTGTGTGAATATTTCTCTCGGTGTGCTTCTGGTAATGGAGTACTTGGTACTCGTGTTTTGCTTTGCGTGATACATTTCTACTGTGTTTGAAAGTTTTTCGGTTGAGTTGCCTTTGTGAAATGTTTTGTGTAGAATTAGTTCAGAGGTCTGTCTACGATACTTGATCCAATGTTGAGATTAACTAAATGTTTGGTATGGAATTAGTCCAGATTTTGTCAACGATTCTTGACCCAACGTTGTGAATTTCTGCAGAGCGTGCCGGCGAGTGATGACTGAATTGTATAAGTTAACTTGGTGAGTCTTGTGATGCAAGCGACTAATAACCGAGGAATAACTTTTCACTGGAAGCTAAGCATCGATACGCTTCCTTTTATCATAAATTCATCTTTGTTTATCCCGAGTAACGTCTCACCGTATTATGGTTATCGATACGCCTCGTCTCGCCTTGTCGTTGGTATCGATACACTTCGGTATAAAAAATAAAAAAAAAAAAAAAAAAAAAAAAAAATAAAAACTTCCCTTGATGAAAGGGTGAACGTAGTTTGGTTGGCCCCATAAATGTGAGGGAGGGGGGAAGGGGAGCTTAGCTGCCGACCCGGGATGATGATAAGTTTTTTTGTGTAATATTTGGCTAGTATCGTTAACCTTAACTTTTTAATGGGCGTCGATGCGTACCTTTGAGTTGGGACTGGTCAGGCCTAAAGGAATAGAAGGCTCTTGGTGAAGTGAATTTGGTGGCCCTAAATGTAAATTAAAAATAGATATGGACAGACTCTTGTGCGAGGCCTCCACTAATGATGAGACTAGTCGGAGGTCCAAGACAACTGCCTAGTTTGCCTATGTCTAAAGTCGGCCCTGGTAGGGAGCTCAGTGAAGTCTAAGACCAGGCGACCAATGTTGAGACAACGATACTCGAGTCTGTTCAAAGAGAACTCCAAGAACAACGGACATTTTAAAAAAATCAGGGCCCCTTTTTAGGTTCAGTTTCTTCCTTGCACAAGAAAAGAAATATCAGTTTGCCAGAAAACATCTGCTGTGGGCCATCATTATTTGGCCGTCAAATTAAGTCTCAAACTTAAAGAGTTATCAACCCTCTTTGCCACCAAACCCACGCCCAGGACTACATCATCTAATCGATCAAAAGTTCCAAGTTTTCATCGTTAATGTAAATAACAAGTTTAACATCACGTTAAAGCCACGCCGAGCCTTGTTATAACGCTATAATCCTGTCACGCGCCAATAAATTGTGTCCACGACTGACTACAGGGACGTGACATTACTGCCAACACAGCCAGCATCGTTTTGGAAGTCTGTGGTGTCACATCCTAATGTCATGTTTACCGGATGTTTATGTTTTTATGACTGTGACATACTCATGTCAGTGAAGTCGAGTGTCATTGAGACGTTTGTTTCCGGTGTCCCGATTCAAGGGTTCAGTGATCGACTGGATACGGAAGTCGATCATCTCAAGCCATACCGGAAGTCTATATTCCTAAACATTGAACTTTGCTTTCACAAATCGCTCAAACAACCACGATCGCCCCTTAAGTTCACGTATACGTTAAGATGTTATGGCTCGGTGTTCAACGGTGTTACCAGGGCCGGATTGAGACTTGATGGGGCCCTTAGCTATTTGAGATATGGGGGCCGTTTTAAAATCCAAATATTCTATATCAGTGCTAATTTTATTTTAAAAAATTCAGGGACCCCCCCCCCCAAGAAGGCGAGGGTCCTTAGTCCTGAGCTATAGCTTGCTTAGCAAATAGGTAAATCAGCACTGAGTGCTATTGCTCCGCATACAATGTTGGATGTTATTTCTCGGTTTACAATGTTGGATGTTATTGTGGGATCTACAATGTTGAATATTATTGCTCGGTCTACAATGTTGGATGTTATTTATTGCTTGGTCTACAATTTTCGATGTTATTGCTCGGTCTACAATGTTGGGTGTTATTGCGCGGTCTACAATGTTGGATGTTATTGTTCGGTCTACAATGTTGGACGTTATTGCTACAATATTGGATGTTATTGCTACAATATTGGATGTTATTGCTACAATGTTGAATGTTATTGCTCGGTCTACAATGTTGGATGTTATTGCTACGATGTTAGATGTTATTCCTCGATCTACAATGTTGGATGTTATTGCTACGATGTTGTATGTTAATGCTCGGTCTACAATGTTGGATGTTATTGCTACGATGTTGGATGTTATTGCTCGGTCAACAATGTTGGATCTTATTGCTACAATGTTGGATGTTATTGCTCGGTCTACAATGTTGGATGTTATTGCTTGGTCTACAATGTTGGATGTTATTGCTACAATGTTGGATGTTATTGCTCGGTCTACAATGTTGGTCTACAATGTTGGATGTTATTGCTACAATGTTGGATGTTATTGCTCGGTCTACAATGTTGGATGTTATTGCTACAATGTTGGATGTAATTGCTACAATGTTGGATGTTATTGCTCAGTCTACAATGTTGGATGTTATTGCTCAGTCTACAATGTTGTATGTTATTGCTCGGTCTACAATGTTGGATGTTATTGCTCGGTCTACAATTTTGGATGTTATTGCTCGTTCTACAATGTTTGATGTTATTGCTACAATGTTAGATGTTATTGCTCGGTCTACAATGTTGTATCTTATTGCTACAATGTTGGATGTTATTGCTCAGTCTACAATGGTGGATGTTATTGCACAGTCTACAATGTTGGATGTTATTGCTACAATGTTGGATGTTATTGCTCAGTCTACAATGTTGGATGTTATTGCACAGTCTACAATGTTGGATGTTATTGCTACAATGTTGGATGTTATTGCTCAGTCTACAATGTTGGATGTTATTGCTCGGTCAACATTGTTGGATGATTTCATGTTTGTGGCTTGCCAACCCTAATTTCTGACTACAGTTGCTGCCAGAACATTAAACATCGTGCAGTCTGTGCCAGCATGGAATCGTTTCATCAAAGTATCACCCTCCCCCACCCCCGAACTTTTTCCTCCATGACCTGACGATAAACATTTTGCTCCTGAGATCTCTCTCCTGAGTTGAACCACGATGAACCCCCGTGGATCTAATAATGACGTGGTTGGAGAAGTAAACCCCCCCCCCGCCCGTAGTTACTCCCATCTTTTACCGAGGACTTCATCCTGTGCACCTCCGACCCCTGCCCACCCAACTGCCAACACAGGAGACTGGTTTTAGTGTGTGTGTGTGGGGGGGGGTAATGGAAAACGTCTGGCACGCGTTGAGATGGAAGCACACCTCATATGAATGCGTGCTGCACTTTGGCGTCGTAAAAAAGGTGCAACTTGTGTATAAAGATAATACTTTTTTTTTTGGTTGTAATTTTACTTTATTCATGGGCCAAGTTCTATGGTATGCTGTTTGATAAGCACGTACATTTCGGAGAGACTGGCTATTGCCTTCTGTCTACGGGAGTATTTATGCTTGCGGAGTGTTAGGTTACCATCCTTAGAGACCTGGCAGCGCTAATCAGACACCCGGAGCCATGACCACTTTCAAAATGGTACTTTCCGGGTCTTTATTGGCTTTTATTAGTAGCTTAGTGGAGCGGTCATCTTATACCTGAATGTGTTTACGCCGTAGAGAATTACCTGAGGAGCATCAACAACTGACGCCTGTTAAAATCTCAACCACTTAACATTGACCTTCCGGATCTGTGCACCCAGATTGACCCCATGGCCCAGGATATGAGTTCTTACTACATTTAATACATCTATTGAGAAAAACATTTCACAACATCCTTCATAACTTCTGGCAGTTTATCCCTTAGGAACTTGAGATACACAATATCTTCATTTGAAGAGTCATACAAATACATTAGATCTATACCTATGAAAATGAGATCCCAGATATCGTTGTATTGTGAGTCAGAGACATCATACCCCTATGAATTAGCAGTGCATATTAAAATGTATATTGTGATTGGACATCACTTAAAAGATTTAAGGAGTGGGCGGGAAAGCAACACAAAGTCAGCATTAATTAGACACGGGTTCTCAAAGTGTCTAATACGAGAGGATTGTCTTTGAAGGCCCCCTTGGAAGTGAATTAAGCGCAAATGTGTTTGGATTTTTGGCTGAAAAGTCAACATTGTATTCAGGAAGGAAAAGAGAACATTAACTTTTTCTTGTCATATCTTTTGTTTACTGATAAGTCTCCTTTATATCTCTTGTTTACCAATAAGTCTCCTTTATATCTCTTGTTAACCCATAAGTATAAGTCTCCTTTATATCTCTTGCTTACCCATAAGACTCCTTTATATCTCTTGTTTACCCATAAGTCTCCTTTATATCTCTTGTTTACCAATAAGTCTCCTTTATATATTTGTTTACCAATAAGTCTCCTTTATATCTCTTGTTAACCCATAAGTATAAGTCTCTTTTATATCTCTTGTTTACCAATAAGTCTCCTTTATATCTCTTGTTTACCAATAAGTCTCCTCTAAATCTCTTGTTTACCCATACGTCTCATTTATATCTCTTGTTTACCAATAAGTCTCATGTGCTGTTATTCCGAGGCCTTGTCTCCCCAACTTCAAACCTAATCAGAGAACAGACGTGAGTGCAGGTGGGCGGCTTATCGCTGGTAAGCAAATGATGAAAGTTTATTAAACCCGCTGCTAGTCGCCCAGATACAATATGCTGGTCTGGAAGTTAAGCTGTGCAGAGATAATTCAAACAAGCACAGGGGTTAGAACAGCAGACACAATGACCCTTACCTACAATAACAAACGTCTCTTGACAATGTTCGTGGTCCGGCCAAGGTCCTAATCCGTGTTCGTGGTCCAGCCAATGTCTTAATCCGTGTTCGTGGTCCATCTAATGTCTTAATCCGTGTTCGTGGTCCAGCTAATGTCTTAATCCGTGTTCGTAGTCCAGCCAATGTCTTAATCCGTGTTCGTGGTCCAGCCAATGTCTTAATCCGTGTTCGTGGTCCAGCCAATGTCTTAATCCGTGTTCGTGGTCCAGCCAATTTCTTAATCCGTGTTCGTGGTCCAACCAATGTCTTAATCCGTGTTCGTGGTCCAGCCATTTTCTTAATCCGTGTTCGTAGTCCAGCCAATTTCTTAATCCGTGTTCGTGGTCGAGCCAATGTCTTGATCCGTGTTCGTGTTGGGTGTTGTCAACCAGCTGTCATTAGAGGAGGGAAATGGTCAAAATGAACTCGTGATAGTGTTTTAAAACTATTTCTACCCACTTTTTGTTACATCACATGGGTAAACGGATGAACGCTGACACCAAGTCCTTGTAGCTTGGGTGACACAGTACTAATGGATGTATTTCGTTAAACCAGGAACACCACCAGAAATATTTCGAGCCCCAGACAACTTGGTGAGTGTGGGTCCTTGTGACATCTATGTGCCAAACTTTAACTAAAAAAAAAAGGAGTCTTGGTCTTGTTTCGATTCGTTACATTGATTCTTTATCAAGACTCGATAAAGACGAGAGAGTGAGGCCGACGAGAGTTTGAGGCCGACGAGACAGTGAGGCCGACGAGAGTTTGAGGCCGACGAGAGAGTTAGGCGGACGAGAGAGTTAGGCCGACGATAGAGTGAGGCCTACGAGAGTTTGAGGCCGACGAGAGAGTGAGGTCTACGAGAGTTTGAGGCCGACGAGAGAGTTAGGCGGACGAGCGTTTGAGGCCGACGAGAGAGTGAGGTCAACGATAGAGTGAGGCCGACGAGAGTTTAAGGCCGACGAGAGAGTGAGGCTCGAAGAGAGTTTGAGGCCGACGAGAGAGTGAGGCTCGAAGAGAGTTTGAGGCCGACGAGAGAGTGAGGCCGACGAGAGAGTGAGGCTCGAGAGTTTGAGGCCGACGAGAGAGTGAGGCCGACGAGAGAGTGAGGCTCGAAGAGAGTTTGAGGCCGACGAGAGAGTGAGGCCGACGAGAGAGTGAGGCTCGAAGAGAGTTTGAGGCCGACGAGAGTTTGAGGCCGACGAGAGAGTGAGGTCAACGATAGAGTGAGGCCGACGACTTGACTACCTCTCCCCTCACCTGATTCAAAGCTCAACCCATTTATTTTCATGTTGCCTTGCTCCTCTTGGCCAGCTTTGTTGGCCTGTTATTACTAGCATCTAGTTGAGAAAACTCACAGACAGCTTCGTCGTGCCTGTCATGTTTGTTTGTTGGTAACATGTTTCACCTTCTGTAGAGCGAATACAACAAGCCGAGAACCTCTCAGCTCATATTCCCAGAGGTTCACTAACCACCTGTCTAAACCTGTGCCTCTAATGAATTACCTCTCCCCAGACGCTGTGTGTGGGTTATGATGACCCGTCTTACTCTCATCCCCTTCCACCCACACATATTAGATTCGTGTTTCGTCCCCATCCCCCCCCCCCCCCCCCCGAAGCCAGAACGATAACCGATGTCTATTCCTAGTGATGAAAGTGTGATAAAGCAATGGATTTCTTTCCCTTACCAGACCCACGCAAGTGGAGAAAGGGTTATGATAAGAGGTGGGGTGGGGGGAGTGGGCGGTTTGGCAGTAGTAAGTAAAAGATCATGTTTGTTGGTAGCTTTAGTTTGCTGTCATCCATCGGGCCGCTGCCAGACGAGAGTTGTGCTATCCGTGGATCCAGCAGGAATTAGGACTGGGTGGAGCGGGGAGCGTGGATGTGGTCAAACATTCTCTAATGAACTCTAATGGATTGTCATGTCCGCGGAGATGTCTTCACGCCTGCTTCGTCGTCGTTGGTCCCGGGTGTGCGGTGTCAATGTCATGGTCTGGTTTTCGGAAGGTGATTAGTGAGTTGATAATTGCCAAATTTCAACCGCCACGTGTCAGTGTTATTAAATTATTTTTACAAATTTTAATAGGTGTGTATAGTTAATGTCTTGACGTGACCGTGGACTAGTGTTATAGAGAATGGGATAAGCTACATTCGTGTGTGTCAAGTTAAAACATACTTCCTTAGTCCTATTCTGATGGCGAGCTGATCACTGCACATGTTTCATAGTTTCTCTGCCAGTTTTTTTTTTAGCATTGCTTACAGGAAGTACTAGTGGTGTGATTAAGCCGAAGCAGTTGTTGGGCTTAATTTTATCTCTAAGAATGACGTATTAAGTCTAAATTTAATCATTGTTAATGTCAATTCACACTTTGGACCATCTCGTGGAGCATCTCATGGAATGCTCCATAGTGTGAATTGACTGTTACTTATTAGTCACGTTTAAACGGGTTGCGTGGTTCTCATCACATGTATGGAAGTATATATGTCATGTTGATGTCTGTCTGTTTTTTCTTACCAAAATGTGTGCCTCGATTGTGTAGAAGGGTGTTAAGCTTTCGCGTTTTTTTCGACTGATGAAAACTGAAGAGCTCGTGAGATTTTGAAGAGATTGGCCAGAAGATATTAACGTTTCGCCAGCGATGCCTCACCAGATTCTTGAGAACATAGAGGATTACTTTAATAATGTCTCCAGCAAGTTCGACACGCTGCAGAGACAGATGGAGTACAGGGAAGAGGTCAATGAGGAGAAGAGGTACTCGGAGCAGAAGAGGGAGAAGCACACGACCGTCCTCTACCATCAGGTAGGGGGCGGGAGAGCCGGACCGTCAGAACATTTGGTGAGTTGCTTCCCTTTTGAACCTAAACTACATCTGATTTAAACAGCTTCAACGTTACAGCTTCACTTTAATTTACGTTAATTTAAACATTCAACGTGTCCGTTATGATGCGTTTTAGTTGGTTATTCAAACACGTTTGATATAAGGTTGTTTGTTTAGAATAGCCAACATACCCACTACGCGGTAGAGCCAACATTAGCACTACACAGAATAGCAAACATACCCACTACACAGTATAGCCAACATACCCACTACACATTATAGCCAACACACCCACTACACACTATAGCCAACACACCCACTACACACTATAGCCAACACACCCACAACACAGTATAGCCAACACACCCACTACACAGTATAGCCAACACACCCACTACACAGTATAGCCAACACACCCACTACACAGTATAGCCAACGCACCCACTACCCACTACACAGTATAGCCAACATACCCACTACACAGTATAGCCAACATACCCACTACCCACTACACAGTATAGCCAACACATCCACTACCCACTACACAGTATAGCCAACATACCCACTACACAGTATAGCCAACATACCCACTACCCACTACACAGTATAGCCAACACATCCACTACCATGTATAGCCAACACACCCACTACACAGTATAGCCAACACACCCACTACCCACTACACAGTATAACCAACACACCCACTACACAGTATAGCCAACACACCCACTACCAAGTATAGCCAACACACTCACTACACAGTACATCTCCAGATATGACCACCATCCATCCTGCAGCACTTACAGCATTATTATAAGAAAAAACTCTTTGTGAACCTGTGTAGGCCGTGGTATTATTTAATTTTCTCTATATTTTACAAATATTTTTTTGTATGGCTGCGGAAATTAACGATTAATTTCTAGATTAATCGTTAAAAATGTGTTGAAGATTAAAATATTTTTAACGGTTAATCGACGCATCACTTGCAAATTATTGGAAGTCAAAAAGGAAAAAAAAAACAACCGATGAAAAATAAATTTTCTGACAATTACACAAACATTTTGGTTTTAAACTATGGCCTGACGGGAAATTTCAAAATGTTGATAAAGTTTGCCTACTATGGTTCTTAAATTTCGCCTTCTTATCAAACCAAATAAAAAGCGTATTAAGCTATTGGGATTAATGGACTCTGACTTAGAGGCAGAAAAATGACGACAGCTATTCTGATGAATTACTACGTTACCTAATGGAGATGTAAGTTCCTGAATCCATTCACTCTCTACAATGGTGAAAACTTAATGAACACCGATATCCGTTATGTCATTCATTCCTTACCAACACCGTTTTTGCATACCAGTTACCTCAGTTCCATGTGAATGATTGTTCAGATTGGCTGGTTATATTGTCCCGCTCATAACTGGAACCAAATAATGTTAACACACTTGTATTTTTGCGTAGTAGGTTAAAAGATGACATATAAAAGATACATTCCAGTGTTAATTAGATTTTCAACCAGGACGTTAATATGTTTCACTAATGACGTTGTAAATTTTAATTTTTGGCTTAATCGAAATTGACGATTAATTAATCGTTGATTTTTTCTTAAGTAAACGATTAAATTTATATTAATCGTTAACAGCCCCCTTTCTGATTTGATTGTGAGTTAGTGGGGAAGGGGGCAGATGATATTTGAATAATTCCGTTAATATGTTCACTTCTCTAGAACGATTAACACGGAAGCAATCGTATAGAATGACTTATCCAGCCATTATGTAATAGCCAATGATGGACATGTTATAGTAAACTAATGAATGTTTTTAAACCCTGTTCTTGATTTTAAGAGCCTAAACTATAACAATAACACGAATTAGTTGATTTGTGATTTATGTTGTTGTGTAACAGAATGTTTCAACGGGAAGAATGGGGAATTCGGGGTTGAGGGGGGTGGATAACTTATAATGAACGTCACCAGCACGTGTAATAGCTCACGTGGTAAAAAGTGTGGGGTGGCCTTCACTCTGTGTGGTGTGAACGATGTTGAAACCCAAGTAACTCACTCATTACATTAATACATCATTGTGTACCAACTGCTTGAAATCTCAAAATTTGCGAGGGGGTAGGGGGGGGGGGCTAGAGATTCAATAAAAAATAAGCAAATCTGCTAAAAGTGTTATTTTAATAGTTTTATAATTACTTTAATGATATTTTATTTTAAACAGAAAAGCTTGCCCATCGGCCCTTTCAAGAAATCATGTCTGTTTTTTTTCTAAACTCGAATGGCGATAATGTAAACAACTTCCAGTAATATAGTTTACCCAAGCTCTGAATACTTTCATTCAACTCTTATCCCTGGTACCAGACAACCCATCTGTGTATACGTGATCTCAATCTCTGGTACCACACAACCCATCTATGTTCGTGATCTCAATCTCTGGTACCACACAACCCATCTATGTACGTGATCTCAATCTCTGGTACCACACAACCCATCTATGTACGTGATCTCAATTCTTGGTACCATACAACACATCTATATACGAGATCTCAATCCGTGGCACCACATAACCCATCTATGTACGTGATCTCAATCTCTGGTACCACACAACCCATCTATATACGAGATCTCAATCCGTGGCACCACATAACCCATATATGTACGTGATCTCAATCCGTGGCACCACATAACCCATCTATATACGAGATCTCAATCCGTGGCACCACACAACCCATCTATATACGAGATCTCAATCCGTGGCACCACACAACCCATCTATGTACGTGATCTCAATCCGTGGCACCACACAACCCATCTATATACGAGATCTCAATCCGTGGCACCACATAACCCATCTATGTACGTGATCTCAATCCGTGGCACCACACAACCCATCTATATACGAGATCTCAATCCGTGGTACCACATAACCCATCTATGTACGTGATCTCAATCCGTGGCACCACATAACCCATCTATATACGAGATCTCAATCCGTGGCACCACATAACCCATCTATGTACGTGATCTCAATCCGTGGTACCACATAACCCATCTATGTACGTGATCTCAATCGGTGGTACCACACAACCCATCTATGTACGTGAAGGATTTTCCCAGATAGTGGTGTATTCTATTTTTGTGTTTAGTCTCACTATTTCATAATTATGAACCAAATACTTAATTAACTATCAAATACAACCAAGATCAGCCACACACTATAAACATTTACTGAGCTCTCGTCAAACGTAAACATTGCTATGGTCCACCTCTCCTATGTAAACAAAGACTGGTTTTCCGTTACGGCGCACATTACACCGAGTATTTTCTGTGTTTAACACACATGTCCTACTATTTAATAATATAAATGGAAAGAAACATTCTCTTACAAATAGGGTGTCTATGTCTGAACGCTTGGAAAAAACTCGATACCAAAGTGTTCAACATCATACGAAAACTTGGTATTGGGCATCGAACCGCAACAAAACGTGGAACTCGAGCTGGACGTCGATATCGTCTGTGTCATGGCTTGTCTCAGACACCCCACACAGATGCGGACCGTATACCCACCACACCGGCACAAACGCCGCCTCGAACGGCTTCTCGCTGGTCTCACGCTGCATCCCTTCTACCCAGCCATGTCCTTAAAAACTGCATCAAGATCATGCACCTAAACGCCCAGTCATGTGGTAACAAAACCCTGGAACTCGCAGACACAATTATTGATGGAAAGTTTGACATTGCATTTTTAAGCGAAACGTGGTTCAAGGAGGCTGGTGATGAGCCCAGGATTGCGGAGATGACGCCCAAAGGCTTTTTATCAACGAACATTCCCCGCCAGACAGGCAGAGGTGGTGGTCTAGCTATACTTTACAAAGAAAAACTAGCAAACTCGATCAAAATCCGTCCAGACTCGTCATCAACATCCACCTTCAGCATGTGTGAACTCCGCATTAAATACCGCCACCGAACTCTGACCATCGTGTTCATGTATCGCCCACCCCCAAGCAAAAAGAACAAACTCACACCCAAGTTATTTGTTCAGGAGTTTCAGGATCTTCTCGACCGTTACATTTCAACTAATGATCTTTTCGTCATCGGAGACTTCAACCTTCATTTTGAAAGTAACGGTGAGACATATGCAACGCAGGTGAAAAGGGCACTTAAAGAGCGCAGCTTGGACCAACTCATAAATGTGCCGACACATGTAAGAGGTCATACTATTGACTGGCTAGTCACTAACGCTCCGAATCTAGTAGCAAATCTGTTAATAGAAGATAAAGGTCTGTCAGACCATTTTTTGGTTTCCTTTGACTTAAAACTGTCGATACCTAGAAAAACAAGGAAGTCAGTGACCTCTCGTAAACTGAGAGACATAAACATTACCTCCTTTGGAACAGACGCGGCTGAAATGTTGAGGAGACCGAACGACACTGACCTATCGACCTACTATAATACCTGCTTAAGAACGCTGCTCGACAAATACGCCCCTCTTGTCACTCGTTCAGTTTCTGACCGGCCATCGGCACCCTGGATGACGGACGCCATCAAGACAGCAAAGCAGCTGCGCCGTCGTGCTGAGAGAAAGTACAGGAAAACCGGCCTGACAGTGCATCGACAAGTCTATTTAAATGAGAAAAACAAGGTCAACCGCGTAATCAGGGACGCAAAGACCTCTCACCTTTGTGAGAAGATTGATGGCGCGGATTCTCCCAGAGAATTGTTTAGAGTGACCTCTGAGCTGATGGGCGGAGCCAGTAAGACTGAGTTACCATCCTCAATTCCATTCGCTGATCTTCCTGACTATTTTAATCGTTTCTTTATAGACAAGATTGAGCTGATTAGGCAAAACATGCCGCACTGTACACCACAGGTTGGCACCGACCCCACCTTTCGGAATTCCCCCCTCAGTGAGTTCCAATGTGTGTCTGAAAATCACATCAAGGACGTTATTGTGAAAATGCCTAAAAAATCATGTGATCTTGACCCGATTCCTGCCTCCTTGTTCATGGACTGTCTTGATGCGCTTGTCCCAGCCATTACACAGATCATAAACATCTCGCTGACTACAGGTGTAGTACCCCAGTCATTCAAACATGCTCTTGTCAAGCCCCTACTGAAAAAGTCAAATCTTGACCCTGAGTGCCTGAAGAACTACCGACCAGTCTCAAACTTGCCCTTCCTGTCAAAAGTTCTTGAGCGTGTTGTACTGGCACAGTTGCTAGCCCACTTTGAGCAACACAACCTCTTGGAGCCGTTTCAGTCTGCATACAGGAAGTGTCGTAGCACGGAGACAGCACTGATCAGGGTATTGAACGATCTACTACGTGCGTCCGATTCCGGTCAGGTATCTTTGCTTTCAATGCTTGACCTGTCAGCAGCTTTTGACACACTCGACCATGAGATCCTGCTTACCAGATTCTCCACCACCTTTGGATGCCTGGGTACTGTCCTCAGTTGGCTCAGGTCTTACTTGACCGAACGTACCCAAAGTGTCGTGGTAAATGGAGCTGTCTCAGCACGCTCGGTCTTAAAGTATGGAGTACCACAGGGATCAGTCTTAGGCCCCGTGCTTTTTATCATGTATACATACCCACTCAGTGACATTATCAAACCGTTTGGCGTCTCCTACCACTTTTTCGCTGATGACTCGCAATTGTACGACTCTGCAGTTCCCGCAGAGGTTCCTCGTCTTGCAGTGAAAGTCAGTGGTGCTATTACCAGTGTCTACACATGGATGGCTGAAAACAAACTGAAAATGAATGAAGAAAAGACAGAGGTAATCCTCATCGGAACCAGACACAAATTGTTAAATGTTGGGGGTACCAACTCGCTAAATATCATGAATTGTCAGGTCCCTTTAGCCGACAAGGTGAGGAACCTCGGTGTGATCCTTGACTGTACACTGTCATTTGACTACCACATATCCAATCTATGCAGAGGTCTATACCTTCAATTACGTAGATTAGGCCAAATAAGACCTTACCTGTCCACTGACTCTGCAAAAACATTGGCAGTTGCCCTAATACTATCGAGAATGGACTACTGCAACGCACTACTCGCCGGTCTGCCCGAAGACAAAATTGCCAGGCTCCAGCGTATTCAGAACAGTGCCGCACGCCTGGTTATGTGCAAATCGAAGCGGGTCTCAGCAACCGCCCTTCTTCGCTCCTTACACTGGCTACCTGTTAAGGCAAGAATCGAATACAAGATCGCATCAATTTGCCACCAGTGTTTAAACAACAAAAGAATGCCATTGTACCTGAGTGAGCTCATTTCACCATATGCGCCACAAAGAGACCTGCGTTCAGCGGATTCCTCATTACTTGCTGTGCCGCGTTCTTCCCTCCAGAAGTGCGGAATGAGAGCTTTCACATCATTTGGCCCGAAAGTGTGGAACTCACTTCCCCTCGGGCTTAGACAGACCGCCTGCTATGACAATTTTAAAAAGAACCTAAAAACTCACTATTTTAATACCTACCTCTAGAAATTGTAGAAATTGTTTATCTTGTAAATAGTCTGATTTTTCATACGTGTTATTACCTCAGCCATTTGTTTGAAGCGCATTGAGCCTACATTATGTTTGTTAAATGGCGCTATATAAGTGTTATCATTATTATTATTATTATTATTATTATCTCAATCTCTGGTACCACACAACCCATCTATGTACGTGATCTCAATCTCTGGTACCACACAACCGATCTATGTACGTGATCTCAATCTCTGGTACCACACAACCCATCTATGTACGTGATCTCAATCTCTGGTAGCACACAACCGATCTATGTACACTCAGACGTACATGACAGTGACAAATGATAAAGATCACAATTGATATTCATCAACCCATTAAGCGCACTTCCGTGGAAAGGACGGATCTATTCCCTGTAAAATGCTTTTAATCGACGAACTTAGCGAACTTTTTTCACGCGATACGCTCTTTATCACCTTTCCAATCCTGAAAAATCTGTTGTTGCCTCCTGCCACATTCAGCATAAATTTTAAACGCCGTGAGTTCCAGAATCATCGGTGTCCACAGAGACAAGTGAAGAAAAAAAATCCTCTTTAATAGATTCTATGTCCTGAAAGTGGCTTTGAAATTCATTAGCCATGTATATTAGCAACTTAACCTCTGTCTCAGCCTTTGCTATTTGCAGTTTCTTTCTGGAAAACTCTTCAAGATTTCCAGGGGTGGTATTAGGCTGAATTTGAGACAGCTGCGTTTGAAAAGTTTGCAGCTTTTTTCTAAAGGCCTAGATTTGTGAATTTAATTGGATTACTACTGCTGTTAGCTCTTGAGGATTTGTGTTAAGAAAGTTTAAATTCTCTGTCACAACTAAAAATGCAAAATATGCCTGCAAAACAGGATCAGATATAGTTCTGGAATTGGTTATTCCTTATTTTTCACGATGAAAGGCCCCGTTAGTTATTTACGTTTGCAGAAGAATCGAAATGGTTTCACCCGACTGAGCCATCTTATATCACTGTGATACACAACATCTTCGTATTCTCCATGGATATCAAGATGAAACTCGTGAAACTGGTTGTGAAACAGGCCTTTAGCGCAAATAGAGTTTATAGCTTTTATCACTGGCTTAAGGACACGATCACATCTAATGTGTATGGCACAAAAAACTTATTGGTGAATAATAAAGTGAAGTTGTAAATCTTTGCAAGCCTCTTCGCTGACTTTGTTACAGGCACGTTTTTCTAGTCAACTGTGCTCACCAGTAATGACAGGGGCACCATCAGCAACACAAACAGAGATTGTTTACTTGGTAATTTAACGTCATTAACAAACAGAAGCAACTAAATTTGTTAGGTCTTTAAGAGTGAAAGTCTGGTACAAAAATGTATACTTTTAAAAATTCCGTCAATTACTTGCTTATGGTGAGGCCACTCGACAGTTTAAATTTAAGCGCGGGTCATGTTTGGCCCGCGGGCTTGACTTTAGACACCCCTGCACTAAATACTTAAATGACAAAAAATGGATTTGAAACCTGATTATTTTCAAATAGAAAATACGGCTTTAAGGTGGAAAAGGTGAAGCTTTGTAACGTCATATTTTCCAGGGCAGTATAAGTTTTTGTTACGACAAGAGACGAGGGGAAGGGGGTAAACAATCGGCCGAATTCGCGTGCTGTCATTATCTCATAAAACCCCCATTATCTCACATAATGCCCATTATCTCGCCAAACACCCATTGTCTCACCAAACCCCCATTATCTCACCAAACCTCCATTTTCTCACCAAACCCCCATTATCTCACCAAACACCCCCATTGTCTCAACAAACCCGCCTTGTCTCACCAAACCCCCATTATCTCACTAAACCCGATTTTCTCACTAAACCCCCATTATCTCACCAAACACCCCCATTGTCTCAACAAACCACCCTTTTCTCATCAAACCCCCATTATCTCACCAAACCCACATTTTCTAAATAAAACCCCTTTGTCTCACCAAACCCCCATAGTCTCACCAAACCCCCATTGTCTCACCAAACCCCCATTGTCTCACCAAACCCCCATTGTCTCACCAAACCCCCATTATCTCACTAAACCCACATTTTCTCACTAAAACCCCATTGTCTCACCAAACCCCCATAGTCTCACCACACCCCCATTGTCTCACCCAACCCCCGTTATCTCACTAAACCCACATTTTCTCACTAAAACCCCATTGTCTCACCAAACCCCCATTGCCTCACCAAACCCCCATTGTCTCACCAAACCCCCATTCTCTCACCCAACCTGACTGTCCTGGAATCTATATCATCATTAAACTTTGCCTCAACATTAGGCACCCCTGTCCGAGGCCTAGGACTACATCATGATTATACTACACTAGAGCTCACCTCAACAAAGGCCACCTGCCGTATATTACATTAAGACAAATCCACCACAGGAAGCATCCTACAGGTAGCTCATTCCACCAATCATATTCACTTCCCTCACCCATATACAAGAATCAACAATGTCTGGAGATTATATTTCCCTTGATGCTTCCTCCCCTCCCTCTCCTGTGCACAGTACCCGGGTGTACTTAATCCGTTTTTTGTCCAGGTCTCCGCAGGAATCAACAAACAGCTCTGTTTATGCTGCCCCCTCCCCGTGCCTTATCCATTCCGCCCCAACACCCCCACTCTTCTTTGATCCCGACACCCTAAAGTAAACACGGTAAGCGGGGCGCTGAAGTTAGCTCCCAGTGAGAGCCAAATCAGAGAAACACACCCCCACCCCAGCCCATGACACAATTTGTTGTGATGCCACCATGCCCCATCACTCCCCATCTCTCACCATTTCTCACCCACGGACTTGCATTTCCGAGAAGACCGGAACAAACCACTGTGCTCACAAACCTGATTTTATTGTTGTTTAAAGCCGATTGCACTGATTCGGTCACGTGATACTTTGACGTCATAACGTGTGCTGTACCGGAGGGGGGAAACAATGCCATGGTTTACTGGCATTATCATAATACGTTAAACTTGTTTCGACTGGATTTTTCAATAAATCAAATTTCATCTCAAGTTATTTGTGAAGTAAAAGAGAATTATGTATCTGTGTTTGGATTGGTCAATTACAATGGGAACTCTTTATCGTTAATACTGATTTTTTCAATGTGGTTTTGATAATACGTATTGAGCATGATTTGAATCTTTGCTATCGACATTTTCTTGTCTTTGTTTAGGGAAGAATGCATTTCGTTACTGAAGGTTAAGAAATGAAATTTGTATCCACCCGACATGAGTTAATTATTCACTAATGTCAACATTATATCTATCACTTTCATTCCACCAAACATTTTCAGAGACTTCTCCACCGTGTGTGTTCCCTTAAGGATTCAATATTTGCGGAATTAATTTTGTAAAATTATTCTTGTGGTGAGCTATACCTAGAAATATAGTGTGAGCTATACCTAGAAATATAGGGTGAGCTATACCTAGAAAGATAGGGTGAGCTATAGAAATATAGGGTGAGCTACACCTAGAAATATATTGTGAGCTACACATAGAAATATAGGGTGAGCTATACCTAGAAATATAGGGTGAGCTATACCTAGAAATATAGGATGAGCTATTCTTAGAAATATAGGATGAGCTATACCTAGAAATATAGGGCGAGCTAAGCCTAGAAATATAGGGTGAGGTATACCTAGAAAAATATAGGGCTAGCTATGCCTAGAAATATAGGGTGAGGTATACCTAGAAAAATATAGGGCTAGCTATACCTAGAAATATAGGGTGAGTAATACCTAGAAATATAGGGTGAGCTATACCTAAAAATATTGGATTGAGATATACCTAGAAATATAGGGTGAGCTATACCTAGAAATATAGGATGAGGTATACCTAGATATATAGGGTAACCTATACCTAGAAATATAGGGTGAGCTATACCTAGACATATAGGGTGAACTATACCTAGAAATGTAGGGTGAGCTATACCTATAAATATAGGCTGAGCTATACCTAGAAATATAGGGTGAGCTATGCCTAGAAATATAGGATAAGCTATGCCTAGAAATATAGGGTAATAAATACCTAGATATATAGGGTGATGTATACCTAGAAATATAGGGTGAGCTACACCTAGAAATATATTGTGAGCTACACCTAGAAATATAGGGTGAGCTATACCTAGAAATATAGGGTGAGCTATACCTAGAATAATAGGATGAGCTATACCTAGAAATATACGATGAGCTATACCTAGAAATATAGGGTTAGCTATGCCCAGAAATATAGTGTGAGCTATGCCTAGAAATATAGGATGAGGTATACCTAGAAATATAGGGTGAGCTATACCTAAAAATATAGGGTGAGCTATACCTAGAAATATAGGGTGAGGAATACCTAGAAATATAGGGTGAGGAATACCTAGAAATAAAGCGTGAGCTATACCTAGAAATATAGGTTGAGCTATACCTAGAATTATAGGGTGAGCTATGCCTATAAATATAGGATGAGCTATACCTAGAAATATAGGGTGATGTTTACCTAAAAATATTGGGTGATGTATACTAGAAATATAGGGTGAGCTACAACTAGAAATATATTGTGAGCTACACCTAGAAATATAGGGTGAGCTATACTTAGAAATATGGGGTGAGCTATATCTAGAAAAATAGGATGAGCTATACCTAGAAATATAGGGTGAGCTATGTCTAGAAATATAAGGTGAGCTATGCCTAGAAATATAGGATGAGGTATACCTAGAAATATAGGGTGAGCTATACCTAGAAATATAGGGTGAGCTATACCTAGAAATATAGAGTGAGGAATACCTAGAAATATAGGGTGAGCTATACCTAGAAATATAGGGTGAGCTATACCGAGAAATATAGGGTGAGCTATACCTAGAAATATAGGGTGAGCTATAGCTAGAAATATAGGGTGAGCTATACCTAGAAATATAGGGTGAGTGATACCTAGAAATATAGGGTGAGGTATACCTAGAAATATAAGGTGCTCTATACCTAAAAATATAGGCTGAGCTATAGCTAGAAATATAGGGGGAGCTATAGCTAGAAATGTAGGGTGAGCTATACCTAGAAATATAGGGTGATGTATACCTAGAAATATAGGGTAAGCTACACCTAGAAATATATTGTGAGCTACACCTAGAAATATAGGGTGAGCCATACCTAGAAATATAGGGTGAGCTATACCTAGAAATATAGAATGAGGTATACCTAGAAATATAGCATGAGCTATGCCTAGAAATATAGGGTGAGCTATGCCTAGAAATATAGGATGAGCTATGGCTAGAAATATAGGATGAGGTATACCTAGTAATATAGGGTGAGCTATACCTAGAAATATAGGGTGAGCTATACCTAGAAATATAGGGTGAGCTATGCCTAGAAATATAGGGTGAGCTATACCTAGAAATATAGGGTGATCTATACCTAGAAATATAGGGTGAGCTATACCTAGAAATATAGGGTGAGCTATACCTATAAATATACGGTGAGCTATACCTAGAAATATAGGGTGAGCTATACCTAGAAATATAGGGTGAGCTATACCTAGAAATATAGGGTGAGCTATACCTAGAAATATAGGGTGAGATATACCTATAAATATACGGTGAGCTATACCTAGAAATATACGGTGAGCTATACCTAGAAATATACGGTGAGCTATACCTAGAAATATACGGTGAGCTTTACCTAGAAATATAGGGTGAGCTATACCTAGAAATAGAGGGTCATTTGATAGACGGTGGGACTACGCCGCGCTTCGTCTGCACATCACCTAGAAGATTTGAAGTCGTAAAGTCCAAGTGGCCATGTCGATGATGGGACACAAAGAGGCTGCTATCATGGCTCCAACCCACGCAGTGTACTCAGTTAGGTCTCTTCATGGGAAGGGGTGGGGATGAGGCAATCATATTTTAAATGGGTTTGGTCACTTCTACTTCTATTAAATTCCTTTTATTTCTGAAAATCTGAATTTCCCCAGAACAAGTAATTTTTACCACGTTTTTCTTAGTTTGCTTTCTTGGATGTTTGTCTTTCCGGGGCAAAAATTGAATTCCTTTTTTGAACCACTTCTGATCATCCAATTTTGATGAAATTTTGCATGCATACTTGATTCACATGACAATTTAATATTTCATTAATTATAGTACTCAATTCTACTTAA